>VZRV01007668.1:121576-466816 GCA_013398115.1 Falcunculus frontatus
AGCGCCGCCGCCCCGCTTTGTTGGCGCGGCGGCGCGGGTGGGGGGCGAGGCGCGGCCGTGCCGCCGGCTGAGGGGGATGGCGGGGGCCCGGCCCGGCCGGCTCTCTCCCGTTCCTTCCCTGCCAGAGGCGGGGCGCGCCCNGAAGGTCCGCGGTGCCCGCGGGGAGCGGCCGCTGATGGCGGCGGGGCCGGGGAGGGGAAGTGAGCGAAGCGGAGTTTTCTTGGGAGAAAGTGGTGCCGTGCTCCGAACTGTGCCTGACCTTGGGTGGGCGCCTGGGGCCCGTGGGAGAGGTGCGTTTGGTTGTTTAGTGATCCTAAACCGCTACCTTTGTTGTCTTTTTTGTTGTTGTTGTTGTTTTTATTTCCCTCAGGTCATTTTTCTTCACGGATTAGGAGATACCGGGTGCGTATTCTGATCTATTGCATACTCAGTAGCTATTATACTTTCAAATATAATCTGCAAATTTTAAACACGTGAGCTGTTAAAATTTACTTAAGCTTCTTATTTTGCCCTTTACTGAATGCAGCGGCCAACAACCGATAAAAGTTCATGTGTCCTGCAATGATGGTGACAACTGTGTACTTAAAATTTTCCATCAAGTCCTCAAAAACTTTATTCACTTACCTAATTTGGTCTTAATGTGTTCTCTCCTTTGTTCTTGAGACAAACTTTGTAGAAAAAGAAGTCTGTGGTTTTCTGATAATTTGCTTTCTTGAGAGTGGGTTTCTGGTTATTTCTGTGCTTCTCTAAATTTACTTCTTTTTATTCCAGATTTGTGGATTGTTGGTTTGCCAATAGGTGCAGTTAGTCCATGGTTTCTTCATCAATATGTCGTACTTACACTAAAATCCAGACCTCTTTGATCTATATAAGCAAAGTTCAAAGGTGTCACCTCATGTCTACAGATTTCTGTGTCTGAAATATGGTCTTCAGACTCCAAGAAAAGCCACTCAAATAAAATGTGAAATGCCCTATTGCCTTGTTCCTGTTATTTTCATATTTGAGTAGAAATGGAAAGAGTAGTAGGGAACTCCTGGGAGGCATTCTAGCTCTGGTGTAATGTTGCTGTTTGAAGCTTGTGTGTGCCCAGAAATAAGCATGCATTCATTAAAGCCCTTGAATTAACAAGTTAAAAGAGTGTTGAAGCCTTTTTAGTGGAAGACTTTAAAGGAATTGACACTTAGATACTGAAAATAAGTAGCATGAATGGTTTGTCTATTGTGCTCCCTTGTGGGCAAAATTACATAATATTTTTTTAAGAACTTTTTTTTTGTTACCTGGAACTTGAATGTTGCCTCTAGCTTGAAACTTGCTATGTTTAAGATGTAATTTTTTCCAAAGAACTTACAAAAGTTAGCTGTTAGAATTAAGACTTGCATAACCTGGGAATTTAGTAAGTTAAAGAGTCAAGTCCATGCACTTGGCAGTATTCTACAAGTGGAGATTTTTGCTTTGATTTGTTGTGCTGACACGACGCCTTGTTTGCACTATCCCTCTTCCTTTCTGCTGGTAGAACGCAGCTGAGGCAGCAGTACTGCCTGCATCTTGGCACCAAATGTTCAGCAAGTGATTGCAGAATCTTTTGAGCTTTTGGAATTTGAGTCCCTGCAAATCAGGTTGATGTTGGTTTTGGCAAGGGGTGAAAAAGAGAGACTTGCTCTTAAATTGTATTCCTTAGACAAGGTGGCATTTCCATTTCAGTGTCAGAGCTAATGCACAGCCTCAATCTTGCAAATGCACCGAGCATACTGGAATGTCGGCATTTAACAAGACGTGACATGTCTGTGGAAATACAGTGATATAGCTGTATTTCTTCTTCTAGTCCGCTGCAGATTAGATAGGCTGTCTTTGATATACTGTTGTTTGGGGTTTTTTTTAATAGTGACCCACCTTTTGAAAAAGTGACCCAAAATTTTTCTGAAATGAACTTATTAACAATTTTATAACTTCCCCCAGTTTAAACTGACCTGTTCCACTTCACATGGATTTTTAAATTCATCACTTCAGTTTACCAACTGTATTTTTCTTACTCTGGAATGTGTCTAACAGAAGTTATGTACTTTTTCTCTCTTAGCTCCTATGTAAATGGCACTTAAAGACTGGTACATACTTGTCAAAATCTGAACAAAAGGTGCAACTTAGAGAATTGTTCTAAGCAGTCTGCATTAATATGCACACCATGTTGCTTTCCAAATTTGTCAAATCAGTCTTTATAGTTGGCTAAAAAGTGTCCCCAAATTCTTATGTAACTCTTTTTTCTCAGTCATATTTCTCCTTTAGATTCTTATTTGACCTTCTGTGATACTGCAAATATTGTGCAAGTCGTATTACCTGCAATTTGTTAATAATATGTATAAAAGTATTGGTAGGAAGTAGGCTGAGATTCAGTCAGTGCTTCAAATGTGTGTGACGTCTGTGTTGGAAATGCCTTTAACTTTAGGTAGCATACATTTTCAGGATGATATTAAAACGAAACCAAACATGCTTTTATGGCTGGTCTGCTGTTGGTCTGATTAGTTCAACTGTGTCACTGATGAATTTGTTAAAGACATTTCCTACTTAGAACCAAATTTCCAATATCTAATTTATTAGTATCACTGGGTGAGTTAGGAATACTAAATGATGAGAAAAATCAGGAAATGCAGGTGCTATTGAGTGTTCTGGAAAGCCAAGTGCAGGCATGTGCAGTGGTTCTGCATGGGTTCAGATTTGGGTCAAGGTCAGTTCCCATCTAGATGAGGACTGGAGTGAGTCTTTACGTTATGCTCTCCAGTGTTCTGGTTTGGAGGAAGATCATTAACTCACCTGCTGTGCAGATCTTGTGTTGTTATGGACATTCATATACAGTATCTGCTTGAGATTAAAAAGCTACTGCAGTCTGGGGTGTTGTTCAGGACTGCCTGAATCCAAGAGCATTCAGGATGAGCTGAAGATAGTAGGGCTGATTGGTTAGGTTGGCTCCATGTGGAGTTAGCTTAGGTGTCAGTTTGCTACTGTCCCATGTCAAGAAGTGTGGTTCATGGAATGCCAAGTTGGTTGTCAAAGAAGCTGTCTTAACTTTGCAGGAGCAGCAAAGCAGCCTCTGAGCTGCCTGGAAGCAGGATACCTGTGTGCATCTGTTGTGGCACGCAAAATAATAAAGCCAGACAGATACAGAGCAGGCTTTGCCTGGAGCCAAAATGGTATTTCTGTAGCTGTGCCACAACTATGGCAGTCAAATTAGATCAAGTCTCCCTGACTGTATATATGCCACAAGCATTCAAGGGCTGAACAAACCTTCTAAGTTTAGTACTACACTCATAGTATACTGTGGTTGATGTAAACATTTTCTAGGAGTGTGTTTATATTGATCTAATTCAGCATGTTTCCTACTTGGTCTGTGCTGATACACCAACATGGAAATAAGAGTTAAGCCAAAACATAAATGCAATTAAATATATTTTTGTTAACAGGCATGGATGGTCAGAAGCACTTGCTGGTATCAAAAGCCCCCACGTGAAATACATTTGCCCACATGCGTAAGTTTGTAGCTTTTCTTGTTTTACCTTTTTGTGTAGAGTTGTGTGTTAAAGCACTTGCAGCACTCGCACAGATTATGAAGTCAAATGGTATTTGGCTATCTCTGCATTTCATTTTTTGTATAAAAGCCCTCTCTAAGATAATGTTGATACTATTAAATGTTTCTTGTTTTCAGCAACTGCTGTGTGATTTACTTTGGGGCAGAACTGCATTTTTATTTGCATTTTGGTTTTGTTACTAATTCAGACTGAAAACATATTTGGAAGTTTTATGTGCAATTTTTTTTTTTTTTTTTGCTGGGTTGTTTGTTACTTCCCCTCCCGCCCCAAACAGTCTTTTGTAAAAAACAATTTTGTGAAAGAATAATTTTTTTTTTTTTACTTACCATTACACATAATTTGTATTAGGTACATGTACTTAAACTTGGGTTTGTGTATAGTGGATTGAAACTTGCTGTAGATAACAAAGAAATTTAAAGATTGACAGGCTTTTGATATTTTCAGCAAATAAAGCAATTTGAGCTTTGTGTGTAATTTGAGAAGTTAAATACTTCTAAGCACGGTCAAGCATCAGTAAATAAGGCAGTAAGATATATCTAGTATTTACTTGGTGGTAGAAAAACGAATGAAGTATAATCTTAATTCATTTTAATGCAAAATTCAGATTGTCTTTTGCTCCAGCCATCTTGGCAGATGTGGAGCAGAGATGACGGGGAGAGAAGGAAACAATGTTTTGGTGTATTACTGAGCTGTGATGTATTTGTTTATTTTACCACATGGCCAAGCTTTGCTGAGCCATTCAAAAGGAGCTTAGCAATATCTGCTGTTTTCTTTGCTTTCCCTTTGTCTTCTTTCAGTCCTTCCCTGCAGAACTTGCGCTGCTCAGTTCATATAGATTAAAATTAAAGCCAAATTTGATCCCTGGCATGATCCATTGAAGCTATCTTGGTATGGCTGAAAAGATGCCACACAGCAGCACAGGGGTGGGAAGGAGTCCAGCAGTGAAGGCAGGCATTGCCTAAGCAGATTCAGCTGTTGACAGAAGCACGTGTGGCCAGGCTCCATCACGTGCTGCGTTTGCCTGCATCCTGGTGATGCTGCTGGATAAGGTGCCTTCATCCACTGAACATGTGTGTGGAACTGTGATAAATAACTCCTACTTAGAAATAACTAAATAGTATATGTAAATTAAAAATATGTATATGAGATGTATACACTCATATACACATACATTTAAAGCAGCCCATTAATGTTTTGCTTGCTCTCCACAGAGAGTGGTAATTCAACCCTGAATATTAAATGTGTTTGGGCTGGCAAGTTTCAAGATAGTTTCTTCAACAGATGCTGCAAAGCAGCTAATGTTAATTACTGCTTAAAAATAAGACGGAGTTAGGGGATATATAGTTTCATGACGTTGCTGCATCTGCATTATTGAATTTTAGTATATATCTTATGTCAGGAGTGTTCATTCTCATTTCTAGGCCAGTTATGCCAGTTTCTTTGAACATGAACATGTCTATGCCATCATGGTAAGTGTTTGTTTAAATGCAGACGGTTCTAGTCAAATTATATCTGGTGGTATGAACTCATTGTTCTTAATTTAAAATCATGAGTGTCTGGTTTTAATCACATGCAAGTGTAAAAACTTTTTTGCTTTACTTCTGTTCTTATAAAAGCGCTGTCATGAGTACACTCTAATTATCCTTTTGTACCTGTGGTAGTGATTATTCCTCAGGACTAATCTGTATATGTTAGAACAAAACCCCATTTTATTTTACAGGTATGATCTGTAGTATGCATTGTGTCTGAATTCATAGTCAGTAGAAGTAGAGACTTGGAGTGGAAATATTATTGCTACTAGTGAGTAATATTCGGTGGGTCAGTAGGATATGTAGAAACTGTTCTTTAGAACATCCATTCTGAAAAGAGAGCAAGAAGAATATGGTAGATTTCAATGATCTTAAACCGGTCTTCAGTTTTGTTGGGTTTTGGGCTTTTTTTTTTTTTCCCGCTAAAGTAACTTGTTTGTTTTTCTTGTATTTCTTCAAACCAAATTTTAATTTGTACATGCCGTAAAATTCCTGCTAATATTTTTGAAGCAAATATCACAACTGAGCTGCTTAATCTGCAGTAAATTACAGAAGATGGCAAAACTCAGAAAAGCCATGTTGACTAGTCTTTTAAGCCACATTCACAGATTGTCCACTGTTTCTTGTAATCTATGAGTGGCTGGTACTAAACAATATGACAGCTAACATTTTTGTCTGGAAAACATCCAAATTTTACTGTTTGTGTATTAAGGAAGTGGAATGGATGCTCTAATGAGTAATGTTCTTGTTGATGTTTTTGTAAGGTTTGATATCATTGGACTTTCTCCAGATTCCCAGGAGGATGAAGCTGGGATCAAGCAGGCGGCAGAGAGTGGTATGCTTAGGAGTCTTTTTTATATCTTGAAAGTACTTCTGGGTGTTCTTGAAAATGAACTATCAATCTGAAGCAGGTTTTCCAAAGACAATATTTTTAGGGAAAAGAATATGTGTATAAGGTATTATCCCTTACCAAAGTTTAGCTAGATGAGTTGTTTATTGTTTGTTTGTTTTTTAACTTTATTAGTAAGTAAAGCAATTCACCAATATGAACACTTCCTGCGCTGAAATATGGGAACAAATGTAGGTTTTTTTAAGAGCTTTTGGTTAGTGCAGCAGGCTAGAGCTGTACTAGCATCCAGTTGTGTTGCTTTTACTTGGAAGAGGATACCATCTTCCCAGCACTGGGGCTTTTGTAAGACTTACTTGCTTGTTTTTCTCTTTGGAAATGATACAGTGGCACTGAAATTTCTGACTGTACTCTAGATCTTTTGGTACTTTTAATGTATAGCAGTCTAGATTTTCCCTTCACTAGCTTTCTGTTGATGCCAGGAAGAGGGCATCTTTCCTCTTTCGGATTTTCTAGAGAATGGAGTTGATTTTAACTACTGGCCTTTATTTATGTCACAGTTAAAGCACTGATAGATCAAGAAGTAAGAAATGGAATTCCTTCCAATCGAATTATTCTGGGAGGCTTTTCTCAGGTAAGGTATAGTTGGAAAGAACCATTGTCTTTTTTCTAGCAAAGTAACCTAGCTTTATTAACTTGGAAACCCAGACACTTAAGTTGAAATCAGCTGATGTTAGATACCTCTAAAATTTTATAGTGTCAATTTTCCTTTGCTTTAACAAATGAAGTTTTTCAGTTTTATGCAAATAATTACTGTTCACTGGAAAATGAACATGCACGTGTAAAAAAGGTACTAAAATAAATAGTCTGTTTAAAATCTTTATGCACATAACCTACATAGTTTTGCTTGAAAATCTTGGTAGTATTTTTAATTGAATTTGGTAGATATTTGGTGGTCTGGATTTATTTGGGATATCTTTTCCTTCATACTTGTAAGGCATCTGTGGTAGGTAGGTTAGTAGATTAATTGGTCCATACATCAACTCCCAGTCTGCATGCAAATAAATTAAATATTAAAGTGGTGATAATACTGTTGTGAGTAATAGTTTGGTTGTTGGTTTTTTTTTTTTTGACAGCTGTTAGTTACAGTAAATTTGCTGCCTTACTTCTGAATTGACCACACGGACTTGTGAGGGGAGGAGAAAAAGCAAGACAAATGTTGTACATAAAGACTGGTTTTAGTGTTGGCTGTAAAGAAGAATAGATTGGAATAGAAAAAGATCTTTAAAGAAGAAATCAGATATCTCGAAACAAAGATTAAAAAGAATGTTACTGTCATTATCCTAATACTTACATCTTTTTATTTTAGGGAGGTGCTTTATCGTTGTATACAGCTCTTACAACACATCAAAAATTAGCAGGTGTCATAGCCCTCAGCTGTTGGCTTCCTCTACGGGCCTCTTTTCCTCAGGTATTTGTTTCTTTCCTAAGATAATTTGCACTGGGGGAATGAATATTGGCATCTTGTGTAGGAATTAGTGGTCATTATTATTACCAGACAGTTCTTTGATAACTTGGAAGTTTTTAAAATAGGGCCCTGAAATTTTAGATTTTGTTAAATAAGGAAAATGAAGAAACACTCAGTAGCAACTTCTGCTTAAAATGACACTACTTGAAAATATAAAGGATACAAGAAATTTCCCTTGAATATTAATTTTCTATCTGCCGTTTGTTCCATCTGCAAGGCACTATCTTAGAGACTGGATGTTTGAGCAAAGTTTCAGGTTTTTTACTTGGCCAGAAATCATGACTTTCTGTTAAAAAACTTTTTGCCAAAATTTTGTTTTCAGGTCTTTGAGCTTAATGTGTTGTCAGGTACAGAGCTTACTTCATGAGAAGCTTGCAGAGTATACATTGTACTTTTTTCCCCTCACAATTCAACTTACTTCTCATGCCACAGGGTATAGTGCCATGGGATTATTTTATTTCAAAGGTGTTATCCTTATCTCCACTTAGTGTTTCTTTCTTCTCCTCTCCTGTCTAATTCCACACCTCCCAGGGCCCTATTAGTGGTGTCAACAAGGATATTGCTGTTCTTCAATGCCATGGGGACTGTGACCCCCTGGTTCCTTTAATGTTTGGTTCCCTCACTGTTGAGAAGCTAAAGAGTATGATAAATCCAGCCAATGTAACCTTCAAGACTTACTCTGGCCTGATGCATAGTTCATCTCTTGAGGTAATTTTCTTAATACACCCTGTTTTAGCTGGGTATAATTAATTCTTTTCCCACAAAACAAGTATTTATAGACTTTGGAGAGGGGGGTTAGTTTTTGTTAGTTTTGTTCAGTTGGTTTTGATTTTGTTTTGGGTTTTTTTTCCAATGATGAGTGCTTTGTGCTACTTATTTTGTTGAGTAACTGAATTCTGGGCTAAAAAAGCATCCAGAGCAAAAGTTCGTATGGCTAGCGAGAACTTGCTCATAAGACTGTACTCTGGGACTAAGCAACTTGGTCTATAAAATGCTCTTTTTCCCAAATTTTTATTATTTGCTCAGTAAAAAGAGAAACAAAACTTAACTTGAATTAAAAGACAGATTCTCATAGCATAAACCCAAGATGGTATTTTGGAGAGAGGAATCCTGATAGCTCTGTGGGTGGGGACATCGAAGGAATAGGTAGGGAGGGAGGACACCATGGAAGAGGCAGTCTCATAACCTGTATTTATGGTTCTGGCTCAGCACACAGCTGAGCTGATGTAAAAACTTCCTGCTGCTAGAAAGAGGTGGACTCCCTCTGCTCGTGACCTTGCAGCCCTCACTTCCTCCTTGTACTGACTCTGGGGCAGATCAGAAACTTCCTTGAACCATTTGAACTTGCTAAAACGGTAAAAGCTGCTGCCTCCAGTGTTTGCAACTGTAGGGAGCTGGAGCATCAGAACTCACATAAAGTAAGTGATAGGAGCAAGAAATCAAAGAGGAGGTGAAGGGCAGATTTGCCATTTATCAGTAGCAGTAACATTGTTAATTTGGATTGTTGCATCTTGTGGGAACTGTACCTTTGAACAACCTCTTTGCAGCATTTACACAGTAGTATTGCATTTAGACTGTAATATTGCTGAGTTGTTACACAAGTGTATTAGTAATGTGTTGTTTCTTACAACAGTGACTTAATAAAAAAAAAAGATTAACATGGATTAGTTTCTCAGTCTAGCTTGCTGCATTGCTTTTCCTTAAGGAAGGAAGCACGGTGAAAATGAAACTGAATGGTTAGGAGGAGGAGTTGCTGGCTTTTCATGCTGCTGCTAACTTGTAAAAGTTTAAAGTATACACGAAGCTATGACCTTAGCTACATTGAAACCTTATACATCGTCAGCCTGGTGCTATCAAGATCACATGGTGATTAATATGTAGCTTGCCTGTTCAGCTTCAGAGAGAGAAAGAAAAAGTAGTCTTTGGTTTTTTTTCTTGTATTTTAGCCTCTTCTGAGTGCATAGTGCCTTGAAGTTATCAGCCCTGACTTGTGTGCAGAATGGTAATCAAGTAACTAATTGCTCAATCTTTCTAGCCCAGCTGCTCATTATAACTGAAATGTTAAAGCATGATTTGGTGTAGCTGATTACGTAGTAGTAAAGAACTTCAACTAATTCATGCTTTTATCTTTAAACAGGAGATGATGGATGTAAAACAGTTCATAGACAAACATCTACCTCCCGTAGACTGAACTGATCTGTGAGAAGCCTTCTATATAAATACACCAGCATCAACTGTGGTAGAGTGTTAAATCTTTTCATATGCCTGATAGGAAACATTATTTCTATACCTGCAGTGTTACTACTGTGTTGCAAATTTATACTTACAATGAAGATTAAATAATACACATGTGCAAGAAATGATAATCTTTTTAGTATTCATCACC
Source organism: Falcunculus frontatus (assembly GCA_013398115.1). NCBI lineage: Eukaryota > Metazoa > Chordata > Aves > Passeriformes > Falcunculus > Falcunculus frontatus. The sequence goes on from VZRV01007668.1 coordinate 131,445, forward strand.
CAGTGGTGGGAAGGATGTGAATGAGGGAACTAGGTAACAATGACAGAATGTAACTGTTTTAAGATGTCTGATTTTTTTTTTCTTGATTGCAGAATTTTAAACTATTTGTACAAATAATAAAAACCTAAATTTAAGTGAGCAACATAGATGTGACCAGTTTAGTTTTACATGAGACATGATTTGTTCTTCATACTCATTGAAAACATATGGCAACATGTCTTTTATGTAATGAATGCGTAAAGAACACAATATAAAACACAGTGGGCATAAAGTACAGAACATGTAACGTAGTGGGCATATAATGGTAGAATAAATGCTACCAAGGATAAAGTTTTAAGGATTATATGTTAATTGTTTAACAGATAAGGAGGGTTGTTCTACAATGGCTAGAAGTCAGCAAAGGTATTTCTTATATTTAAACCACCTCAATTTTAAACTGTTTATATAGGTAAATACTGTGGAAATTTTAAAGGGACTCATTCCTTATTAGACTGTTGTTTGTCACTTAGTTTTTTCTTTTAAACTCGTTGCAAATGTTGACTTGGAACAGAATTCTAAAGAAATGCATAGGATTAATTTGAGTTTCATTAAAAAAATTATTCTTTTCATACTGAATATTCATCTTATGCTTTAGATGTTGTACTTTTCATTTGTTTATGTATTTCACATGATCAACTACAGAATATAGTTTTGATTTTTTTTCTGTCTGCTTTGGAGTAAGTAATTGAAAATAGTGCAGCTGCATAGTTCTGTGTGTTGTTGAACTCTCATCTGTAAAACACACATCAACTTATTAGAATTATTTTTACTAGAAATATAAGTGCAATTGGGATATAACTTATGTGAACTTTAAATTTATACTTTTAGATGATACCATATAATACTTTCTCTTATTACATGTCAAGACTTGATTTTTTTTTTTTTTTTTGCTGAATAGGAACAAAGCATTTTATTTTCAAATCTATCCTGCATTTCTCTATATCAGTATAGCCTAGGAATATGAAGACCTATGCTGGAAAAAAAAGTAAATTTGCAAGATACAGAATGTTTCTTCTTTCAGAAGCTTAAAATTGTAGAATGCACTGGTTTACAGGAGTGGATGCACACTCAATAGCTTTTTTCAGTTAAGAGCCATAATTTACTGCTGGAAACAGCTGTTCTGTAGCATTCAGAGGCTGTCACCACACTAGGAATGTTTAAAAAAATGCACTACACTTTTTACTGCATTATATGCTGCATAACAATGTTCTATCCTATAATATGCTTTCAGTCAAAGAATATTTCTGTTTTGGATGTATCTGTCATGTCAGCCCTGTGCTTCACACCTGAATTTAAGGTACTTTTCCTCTCCCAGGGGTCCTCTTACCGTGTATGTGGACTTATATCAGGCATCTGCCAGTAAAAATACATATGTGAGGAATTGCACCTTTGTATCTCTCCTTTAACATTGCTGCTGCCAGAGATCTGAGCTGTTTACCTAGTCTGAGTTACCATTTTTCAGTGCTTTTTTTTTTAATGTGTTGCACTTCATCTTAGGAAGCTGCTTCTTTTCTAATCCAGTTTCTCTGGATTATTAAACGTCTCTTAATATGTAAAATTGAAAAGGAGTTTTTTTCCCCTAAATGGTAGTGAAACAGTTTTAGATATTCCATCCGTGTAGTTAAGAGGGCATTTTTATTAACTTTGAAGTTTAATTAGTCATTTCTCTCAGTCACTCTCTTCTATAGATCTGCCAATTTGTCTTTCAGTTAATTTAGTTCACAGGAGAAACCATGATATTCTCATTGTAGTTGTGCCAAAGTTCTCTTGAGAAAACATTATGTCCTAGTTTGGAGTCATTCCCAAATTGCATTAGCTGGTTTTGCAATTCTGCTGAATTGCAGTCTTGGTAAGCAAACTATATGTTATTTCTCCTAGTTTTTAGCTTTATCTTCCTTCCCCTGTTGTCTAAATAATTCCCTGAATATTGGTGTGTTTCCAAAGCTCTTGCACAAGCTTCTAATTTTTCATTCATTATTTTCATGTTCTGTTTGTAGATTTGTTGATAACACTGTTCATCTGTCTTAACTTCTAATTGACTGTGCGTTCATTTCACATATTTTTCCTTCTGCAAGGATTAGTTGAAAAAAGTATTTCTAAGATGTCAAAATGAGATCTGCCCCAGCTTAATTCTGTGTTATCTTCATAACACTTGCTTCAGTTTGGTGAACTGTGTTCACAGCTTGTGGTCACTTTGTAGTACGTAGGCACTCTAATCCGAGTCAGCTTCAACTGTCACCATCATGATGCTTTCAGATGTTTTACTGGAAATGCTTTATATGTGTTAACTTTGTTCAAATATTCAGCTATCATAACAAGACTTATTCATGTTGTTGTTTTGCTGCTTGCTTTATCTACAAAGAGCTGTGTTACCAAAGTAAATATAAGTAAATATTTTGACTTACTTTGAATTTCTGTATTCTAGAAAGAATTGTCCTCACTTTTTTTCTTCAGGAGTCTATGTTTATATTGTAGTTAGTGGTTCTTAAAGAGCCCAGAAGCTAGAGGAAACGTCAAGTCTGTGTCTCCTCCCATATTACACTGTGTATGTTGAGCTTCTGTCTTTTGTGACTTCCCAGCTGCTTTTGAAAGCTTTGTGTATGATCTTGTAGCTGAACTTCTTCACTACCTGAAGCGATTTGATGCTGGGATTGTTGTTATAATGCATGTACTTGAGGCTGAATAATAGCTCAGTCTGATGGGGAAGTTTTCATAGTATTCTATTAAAATGGAGAAGTTGGTCTGTCAGTGTTCTAAATATGAATGCCCTATCCTCATAAACTACAATTTGAAACTGTCCAATAATGTCTATTTTTTGTAATGTTAGACTTTCCACCAAAAGAGATGACGTCTGTCAAACCTGTGAAAGCATTGATAAGAAAATACCTTGCTTGCAGATCAGTTTGTTTCAATGGGTATCTAACTCCTTAATGTGTTCTTAATTTCAAAATGGTACTTAAATTTGACTGCAGTTTTTTGCTGTCAGAAGTCTGACGTCTTGTTGGAATATGTTGCCCACTTTTCAATAAACATGTTGAATTACATATTGTAAGCCAAATTTTCCACCTATTCTTGAGGTAAAACTGTTCTGGGGTCTGTACTGTGATGAGGGCTGTATGATTTGGTCTCTTCATCCTATCTTTTATAATTACAACACAGTAGATTGGTAAAAGTACTGTACACTGTAAAACTGGTATTAGAACTGTTAATTAAAACATGTTCTCTCTAATGGAGTATTCTGCACTTCATTGAAATCATTTGGATGCATCTTTTATGTAGAGGTGCTATTTGGATTGATGGATATGACTGAGGGCAAACTGTAAGATGTTAACAAAGCCATGTGTACAAGGCTTATATCTCTTAAAATTTATAAACAAATGCTGAATGCTTACTCCTTGTGTTAAGAAGAATGAGTCATTTATATTTAATGTAAACAGCTAAAATGTAATTTATTTTACTAATTTTATTTGTGCTAAGAAATCTTAACCTCAGAAATTATTTCTGTAGTAGGGAAAATGTAACAACTTTCCATTTTTAATCATTGTGAAATAAATTTCAATCAGCATTTGGGTAAGTACTAAAGATTTTTTCCACGCTTACCTGAAGGAAGTTGAGCTTTTACATGCTGTGAAACAGGCACTCTGGAGGCTCCTTGCAAGTGTATTGCATGGTAATATATGCATACTATAATACAGGAGAACAATGATTTGTAGTTACTGGAAAGAAATGAAAATCACTTACCAAGTTATGTTTTGCTACTTTGTTGAAAGAATCCTAAGTATGATTGGAGGGTGGTTTTCATATTCTGGGTTAATTTTATTTTGACTTGTTTTCTTGGAATTTGCAATAACTGTGAAAGCTAGAAGAAATTAAGGTATTTTCCAGCAGAGTTATTCTAGGACACTGAAGAGCCAAAGTCTTCTCACTCTGTATTGCTACACCTTTCTCTGGGGGTTTTGTGTTGTTGGAAAGGCTTTGAAGTTGATTAAGGTTTAGCATACACACCACTTAACAGATTTGTTAAAGAAACAATTTTCGGGTCAGGGGTTACATGCTCTGTTTAGTTTAATATTTGATGGTGATCAGTGCTATACATAGTGCAGGGCACTCTAGAGAAAATGTGAGATTATCTGGGAAGAGAGGGAATAGAGTGTACATGTGGTAACAGCAGACTTTCCTCCTCAAGCAGCTTAAAGCAACTAAAAAGCCACTTGTCTCCACAGACTGCAGTGTCCAAAAGTCAGCGTACAGTGAGGAATTCCATGAATGTGTGGGAATGCATGGTAGATGCAGTGCTCTATGTGAATATGTTGAGGCAAATCAAGAGTCTAAGAATAGCTAGTAACAATAAAGATGCAATATTACACGGGGTAATCTGCCAGTTTATATTTTATGAAAAACATTTTGAGTAACGCTCAGTTTCTATTTACTTTCAGCCCTGGAATCCCTCATAAGGTAATTGTGAGGAGAAACATTGCCTAAAACTAGCGTAGTAAAAAAACCCCAAAACAACACAATGTAGTATTGTATTAAACTTTATCAAATATAGTATGAGAACAGTAGTGTAAGTGAAGAACGTGACTCAAGAAGTTTTCAGAATGTCTGTTGGTTAAATTGAAGATGTGATTCTTTGCAGATTAATAGCTTTAGAACAGATTCCCCCTTCCTGCCCCCCACCTCCTTTTTTCTTCTTTTTCATTGCTTGCCACTCTCATCTTAACCACCATTTGCCTTTGGCATAACAGGTTTTATTAATTCTCTTTGAGTTGAACAAGTGCCTTTGATGTAGCTGATTAAAGTGGGTTTAAACAAAGTACTTGTATAATTTAATGGACATCCACAAAGTGAACCAGTAGATAATGTTTTTCTTTTAGGACCAATTACTAGAAAAGAGCAACCCATTGCCTCCTTTTCTATCTGCAGAACTCGTAAAACTTAAAACTTCCAGCCAGTTTGCTGAGGTGTAGTGAACTTGCTTCAGGCATGTAAGTGGGAGGTTTAGCTTGCGTGGAAAAGATCGACTTCCCTTGTTTAAGGTTTGCTTTAAAGAGCTACTTCTCTGTGTTAACAGGCAGGGCAGATGGAGCCTGAATGTTCCTTGGTTGTGAGTACAGGCAAAGTCTTAAAGTTGTTTGTGCTTGAAATAATATGCTAGCTGTGTTGTAGAATTTGAAATTATCGGAGGGGATCTTTAAAAGGCTTAAATATTTTTAGTCTATATTGAAAAAATAGGTAAAAGTTGCCACAGAATAGAGAAGTCTAACAAACTTTAAAACTGTAAAAACTAAAAAAGAAGTAAAAACCCCAAAACATTAGCTTATTTTTTTTATATCCAAATGCCTGCAGTTACTGCTTCTAAGTTGAAAAAAGTGAAGATGTTTTGAAAATGTAAATAACATTTTGAAAAAGTAAATAAAACAAACCCAACCCATAGTTGAAAGGTAGAAGATAGTTGGATAACTATAGAACAACTAATCAAGATGTATATTGCTATTTCAGAAATTTTTGAAGAAAATCTTGTTATGAGGAATTGGAACTTCTGTTTGCTATAGCTCCCCTTATGTGTCTGTGATTGGACTCATCTCCTCTTCCTCTGCAAAGGTTGGGGACTACTTGGCTGATTCAGCCCAGCTGAGATTCTGTTTTGGAAGATCTGAGACGTTGCACTCAGGGTTCAAATAAAGAGGAGAGAGTTATTAGCCATAACGTGGCTACATAAAACCTTTTGCAATGCAGTGAATGCTATATTTTGCATAGTTGTGTTAATTCCTGATTAGAGGAGCTTTTTCCATACAGAATATCAGTCCTGAAAATGTAGGATTTTAAGTGCCTTGATAGCCGTTCAGAGATCCTTTACTTCAAATTCTGTAGTAGTAAAGTGTGCTATTGTGTTGCCCCTCATGCTCCAAATTTCTGAAGATGCTGTCTCATTATCAAATGAGACTAGTCAGTAAAAAATCTTTATTTCATACATGCACTCTTTTAGGAAAGTCATCTCTGCATGCTAAGTCTTCATATTGTAGAAGGCCCCTTGGTCCAGCAAATGACAGGCTCTTGGGAGTTGGATACAGGCTTTCTGCATGAGCAGGTGTGCAATACCCTCTAAAAAATGTTGCAAAAGAATGGTGAGGATGTGCCATAACAGGTAAGTGCAGTGCAACGAACAGTGTGCTATTTCTTCTTTCTAATGGGTTAATTTAGGAGAAAGATGCTAAACAGAAAGGAAATGGTCAGGTAGGTCGCTTTTCCCTGTTGTACTCTTCTTTGGACTTGGAGCTACATGTTATAGAAGAGATTGGTGCTGTACAAAGCTGCTTGGTTTAGAACCAGGTAAAAGAGAACAGTCATGCGGAGTGCTGTGTGTTTCTTTCCAATAAGGACTTGCTGTCCCAATGTTGATAGAGCAGCTGATATAAAGAATCTGGTTTGTACTGGTTCAGTTAATTGATACCATTCTGGTATTGTAGCATACAATATAAATAATGTGAGCTGTTTTATGTTTTCTTTTAATGCATCTACTTCCAAAAAAAAAAAAAAAAAAGGATATGCACTGCCATCTGATTACTCTTTGATTTCCCTACTGAAATATTTCTCTGATGCTACTTTTTTAAGATTAGTTATTAAATAAGTGTAATGTGCTTTCCCTTTAATAAGGGCTCTCATGGGATTTAATTTACAGTTCTCACCTGATACATTTTGGATATCAATAGATTTCATCTGCATTTTGAACTCTTTCCATGCATTTCCAGTGAAGTGGGTGTTTTAGAGAAATTTTAGAAAAGTCTGGGTGACTTCATTCCAGAGCTTAAATACATTTAAACTAACCAAACTGACTGATTTGAGATTTCTAATTTTGTGATTGTGTTGTCCCTGACCTAACTTGCACCTACTGTAGAACCTGTACAAGCTTGTTGATCCTGTAGTGTTGCAATAGCTCTGAGCTGCCAACACCCTGTGTGTTGCTTCTATCGTTGATGTGATTGTGGGCAAAAATGATGCTAAACTTCATTTGAGGTTAGCATCAGGTTAAATACTGGTGTTTGATTATTACAGGTATTAGGTAGCTAAATCTAGGCAAAATGGAATTAAACCTGAACTGGCTCAATCCCTTAAATGCTGTGACAAGCAGCATTATTTTATTTTTGTCTCCCCAAAATCTGCTCCTGAATGAAAAGGTATTATTTTCCTTAAAAAATAATTTCTTTGTTCTTGTGGGGTTTTTTTACCCCCTGTTGGGCAGAATAAACAAAAAAGCTGCTGACAAAATTTCTGTATGCTTGTCCAGTTCATGGCCCAGATCTAACCTGAGGAAGATCCTGCGTAGGTCCCAAATAATTTTAATTGCTTCTACTATGTCTGTTTCTGTGCAGGCCTTACAGCTGAACATTGTGTGCATTGAGCAGGGTGTAGCAGTGCCCAAAACCCACCTGTCTCTATATGGCTTCAAAACACAGGACAGTCTTGCTGCCCAGTGTGTGACAGACAAGCGTGTTGACAGTTCTTGCCATAATGGCTTCCTTGAGTGCTGTGGAAGGAAAAGGCCTGCCTTGCCTATTCTCCAAAATGTACATATTTTACAGTCCTCAGTTGACAAATGGGCATCCACAGCCTCTGACTGCTTACTAATAATGGATTTGAGTGGCTGTTTAAGCACCCTCCTGGATCTTAGGAAGGGATAATCTTCCTGTAACCTTCAGATGTGCCTACTGTTTTTGTGAAGTAGACACTCCTGTTTTACAGCAAAAATGTTTTCATGATGCTGTTCTTGACTAAAAATTGCAGTAATGAGGCATGTAGCTACGCTGATGAACAGAATTCCATTAGCAATGATGTGTAATATAAATATGTCAAATTTTATAAAAGTGCTATGTCCCACTGGAACACACACGAGATTTAGACTAGAGCTAGGACTTAGAAGCACCGTAGCACCTCACAGTGTGATGCTTGGCCAATGCCACAGTTTATCTCCTGCTCTGTTGTGCTGACTCCGAACTTTTATCTTCCAAACTTCACTCGGAAGTTGCAATTTGAAACCTTCACTCCATGTAACGTAAAAGTAACTCTTAGGCTTCTTAAAAGAAACCAAACCCAAAACATTTATATATGTGTAAACCTTTTCTGTTAGAGGGGAGAGGGGCTTTTCTCCATCCCTTTGACGCTAATAAAAATCAAGTGTCTGCTGTATTTTTGAGCCTCCTGCCAGCCGAAGAAAAAAGCTCGGTCATAGGAAGGGGATTCCGGGCGGCGTGGTTCGCGCTGTGTTAGCGGGGCACGAACAGGGGCAGCGCTAGCAGAGATGGAGAGGGTACGAGGTTCACAGAATCACAAAATATCTGATTTGGAAAGGATCCACTAGGATCATGGAGTCCAACTCCTGGCCCCGCACAGGACACCCCAATAATCACACCACGGGCCTGAAGAGCGTTGTCCAAACGCTTCTTGAACTCGATCAGCCTTGGTGCCGTGCCCAGCGAAGGTTGTCAGAAGTCAAACAATGTACTTTTGCTGGGTTTGGAGCTTTCTTGGGGCGAGTGCGGTGCGAGGACGGCCGCAGCCCCGCCCCTGCTCTCGGCGCGCGGCAGCGCTGCCTGGCGCCGCCCGGGCCGCCGCCGCCATGGCCACGGAGGACGAGATCATCCGCATCGCCAAGAAGATGGACAAGATGGTGCAGAAGAAGAACGCGGTGAGCGCCGGGACGGGACGTGGCGGGAGGCGGATCGGCGGCGGTGCCGTGGGCCCCGGCGTGGCCCCGGCCGGCTCTGCGCTCCCTCCTTCCAGCGGGCGCGGGGCCTGTCCCTTCCCGCCGCCGCGTTTCCCCGCGCTGCCCGGCGGCCTTGGCGCTTTCCTCGCCGGCCCGCGGGGCTACGGCGCCTCCCCCCGGCCCCCGCCAGAGCAGGGGGGCCGGCAGCCCTTTTTCCTCCCCGGCGGAGCGGCCCCGCCGCCCTCGCTCCAGAGAATTCGGCCTAGAGGAGGATCCCGCCCGGGCACCGGCCCTGGCTGGGAGCCGCTGCGCCCTCCGCTTCCTGCTCGCTGAAACCCCGGTGTTGGCCTTGCTTGGGGGCGTGGGGGAAAACNCGGGCCTGAAGAGCGTTGTCCAAACGCTTCTTGAACTCGATCAGCCTTGGTGCCGTGCCCAGCGAAGGTTGTCAGAAGTCAAACAATGTACTTTTGCTGGGTTTGGAGCTTTCTTGGGGCGAGTGCGGTGCGAGGACGGCCGCAGCCCCGCCCCTGCTCTCGGCGCGCGGCAGCGCTGCCTGACTCCCGCGGCCGGCGCTCGACGCGCGCTGCCTGGCGCCGCCCGGGCCGCCGCCGCCATGGCCACGGAGGACGAGATCATCCGCATCGCCAAGAAGATGGACAAGATGGTGCAGAAGAAGAACGCGGTGAGCGCCGGGACGGGACGTGGCGGGAGGCGGATCGGCGGCGGTGCCGTGGGCCCCGGCGTGGCCCCGGCCGGCTCTGCGCTCCCTCCTTCCAGCGGGCGCGGGGCCTGTCCCTTCCCGCCGCCGCGTTTCCCCGCGCTGCCCGGCGGCCTTGGCGCTTTCCTCGCCGGCCCGCGGGGCTACGGCGCCTCCCCCCGGCCCCCGCCAGAGCAGGGGGGCCGGCAGCCCTTTTTCCTCCCCGGCGGAGCGGCCCCGCCGCCCTCGCTCCAGAGAATTCGGCCTAGAGGAGGATCCCGCCCGGGCACCGGCCCTGGCTGGGAGCCGCTGCGCCCTCCGCTTCCTGCTCGCTGAAACCCCGGTGTTGGCCTTGCTTGGGGGCGTGGGGGAAAACCTGTCACCTCGAGAATGCCTGCGGAGATGGCCCGCTGTACATGGGGTGTTGTCGCTTTTAGGCCTGAAAGCTGGAGTTGTAGGTGGGATGTAAAAACTTAAATATGAGTGAAAAGCCCAAATGCAGCTGCGGCAGGGCCAGAATTGAGTGGGTAAACGTCACAAACAGATGGGGAATGTGAGCCTTTTTTATTTCTTTTTTTTTTTTTTGTCTTTAACCTGCAACACTTTTAATTGTGTTTATTAATTTGGAGAATAACTTGTGCCTCAGAACGGAGGTAGAATATAGTTAGGTAGGATTCGGTTGGCCTAACTCAAGTGTTCTTGTTATGTATGCCCTTCATACAGCGCTCAGATAACATATGGTGGTTGTACGATGCCTACAAACGCATCAAAGTAAGTAAAATCAGAATGTAGAGCAACAGCCAGACAATTGATCATGGTTATACATAAAATAGCATGCAAGTAAATTGTAAACTCTGTTTACTACTTCTTTATCAGGTGGGCACATTGTTATTCTCTGGAAATTCATGCTTGTATTTGTGATTGTTGTTCTTCCTGCAAGGTGCTATTGTATACCTGAAGTTAAGGGGGTTTTTTGATATGTTATGATAGTACATTAAAAACTTACTAACAATGGTAGTTCAGAACTCAACACCGTGGAATTCCAGTGTATAGATAAAGTATTTTTGTTATTGCTTACCACTGGGCAGTATAAAGAGCATTATTAATAATATTTGCATATTTATAGAAATACTGATTGCATTAAACCAATGAAATTTGTTTAGTTGAGAATACAAACAAACTCACTGCAAGTACACACAAGCCATGCTTCAATTCTTGAGATTCCATGGTATGGCGCGGTTTAGCTCTGATACATTTGAACTCTCAAATGATACATTGTGGCAGCAAGAACCTCGTCTGGAGGAAAGTATTTTTTTATGACCGACATTTATTAATTCCACTTTTTTGTGTTTGTTTTTATTTCTGTTCTCCGTCCTTTTAAGCACAAAAGCATTTGGTGTCTCACTTTCTCTAAAATTGAAGTAGACTCTTTCCTACAAGGTGTTGAAAGGGTGAAAACTTACTGACTGAAATGCTTAAATATTACGGTCATGAGAATGATAAAGGGCAGCCAGCTCAGTTTTATTTGTAAAACTTCTGACAACAGAAAGAAAATGACAGCTCTCAGGTAATAGGAGAATGACTGTTGATCCTGGGGAGTAGCAATACCAGGGATGCTGCAGGTATTTCTCTGTGACCACAGGGCATTTCTCTGTGATCTGAGAGGCTTAGGAGTTTGGATAGAATTCCTAACAGCAGGTGGGAACGTGTATTCACACTCTAGCATGTGTAACCTAATTAACTTTCAGAGCTCTGGGGAGCAGAGCAGTGACTTCTTTGGGGTCATCGTAGGTCTGATATCACTGAACACAGCGGGCACAGCTGGGCCAGGCTGTGCCTGGCTGGAGCCCGTGCTGGACCTTCATTTTCACCTCTGTCTGAGGAGTGAGAGCATGGGAGCACCAGAGGCAGTTGGGCTTTTGCACTGTGTTGAAACAGAGCTCCTTCACTCCAGCTTCTTACTACACACAAGTGGCTCTATGGTTGGTTTGATGTTTTCTCAATGAGCTGCCACTGTGGCCAAGAGTGGAGGTCTGACAGTTTGTCCAAAGCACATGTGTGTAGCATGATAAAAACCCTTGGCTGTATCGAAGGAGAGGATGTACGTTGGCTTTCAAATCAGGAGATGTCTCTGTTTTTCTTACTAGTCTTTGTCATTTACGAGATATTTCTTTAATTGCACAAAGTGATTTCCTACCTAATTCTGCCCTGCAGTTAAAATGCTAACTTTAGCAAAATTATTAAGGTAGTCTCTATGAAGAGGTACTTTATTGTCTCACAAAGATGAAGGATTGAGAAATGCATTCTTACACAAGTACCCACTGAATAATGATGCTCTTGACAACCTCTTGTGTTCCTTTCTCCATTTTTACTCATCAAGAACAGGTATTTGGTCTGTATCTTTGAATGAGAATGCTTTGATAAAATGCATCAATAATAAAAGAAAGGAAAAAAAGCTTTGATACTTGCTCACTCTGAAGCTGTCAAGAGTCAGATGACAAATGTTTCATCTCTCATATAAAAGGTGACTCTGGCTTGTGGCAAAGCGCTCTGTGGCATTCTTTTGATGAGTTGAAAGGGCAGGCCGTGCAGACACTCTTTCTGAGTCAAACTCTTGGTGGGATGCCTTGACTAAGGATTTAATTGTAGCCGTGCAGATTTCATAACTATTTTAGTGAAATGATGTATGCAGTTCTTCTGTTTCAAAGGAGGAGATAATATGATTTAGTATTTAATGCACTGTGCGATACATATTTCTGCTATTGCTTCAAATTGAAATAGGTATTACTTCTCCTTCAGAACTGTGATTGGATTAAAACCTGTAGTGCCTTCCTTTGAGCTTTTGTAGTGTATAAGTACACCTTTCTTTCATTAAGCTGCTGTAATGAATAGGTATGAAAACTAAGGCTGCACCCATGGATTAAAAAAAATCAAGAATGCTTGAGTAAGTTTAGAGAAGAAAATAAAATTGTCTGTGTTATTAAATGTATAGTCCTTTAAGTAGAACAGAATTATAACTGGGTAGCTCTGCTGTCTTCAAAAATGTACTCCATTTTCCACTGCCTGAAGCGCAGCTTTAAAATCTGACTGTAGAATACCATTCTGTGGTGTTGTGATCTGACCATCTGAAAGAAGCTAAGAGGAGTAATCTACTGAATCTGTATGAAGCTGACTTCTGTTAATTTGAGTGACAAGGTAAATTGGAAGCCAGCCAGCCTAGGAGAATGGGGCATTGCCTTTCATTTTCTGTAAAATTATAGAAATGCCTTTAGAAGAAGATTTATAACTGTGGTCTTAATAGTTGGGGGTTTTTTTGAACACAGAAGTCTTACATTAAGAATAAAAGTAATTACAAGTTGTACTGTGCAACTTCCACGCTGATTTTGAGATACAGAGAGCATTTGACTTTATGCTAAGAAAAGTGGTTATGAAAAACTGTTTAGTTGGTTTAAATGAGTTTAAAACCCATTTAAATTTAATTTTAAAGCATCTAATTCTTGGTGCACAGTATAATTGATTAGGGAAGTGTGAAGGCTTAGAAAGGATTAGTGCATTTATAAATTTTGGTAATTTGGTACAGAAACCAGTATGAAATATAGATAACATCTGTTAACCTGTTGTTTTTCGGTTAGGTTTGGCTTTTTTTTGTTGTTTGTTTGGTTTTGGTTTTATTTTGGGGTTTTTTAGGTTTTTTTGTTTGTGGGGTTTTTTTTTGTTGGTTTTTTTTTTAATTTGTTTTGCTTTCTGTTTTTTTTTTTTTTTTTACTTGTTGCATGGTTCGTTAACCTATATATCAAGTTACTAGTATTGGAAAACATTGACTCTGGGAATAATAAATTTTTTTTCACATGTACACTTGGGAAGGAATATAACAGGCAAAGGAATTTTGACTAGACTGTATTTTAAAATGAGATGAAGAGATTGCTACTTTGCATTACAGTATTATTTCCATGTTGAATTTGCAGACTACAATAAGCTGTGTTTATTTTGAAACTGCATGCTGTGTACAGTTTGCTAGTAACTTAATTGATGTGGAGGTAAGTCTTATCAGATTATATTTTTAAAAATGGCACATTGACTTCTGTCATTAGTTCTGTTTTAGCTAAGAAAATTTTCTTGAATTTGATTTTGTTTTGTAGCAGTGAAGATAATTAACTTGCTTTATTTGGATCTGTGTTTGCACAGAAGAAACCACGCTTGTGGCTGTTGAGAGAAAGATATGGTTTAGTATGCCAACTCAATTTAGCGCCTGAAAACATCGTGACATTTCTCAGTCTTGCATCATTCCTGCTAAAATTCTGTGGTTAAGACTGGAGAAGTTTTGTATATCATGAATAAAGTTAAATGAGGCTTTTGCTATCATGGCAAAATAGTAAAACTTCAGCTTTATGCATTAATTGAATTTGTGTAAGGTGGGATTTGGTGAAATGTTTGGGTTTGGAGGCTTCTTTGAGTCAGAACTGTTTGAAAAACAGAGATTGTAGCAGACATTTGAAGGTGTCCAGAGCTGAGAGTTTTTGGATATGACTCCAAAGTTCCACTTCCATCTTTCCCAACCTCCTGCTGGTTATTTTATCTTTAGTGGTTAAATTGTAAGACTGCAGATGTAGCAGAGTATTTTAAGTTTCCTTGCAACAGGTGTCATATTAGAAGTTAATTAGGGAGAATTTGAAAAGCAAGCAAAATGCAAAATAAATAGATGAGTTGAGAGGTAAGGAAAGAAAAAGGAATCAAATTCCACAGATTTGCAAGATGGAAATTTTGTGGGATTTATTTCCAAACCTCATGAATTAAAAAAAAAAAAAAGGAAAAGAAAAAGGCAGGAAGGTAATGAACTGAGCCTGAGTAGAATGGCCTCTTGGATGCACAGGCAATTGTTGCCTCCCTTCTGTTCGTAGCTTCCAAGTTCAGCACCACATGCACTTGAATAACAGCCAGATCATCTCAGCCTTTGGGAGGTTTGTGTAGTCTGACAGCCCACATGCACAGTCAGAAGTGGCTGGTGCAGAGCTTTGCCGAAGTAGAGTTGGTAAATCATCAAGGCTGGAGAGGTTAAAGAGAATTACAGAGCTCACATTTATGAAAACTTTTTAAAGTAAGGCCTACATTGCTAAGGAATGAGTTGTTAGAGTAGCTGGGTATAAACTTTGTTGATGCTTACTAGTACAGTCTCTGAACTTGACTTATCTATCTAGAAAGCTGCTTACACAGAATTAGTTAGTACCTCTCCTAGCAGTCTTAGCAGGGGAAAAATTAAAACTCACAACATGTGGCTTTACCACATCACTGCAAATACAGTTAAGAATGATGTCTATGTATGGTTTTTGTATGTATACATATATACGTGTGCGTGTGCATTATTGATGGACTGTGCAGAGCTTCTCAACTCCAAGTTCTTGTGCTAAAACTGATGTGGTTGTTCTGAACTGGAAATTGCTGCTGTTGTCTGGATTGTTTCTGATGCTGTTAAGTGAAGTACCTTTGAAGATGTGTGTTGGTTAAGTAGTAACTGACAGAATGCTTTGGCTGCCATTTGAGTTATGTGGGGTAAAACTTCCCTAGTCTTTGAGTGAATACTTCCATTTCCAAGTTAAGGCCTGGTAATGCTTTGAGTTTGTGAACTGGAACATTGCTTATTCTAGTTCTGTGGATAAATTGAGGACTGATGGTTTGAACCCAGTGTGTGACCCTGAAGGCAGATAAGATGATATTGTTGATATTATATTTGAAGTTCTTGATTGCTACTAAGTTGACTTTTTAATTTTCTTTCTTTTAGGCTGGAGCTCTTGATTTGTTGAAGGAGCTTAAGAATATTCCCATGACCCTTGAGTTGTTACAGGTATGATTTTGTTACTGTTGTTATATTGCAAATGTTAACTCCATAATGATGAAGGTGTAGCCAGCAGATTTGAAAGAAGTTTGCACTATTAAAGTAGATTTCTAGGTCGAAAGTCCTTGGAAGCATCAGGTTTTTTATAGGGTAATATAGTCTCACTTCACCTGATTTAAGGCACTTACCTTAAGTATTTTCTTCCAGTAGCAAACTCTTAGAGCTTATCTTTTTGATTAAGCTGAGAGTAGTGAATTTTGTCATAGGCAATGGAGAAGAGCTGCTTACGAATTTACAGTACATAGAATCTTACATTTTTGCTCTAACACAAATGTGGTGTGTTCCTTCCTCCTGAAGGAGAATGCACCTGACTACAGCTGATACCATCTTTTCTTATGAAGTTTGTTCTGGTTTTGCATTGTGAGGAGAACATAGTTGATACCTTTTAGGCAAGTTGTATTTGACACACACTCTACATCCCCCTCCCCCACACTGAGTAGTGTATTTCTTAAGGTAATTATACTCCTCTTTTACTCTCCTGGGCTGGAGTGATGGAGTGGTACAGTCTTTCCCAGTTGCATGGATACTCTCACTAAAGTTGCTTAGATTTACATCTCTAACAATATTTCATATATTATTTGTAAATTCTTTCAAAAAATAAACTTGGTCAATTTTCCTTACATGTCGAGTTTCGGAGCTTGTCATGTAATTAATCAGTGAGCCACTTTTGTTCCAAAGTAACCAGATATTTCCTATCTGTGAAAATTTTCAAAGGTCAGAGTTAAATCTGAGACCTGATTTGCTGTGGTAGCCACTTAAATTGGAGAAGACTGAAAATTAACATTTTTCTAAGGGGCAATTAATGGTCACAGATAAAGAATTAGCTATAAAGTTCAAATCTTAAAAGTTTCAGAAGCAATGACATTCTTGATTCATGCATCATATATATTTGCAGAATGTACTTAGTAAGTTATTACTAATACGATTTCTGACAGAAAGTAGGATTTTTAGGGTGTCACTTTCATGCATAAATGCTGGTACAACTCCGAGACTTTGTCCCCTATGTTCAACCTTCTTCTTTAAAAAGAAAACAAACTCAAAACCCTACAGAAAAAATACCCCACACAAAACAAGAACAAAACCCAGAAAACCCCTCCGTTAACCTGATTCTTTGGAGTTTCCTTATGCAGGTCTTAATGGAAATTATATTTTGCGTTAAGTATGATAATGTTCTTTTGCCTTTGGACTTAAAAATCTCTCTGCAAGAGCTCTGGAAATTCAAGTACTTTGGGACACTCTTTCATAGTGCATTGACTGTACCTTAGTTAGGAAGTTTTTAATAAATATCCATTGCTGTATTCTAAACCATTCCACTGCATAAGATTGCATTTAGCAACATATTTGGACTCAAATTTACTTTTTTTTTTTTCTTGAGAGTTTGATAAATGTATGAAGTCTGAGATAAACTTTCTTTGTTGTCATCCCAAATTTGCTTAAGCAATGGTGGACTCGGAGCAAGAGTTCAAATGTGAAGTAATCGTACGCATTGGTCTGGTGGTGGATCATGAGTGTGCCAGTGTCAAGAAGGGTGATAATCACGAGAAAGTGTCTTCCTCTATCTAGATCAAGACTTCTGACGAGTATGTTTGAATTGATGAAATGTAGGACACAAGTGAACAGCATACTTCCATACCCATTTTTAAGAAGTTTTGAAAGCTCGCTACATTGAGAAAAGCTTTGCTAGTTCTGTTATTCCTGTGTAATAAGAGAAGCGATGATTTTTTGTTTAACTCCACTGCTAGCCCAGCCTGAAATGACGAGGTCCTCTGATTAGTTTTACAGGTATGTAGAATAGGAAGGTGAATATCAGTAGTCTGGACTTGTGCTGGTGTCTTGTGTCTTTCTTGCCACATTTTTTTTCACAGAAAGCTGAAGTGATTACAGGCAATAATACCGCTGTGTTAGATCTAACAACTTTTATGTAAGCAAGCTGATCCTTGCTCAGCTAGGCAGGGAGCCAGTAGGCTTCCTCACACATGATTTATCTGGTGGTCTGACTTGCAAATCTGTTTAGCAGCTTCCCAGCATTAAAGGCATCGTGTCCCTGGTGCTAATTGTGGTTAGTGCACAGCCAATCAGTGAGTGAGACAGTCAGGCTTTATTTTAACAAACAGGTTTTACAGGAAATTACACACACATGTGCAGAACTAGGCTGTGATGTACAGCCCATGTAAATGGCTTCAGGCCAGTTCACTGGCAAGCTGTGGAGACCTAGGAACCCAGAGGTGGTTATTCTTCAGTGGTTGGTTTGGCTCTGCTTTGGTCTGAGTGCTCACCAATTCTCTATCCTCACACACTTACAGTTTAAAGTTGGTAGCACCTCTGCTTGCTTCGGCGGTTGCTCTTCCTCCCCAGTTGTGTTCCTTACAGTTTTTCATTTGTTCTGGTTTAGTGAAGACTTGCTGCCACCGTATGCTCTGCTTTGGGTTCAGTCGTAGGTTACTTATGCTTGCTGCTGCTCACGACTACTGAGGGCTGCTGGCCAATGCTTCAATGCTTCAGTGTGAAAACAGCTGTTGTATGCTGTCTTTGACTGTCTTTACTCTGAAAGCAGATGAAAAGTGCTCTAGAATTTAAAGTGGGGAAGAATGAAAATACTGGAGTTTTTCACTTAAAAATGGCAATCGCAAGAACAGCTCCACAGACAGGAAGACTGAGGAAATTTCAAATACTGTCAGCTGGTTTGTCATTAAAACATAGTCATTTTGAGAATATAACACTGATGTTTTGTGATTAGCTGTGTCAGTTAGCAGGCAGATAAATTAGTAGATCACTGCTTCCTCTCTTGTGGAAGATCTGATCCAGTCCTCTCTAAAAGCAGACAAATGAGTTGTTTTTATGTACTGTTTTAAGAAAGCTGGCAGTTCAGACAGTTCCCATCAACTGTCTCTCTTGTGTGATGAGAAAAAGACAATTTTTCTAGTTAGTTTTGAGTTTTACTTGAATTTTTTGATTTTACTTAGCTAGGTAAGTCTGTAAGTTTGTGTGTTTTCCCTTTGCTGATGAGCATAGGTGTCGTGCCCAGGTGTTAAGGGAGGGTTGGGTTTTTTGGTAGATATATTTTTCTCAACCGGATGTGGTATTTTATGGATTTTCAAGGACATGTTATTCTTTATTGTCTGAACATAATGTTGAGATTTAAGTGTTCAAAATATCAAGAGAATTGGCCAGTACCATTAATCTGAGTGAGCAGAATCCATCTTGGAACACTTTAGTTACAGGTGAGTAACCATCTGTTTTCTTTAATCCAAAATACGTGTTTAGAGCTAATGCTCAGGCCTGAGGTTATTTAATGTGTTTCCCTAGGCTGAAATAGCTATGGATTATTTCAGTATGTTTCCAGTCATTTAGCACATCCATGGTGCCTCAGAAAGTGTTGTTTGGGTTGTAAGAAGTAATTAACAGGAACAAATCATTTCCATTTTTAGCAAGCCACGAAGGTTTAAATTTTCCTTTAAAGAAGAAGGAAATTTTTGATGATCTATTGCAAAAGTAAGTAGAATAATTTATATTTAGTGAGTCCTGTAAATGGTAATGCAACAAAACTGAGCAGCTTAAGAACAAACAAAATGTAGTCATCAGTCAAAATACAAAATGATAATAAAATCCTTATTTGTATTGTTAAATGCTTTTCTCCTCTTGTGAAGCTAAAAGGGCAGAAATTTTCTCCTTGTTACATGAACACATTGGCCATAAATCTTCTAATATGTTACCGTTGAGCTAAATTTATATCCTCATCTTCTGAGTCTTGAAAGGTGTGGATTGTAACTTACTCTCTTATTCACTCTGTAGGTGGCAGTAGTGGCAAAGGCTTAAAGCTTGCCACCACCTTGGCCTTTTCAGAGATAGGATAGCTCATTTTTTAAAATCTTAAACACAGAGAGTTCTGCTTCTGTCTAAAGTCAGAACTCTCTGTGCTAAGGATTCTAAAGAATCTCAGTATCGCCAAAATTTCTAGGTACCTAAAAGGTGCCTGCTCCCAGCTGGTATTACAGCTTTTTCCACAGCCACTAAATGGGAATTCTAAGAGTATGATGTCAGTGAAGAAGTTAGCAAGCTTCTTATTGTGCCAAAATAGAAATACAGTCCTTAATCCTTGTGCCCACCATCACTGCCCACCCCTTCCCAAACCTTTGTGATGAAGACAAATGGTAATACTGTTGTATTTCTTTTTGAAATGTCCATGTTGTTAAAATAATTTTTATAAAGGCTTGCAGCATTTTGTTCTGATAATCTCAAAATAAAGAAAACAAACCCACCAGAAAAGAAAAAAAGATACTGTAAAAAATTATGTCAAAGTACAAATTTATATGTGCTCATTTGTTAAATTGTCTTCATGTCACTTGTAATAATGTATATTTCTATTTCTTTTGCAGTCTACCAGAATTGGAATGTCAGTGAATGCAATACGTAAGCAAAGCACAGATGAAGAGGTTACATCTTTAGCAAAATCTCTTATCAAGTCTTGGAAGAAGCTGTTAGGTATGGCAACAGAAACGTTCCCCCCTTGCATGTTTTAACTCTGTGTAGCCTTGATGAACATCCTTGACACTGCCTTGCTTTAGACATATTTGTGCTCTTGTGTGAATGTTGAAACTTTCTGCACTGATGTAATTGGTTTTACTCTTTGGCTGTCACCAGGGCATTACTGTGAGAGTGTATTCAGAGAAACAGTTAATGTATTTTATTGGGGCTGGCAGGCAGTAGGAAATCAGCTTCTCTGATGTGATTCATTTCTGAAGTCTCACTGCCTGCAGTTGAGCTGGAGTGGCTGTACTGGAGCACTAAGCACTAACAAACCTCTTCTTGACTATTTTCTTTGTCAAATATAACAAGTACTTTGAAGAACTGGTGCAAAATCTCATGTAAGAGGGTAGAGGCTTTGAAGTTTGGTTATGAAGTGATTTGTGAAGAGAAAAAACAGTAAAAATTATGTTAAAATCTGTTAGAACTTACAGGTAGTGAGAAACAGAGCTGCACTTTTTAAAACCTTCGTAATTTTAAACAGCTTACTAATTAGTGACTTAATACTTTTTGTTTCATTTCCCTTAAAGCAATTAATACAGTTAACAAAACCTCTCTGTTAGGGTTTTATTCAAGGGTATTTGGTAGTACTTAATATATCTGAAAACACTTAGATCTCAAACTGTGTCCAGATAGTTTGTTCATATACTGTGGTGCACTCTATTTTGTTTCTTTGTATGTAAGTTAAGGTAAACTAAGATTCTGTAGCTTAAAATTTTAAAATAAAGAACAGTTTACATTATAATTTAAATATTTACCATTCTGTCTGGAAAAATATGCCAAATACCAGGAGAGTGTTATTGAACTTGAATTCAGCCTCATTTTTAAGAATTGTGAAGTATTTTATCAGATACTTTATTGCTGTCTTGTAAATGATGTAGAAAATACTGTCTGTAGAAATGGACAGTTTGTCCATTTTAAGAGCTTTAACCTTTGATGTTCTAGTAAGAAGAAACAGCCTCTACAGCAAACTTCTTTAAACTACCTTAAAGACTTTTAACCTACCTACTAATAATGTTAGTTTTAGTAAATTTAGTAAGTTTAGTTAAAATTAGATAATACTAAACGTGCCGATAAAATAGCTTTAAATTCATAATGACCTTTACAATAAAAGTAAAGGCATATAAAGGATATTAATGTATAAAGGATCTGATCAGAGTTAACTGGTAAATAGTAAAAATAATGTACTTTTTATTTTCAAACTTCAGTGTTGAAGTCCAACTTTATTATATCAGTACATAAAAGTGGTAAGATATATAAGTGGAGAAATTGACTTGCATATTAGCTTCAGTTACTCTAAAGATTTCTAAATGTAGCTGCTGGATTGAGTGATTTAGCTCTCAAGTTATTAGAAGTTAGTAGTCTAAGTTTTAAAAGCAAAACCCTATCAATATTTGGTGAGAGTTAAATTTTTTTTTCTTGGTAGTTCAAATTTTAGTACTGCAACTTAACTTAGACAGCATAGTAGAGGAGATACTCTCATTTCAAACAGAATTATCAACATTTGGGAGTGTGCTCAGATGCTGCTCTCTTTGGGGAGTGAGAAATCTGCCTGATTATCACTGTCCTTTGACCAAAGGATTTGCCATTTGCTTGTTGAGACACTAAAAATAATTGTCTCATTTTTTTAACACTTGAATACCTTTAGTCAGTCAAAATTGTCTTATTATGTTGTTACTTAAAGCCTACTGGTGTTTAAGTGTTCTAACATTGTGAAGCACGGGGAATGTCACTCCTTCCTGGAGGATTTTCATGCAGCTGAAGTCTGGGTAAGAATGTGGTGCTTGATGGTCATGGCAGCTCAATCTGAGTGTAGGCGGCTGCTGAAAGGAGCAGTCCTGACTTCGCTTCTGCACAGGTGCCTCATTGCTCCCTCCTGTGTTACAACTAGTGCTGGAGTGGCTATCCAGAAGACCAGAGCTGGGAACTGACCAGTTGGAAAGTAATTGTTTTGTTCATTTCTTCTGGCTTAAATTTCATCTTATCATTTTTTTGTCCAGCCTGTTTGCAGTTACTGTTTCCTGTGCAGGGATTGTAGCAGTAACAAACAGCTGGGGCAAGGTGGACCTTCCCCTTTCATAGCTTGCTAGATTCAGATTGTTTTAACACAGCTGGGAGACTCTCCCTAAGGCTTCTTGCATGAGGTGAAGTCAAACGTGAAGAGCTGGAAAGCAAATAAGAAATATTTGGCATTTATCAGAACTGAATACTTCTTGAGGCAGTGGGTACGTGACCTTTGTTCATGTGCTAATTTTTGTTACAGGACAGATATTATTGTGTGTACATTATTGTGCCAGCTCTAGTATAGTTGTGGTAATGCACTTACTACATAAAATCAAATTATTCCTGAAAATACAGCACTGCTTACATTCAAAACTTAGGTAGTTAAATTTTCCCTGGTTGTAATGTAGATCTGATAATAAAGCATGTAGGGCAAATGTTTTGCCTCTTTTATCACTGCTCAGTAATTCATTAGAAAGTAAAGTTTCATAACTGTGAAAGATAGGTTATAAGTATGGGTGGGAATCTTACGAAGTACTCTTATTCTGTTTTATCATTAGTTTTGACTTTCTCGGAAGAATACGAAATACCGTATGTTGAGCTGCTTGAGAAATCAGTTTCCATTATGCTGTTTATAGTGCATGTAAAGTGGTATGGAGCAAAGATGGCAGCAGAAGCGGACAGCTGTTAATCGTACCAAGCATTGTACTCAGAGCTCTGAAGTCTTTGTGAGTTATTTTTATAAATGACATTTTGATTTAGGCAAGAATTGTTGACTGTTCAGGCTGCATGTAATGTTTCAGTTCAATGCTATCAGAGTTTAGTTTTTAGGAATGCATGGGAAACATGAGAACAAATCAAAGTGAGTTGTGAATCACCAGATCTTTGTGGCTTGACTTGAGTCTTGCCAGGTTACCAATGGTTTTTTGGAGGGGTCAGAAGCTGTGCAGCAGAGGGCTTGTGACCATTGAAGTGACTCACTGGGTGAGCCACGGTACAAGGCCCATTCAGATACTTTCTGAAAGTTAAACCACACAGCAGAGATGGTCACAATTTGCATAACAAGCTAAATTCAGCTCAGAGTAAAATGCTATTCAGTTTTAATATGGGATTTACAAATAATAATTGTTTTGCCAAGTAGCTGAGTATAAAGAGTATGCTGCTGTGCAGATAATGAATTTACGCATACTCATTTAGGTTGTCAGGAGTGTTTCTTATGTTAGAAAAGTAACAAAAATTCTTTAAGGAGTATAACCCTCATAACAAATAATTACTTGCCGAACTAAGGAGTATACAGTGAAAAAGAATGTCCAGACCTCTAAGTAAACTTTCCTCCAGTAACTTTATATACTGAACTAAAAATGCAGAATCACACCACAATGTTCTTAAGTGATCATCTGTTGCCAGTATTGAAAACTAAAAGTGAGGCCACAAACATTTCGAAATGCCTATTTAAAAGAAGGGCATGCCTGAGTAATTTTATTTTAAAAGAATGTTTAAGTGTTAATAACACCAGTCAGGCATCACAGAAGTATTTTACTCAGATTACTTTGCTCACAAAATCCTTCATTATTTCAGACCTGGATTTGATTCTCCTGGAGCAGCAGGTACAGTCTAGGACTGTCTTACAGGTGTGTTAATGCTGTCATTAGGTGAAGTTGTTCAAGGATATCTCAAAACTTACTGGCTTTGCTCAATCAAAAAAAAAAATATTCCTGGAAAAACAAGTTCTTAAATTAGAGTTTAATAGTGTTTAAGAATATTATTTACTATTGATAAGAAAAGTACATATCTTTTTAAGACATCAAGCAGAATCAAGTGCAAAAGCAATTTCAATAGTTTCATTTTCATATCAAGTATGAGCTGTGGAAATCGCCTCTTGTCAAGTGCATATTTGGAACTGTTCATATACAGTTGGTAGGTCTATAATTTGTTAAGCTAATCAGTGGAGAGATAACAACACATGATATTTATACTATATAAGAGAAAAACACATATAGTGAATAAGTCCACGTGTCATGGTCTTTTGTCACTGATGATAAAAAAATCTTTAAAAATAGCAAACAGTTCATAATTTTGTTGTTTATTTATGGATTTTTGGATATTCCTCCTCCCAGTGCTACTACTGGAAAGAAACTTTCCTGATCTTACCTTCATGCCTTACTACATCTTGTAGAGGAATTGCTGACAAGTGTAGCTGCTTGTGCATCTCAAGATTATTTGGTCAGAGTCTGGAAAATGGAGCCTAAATAATTATTAAATATGAAGGTTGTTGTTAAATTAATAACTATGTCATCTGATACGTCTTTCTTTTAACTTTTTTAAACTGAATACTCAGAAAACTTTCCAAGTTCTGGTGGTGATTCATGAGTAGGTAACACAGGATATCCTGCTAAATTAAATTTTCATATGATTCCAGGTAATAACTAGTCACCTTTCATTACCATTTCTGAAAAAAAATTTGCGTTAAAAATTTTCTTAATTTAAAGTTAGATTTATAAATTAATAACATTACATCTTTATATTTTCTAAGTTTTGTTCTTGTTACTAGCAAACGTCTAGTTGTCTTGTCACATAGTTAGAAAAAAACGGGAGAAAGGTGTTAATGGCTTCTAACATTCAGATTAGTTATGTTATCTGACTGTATATTATTACATTAGAATTTTTGGTTAGATAACAAAAACTGCTGTTGTGTCATGTTTGACCCTGGAGAGTTTTCACTGGAGAAGCTACAAGCATCTTTCAAATTAATTGCAAGTTCCAGGTAGAAATTGCAGTGCAGTTGTTAAACTTTGAATGTCTTATTCCAATGGCTAATAGCCTATTCATGTTACTAGCATATTCTTTGTATTTTAAAGAAGAAGTATTAATATAAATTAGCTTTTCTTGTAAAAAAAAAAACAAAGCTTTGAGATTTTTCTTATGGCCTTCTGAAGATGCAGTAGTTAAAACTATGAAGTTACAGTTTTCAATCCTAAAATTGATGACAATATCCATTTTTTTCTGAAGAAAAAATCGGTAAGTTCGAATAGCTGTGTGGAGTTGAAAAAGGAACTGCACAACTTGTAATTTATATTACATAAAAATTTATAATGTTCTGTAGACTTCCTGAGGTGAATCACATTGGAATTTTAAAGACATTTCACAGAAGGGCCATTTTTTTCCACCTTACTTTGTTAGAATTTCTGTGGTTGTTCATAGTTCCTATTAGATGTCATTCTTCCTTTCTGTTAGAGTCTGGCCATTGAATGTAAAATAAGCTAATTAGTAGAGACTTTTAATTTGTCAAGGATAGTTTTTCTTTCCCCAGAGGATAGATGAAATGCTGTCTAGCAGGCTGTTAATTGCACTCTGTTCTTTTGTCAATACAGTATTTCAATAAAACGAGATATCTTTATTAACGTGTGAGTTTAAAGATGGAAAGCACCTCTTCTAGTGCTTTCCAATTTATGATCCATAAAAGCAACTTAAGCACTTAGGATACTATTAACTTTATTTTCAACTTTCTGAAAATAGGTTAAGCAAAAATATCTATAAACTCCTAAGTGATTAAAGAAACTATAGTTTTGAAGACATACTTGCTGAAGATGTCCAGTCTCAGCTGCTCAAGTGTGACCTTGGTTTGAGACATCCTTGCATGGACTGGTGTGCAGCTATAGGAGGAGCTGTGCTTTTATCTCTGTGCCTTGTATGTGCCCTGCCCTCCGTAAGGGAAAGAATCCACTGGGGTATTGGCAGGTGTTCTCAGGTGCCTGCCCTTGGTGAAATGGTGCTGGGCTAAATGGAAGTGTTTGGTAAAAGAAAACTGGGTGTCAGCTGTACCACTGTGTTGTGTATGGTGCAGAATAAGCAGGAGGTACATAGGTCAGAGCTGAATTTGACAACTTGTGTGCCAGAAAAAAATGTGTAGGTGAAAGGGCTGAAGCAGAGCTCCTGCTTTGCAGGACTTGAGCTGTACCCCAAGATACATGTTTGATCTACTGGTTTGTCTTAAAGCCTCTGACAAAAATGATCATGTACTTGAAACACTATGAAGGTAAATGAGATTGCATGCATATTTAGAACATCTTCAAAGATTATATCATGTAATCAGTTGTTGCCATAGAGAGAGTGAGTATGCATGTTAAAAATGGGAGTTGTTTTCTTTCTCTTACTGCAGTTCAGTTGTCATAGCAAAGAACTTGTGTGATCCATTCAGTTGATAGTCTTGTTTGCTTTCTTAGTGAAATTACTTTTTATAGACAAAAGTTATTAAATTGCTATCTTTATTAGGAATTTTTTTGAATACCATCTTCAGATTATTGAAGACAATCAGCCTAAATGCATCATCTTTGTTTAATTATCTTTTTTTTCTTAAATGAAGAAATTCATCAGGGATTGAATACAACATTGCAAACAATGAGTGAGCTCTTGAAGGCTGGAGGAATAATCTGGAGAAGTATCTCATTGTGCTTTTCTGGTTCCTATACTATTTTGTGTGCATATCTTTATAGGTACAGCTGGAGACAGGATAGTAGATGGATCTACAGGATAGTAGATAGATCCAGTACTGCTGTCTCTGCTATGATTTTTTTAATAAAGTGATATTTGATTGGATAAATTCCTTAACTCACAGGTTAAGGAAAGGATCAAAATCACATTCAGTTTATTGTTCCTATAAAGAGAAAGCCAGTACAGTTATTTTCTATTCTATAAAAATAAAGTTAAAAAGCTCGATGTTTGAAGAAACCTGAATTTGTGTGTTGTGTACAACCAAGTTCCTCTGAGAAACACAGGGATGGGGTTCCTCTGGAATTAAGGATACTTTTAGATGTTTAAACAAGGATTTACATGCTTAGTTCAGGACATCTTTGTTGGCAAGACTGAGCCTTAACAGACTTCCCTCCTTTTCTTGTTCTGTTTTTGATTAATTTTAAAGTTTGTAATATATGCTTATTCTGATAATACAGTGTCTACGAATTTAGAAGTGTAATAGCAGCTTTATAAGGGCTTGGAAAGAGGAATTCACAAAATCTGTCAATCAGTGATGCCAGTCTCACTAGGTTTTCTCTGTAGGCAGTAGAGAGCCAGCCTTTCTAGAGAGCAAATCAAAGCAGGCACTCAATTTAGCCACTCTGAAATCCTCTTTACAATAGAAGGGTGTATGCATTCTTGCTATGCTGGAGTTAAATGTTGTGATTGCTCTTGCCCATAAAGACTTTTGCCTTTATTCTTTATAAAATCATAGTGAAACATAACCTGTATGAGAATGGCAGATTCAAATATATTGAAACACTGAGGCAAATAATTTAAGAGCTATCACAGAAAATACTGTCTTTGTGTCTGGAAAACTCCTTTGAAAATATGAAAATTACTTTCTATTTTGCCTACCATGGTATCTTTCACAGTGTAATTAAAAAGGATGGCATGCATGTAGTAGGAACTTAGGTATATAAAGCATGGAAGACAAACTCCAGAGACTTGATGCAATACCTAAGAAGTTACTGTCTACCTAATGCAGGAGTGTTGGAAAAAATAAATCACAAAAGTCTGTGTTTCCATCCTGTCACTGCCAGTTTAAGCAGATGCTGGACTTGACTCGAAGGATCTGAAATGTTATCATGTTTTCCATTTCCTGCGTTGGGAGGGTGTTGGGAAGTGGAAGGCTGTACTGCAAGAGAAGGTCAAAGCAGAGAGTGGGAGCTGATAGCATTTCCAACTGGTTCAGGAGGAATCATGGTATTTTACCACTGCTTTAAATCAGTTACTATTTCTGGGTAGAAGAGAGTTTCTCATGTTTTGTATTTCCAGATGGACCTTCAACTGATAAAGATTCTGAAGAAAAGAAAAAGGAGCCTGCATCTTCCTCACAAAACAGCCCTGAAGCCAGAGAAGAAAGGTGCTTAATTCTTAATGGCTGTGCAAATAATCTCTCTCAGTATAAATTAACATCAAACTGTTTGGTCCAAATTTGTCATATTAGAGAGACAGCTGCCATGTTCTTTTCTAAAAGACAGATTTTACAAGAAACAGTGTGTTATTATGGAAGTAAATTGTGCTGATGTTGACATGAAAAAAAAAAAGACTTAGGTCAAGATACGGCCAGACAAGTTTATTGTTTATTCCATCTGTTGGGTCTGTCAAATACTCTGTCCTCTCTCAGTACTAGCACCCAGCTTTGAGAACTGTAAAACAACTTTCAGTCTCTGCTTTGTGGTAATTGCATATGCTTCTTTCCTGGGTTAGCTTTTATGTTTAATAAACATTCTGCGCTTTTTTTGGTAAACACAAAATATGTTACTGGAAAAAGAAGTCTACATTAATGTCACTGCAGGAGCTGAAGAACCTTTACAAAAGAGTATTTGCAAGCCCATTTCTTCTATACATTTCTGAGTTTAGTGATCTCTTTTCACCAGCCATTTTAAAATTGAAATTTAACCTCTAACTATATGTCCAGATGGAACTGAAAACTTGGTTTACAGTTAGCAAAACTACGTAAATTGTGGGGGGTTTTTTGTGCCCAAGGCACCCCTTCAATACAGTAAGCAGATTGAATGCAAGGCATTTGCTGTGGAGTGAATGTTGGTGTGATGTATCGTCACTGTTTTTTAAAGTGAAGTTCCGTGGGAGGAAGAAAAGATTTCATGTTAATGTAAAGAACTGAGAATTAAATCTTATGTGCCACATAATGGAATGAAATACCTGCTGTGTCTCTATTGTGTGGAATACCCTAGTGAATAGTCTAAAGACACTTTAAAAATTGTATTGACTCTGGAGCTATAAATAACTTCAAAAAGGTGGCCTGTGTTCTTATTTTGGAATACCATCAAATGGATGTAGCAAAAGACCTGTATTTTGCCCAGAAACAAAATTATTTGAAGAAGGGGGAAAAAACATTAATATTGGTTTTCATTTTGCCTTTTTTTTAGCAGTTCAAGTAGCAATTCCAGCAGCAGGAAGGAGGAGGGTAGTGCTCCCTCAAATTCTTTCATCCCTTCTTTTCCCCGGGCTCCAAGCACTTCAGACTCTGTACGAGTGAAATGTAGAGAAATGCTCTCTGCAGCTCTCAGAACAGGAGGTGAGCTTTGTAGACTGTATTTTCAAGTTTAACTATTTCCTTCTTCTCTCTTCCTGTCTTTCCCACTCTACGTTTTCTGCTGCCCCGTAGGTAGAATAAACTCTGTTTGTGTCCATTTGCATGTGTAGACCCATAAACCAAGGTGCAAGTAATGAGTAACCTTGACAGCATGGGAATGTTTCAAAATGCATCTTTGGTGCTGATGATTCAAGATATTTTGTGGCTAATAATAATAATAATCTGATACGTTGCCGACAGGGGATCTTCTTTTCGGGAAGGTTATTGCCTCCTTAATGCTTCATTTAAATCTTTTGGTAGAGGCTGCTATTTTTTTTTTTTTTTTGTTTCAGTCTTTTTGACTGAGTGAGTGTGACTATATACAAGGCTGCCTGTCTTACGCCAGAAGTCTTGGGGACCTTCAGATTTTTAAGGTGCCTTACTGTTTTGATTTATTCTTGATATTTCATCAAGATACTTGTAATAAGAGAATCTTGCATTGCTCTTAACTTCATGCCTTTTTAGTATCTGTAAATTCCTTGACTCCTCCGGGTTTTTTTTTCTTTTTATCTCTCATGTACACTTGGGTGTCTTTAAACTGGCAAATTGAATGATATGCTAGATAAGAAGCAAACTGAAAGCTGGACTTTTCAGAATTACCTGATTGTTTTCTGGTGCATCCTTCTCTTCTATCAAAATGTGACCCAGCTCCTGTTTCTCTGTTCTTAGCTTAGTGTAACTTGGTCCAGTGTAAGTAGACTTCTGAATCATCTGTGTTTACTCTCTTCACTCTTTAATTCTTTCTTTTAATTAATACAAATTTAGGTCTAGACAATAAGCAAAATTGACTGAAGACCATGAATTTGTTGTCATCTGGATATGTAGTTCATAGACTTCTTTCGGGACCAGACAGTCACATAGAGCATCTTAGTATTCATAATTCTCTGTAGTCTTAATTTTAGCTAGTTTTCCAAGAACCCTTTTTTCTATGTTGCTTTCTACAGCACGTGTAAACTGATGATCCATGAGTTAAAAAAATAAGGTTATTTTCTTGTTTTATGGCCTTTGGTATGAGATTGAAGGAGGAATGTTTGGATTACTCACTGAAGTACACCCATGTTGAAATGAGGAGGCATACACTGTATATAATTTGTTCTTAAGCTGTTTTGGAAAGGCAGATGTCTTTGTGAGGAAGCATTTTGGTCAGAGACAGTAAACAGTTATCTTGAGACATTTTAGTTCAAATGTTGCATTGTCTTCAAGACTGTTGTGGTCTGTTTCTTCTAATTTATGTGTTTTATGACGCATCTCTGTTTTGCATTTTAAAAAATCGAATAAGATTGTTTGTTATTTAATTACTATGTTTCTAATGAAATCTTTCTCTTCCATGCATGCAAAACATTTATTTGCTTATTCTTGTATTGTGGGGACTAAAACAATTGATTAAACACAATATAAAATGTTTCCTTTTTCTAATAGTCTGTTCTACGCGCAGGCTGTGGAGATGGGAGAGATGCCAAGCCTGTTGGAATATTTAAAATTTTTCTGTATAGGAATGTTTTTTGTTTCTACTTGTGTTTACAACTAGGTGTCAGAACTCTTTTGGTTTTTAAAGGTTTTTAACTCTTTTAAACTTCTGTTCTGCTTCCTTTCACTTATTTTTGTTTTTCCAAGTAATAAATTTTGAAAGGATAAGTATGCAGTAAATTAAAATTATCTATACAAAAAACCCCTCACTTCAGGTGTTTTACAGTTTGCTGAGTTTCAGAGTGAACCTATAGGGATCTCAGGGATATAGAATATCAGGTTGCTAATATTTTATCATTTTTTTTCCTCAGATGATTACATTGCTATTGGTGCTGATGAAGAAGAGCTGGGTTCTCAGATTGAAGAAGATATCCTTTGTTGTATATCTGTGTGCTCTAGAGCAGGAGTATTTTTTAAAAATGCAGATAATTTTCAAATTAATTAACTATTGAGTGGTTTTATATTTCATGTAAAACAAAAATGGTAAACTGTGTTCAACACATCAGTACATAAATTTAATGTTTAGAAAAACAGCCCAACCTAAATGATTTGCCTTAAAATATGTAGGAATGCATGTAGGTGAGTGCGTGTGGGTTCTTTTCGGCTCAGTATGTTTTCCTTGCAGCAGCAATATTATATCTTACTGAAGCATTCTTACATAAAATTCTGGGCTCTTCTATGCTATTTAAAAATCTTTTCTTATTAACAGTTAACAGTCTTCTTAATCATTTTCCAATGTCTTTATTTAATTTTCTATAAGTGTTTTTCTAAATGAATTCTCAGTTTTCAAAAGGGTAGTTGTGGTAGCAGTGTTTGAATAGCTCCAGAACAGAGATCTGGGCTTTTTTTTTTTTTTAACAAAAAAGATTGTGTTAGAGAGCTGTCATTGTTTGAATATTTGGTTCAGAAATGAATTAATTCTCAGGATGAGGTCAAGAAACTGGACATAAACTTATGGGTGACTTTTCATGGACCATGTGCTAAACTATGATTAGGCTTCAGAAGGTTGTGAATTCTGCTGTGTTGAACGGGAAAGTAGCTGTTGGTTGGGGTAGGGGGAGGACTTGATGGACAGTGGAGAAGTACATTGGTTTAGAAGTTGCCTCCCAAAATGAATCCTTTCTAGTGCTCTGTTTTACTTGTTAATGTGTTACTCTATTTTACTTATACATGTTTTGTTCCTTAAATCCAAAGCACCTATTTTTCAAGAATTAAAAAACACTGATATGAAATACAAAAATAGGGTACGAAGTAGGATAGCGAATCTAAAGGATGCAAAGAACCCTAACCTGAGGAAAAATGTATTGTGTGGAAACATTCCTCCTGACAAGTTTGCCAAAATGACGGCGGAGGTGAGTAAAGCATAGGTCTTGAACTGTTTCCCTACTGGACTTACATCCTGGCCTGTATTTATTACCTATAAAAGTAATTTATGTAAGCTGCCCATACGTCTGAAAGGCTGTGGCTTTTTTGTAAAGTCAAATGAAAGATTAGATTTTATGGGAGAGAAGGATTAAGGTGTAATTAAAAATCTTGTTTCCGTTCTGTAGTTCTGCTTCTATGTGTTAGATTCTGCCTCCTCAGATGAGGTATAAAGGAGTGTCTTGGAGACTGGGAGAAATTAGTTACGGTCAACTAATGAAAATCGTGACTAACTTTATTCCAAAAGAAAGTTGTGGTGGTTTTTTTTGTTGGTTGCTTTTTTTTTCTTTATTATAGCTTTACATAAAGGTTAGGGCAAACAGAGGCTGGTGAAAGAATGTGTAAAAAAAAGCAAATTGTACCTTCAGTATATATTTTGATTTTTTTTCTTCTACATAGTTATGTACATATGCACAAACATATCCTGTCCGGTGCCCATTCTTTGTTTGATTAATGTCTTGGATTAAAGTGTTAATGGCTAAAACCCCCTTAGTGTTATGATTACTTCTGAAGTGAAACAGCATTGATACAAGATTTGCATTCCACATCAATACAGGATGTCAAATAAAACTGTATTGAAGAAAAGTAATAAATTGGTTTTGCTGTGCACACTTGATTATTAGACATTGTGGAGATCTTGTGCACTAAAACTATTTTAAAGGAAGAAGAAAATAGGCTATTCTGAACTCTTCGGTTAGTGTTTAGAAACTAAGTTTATATGATTTTTGGTTACATATGGTAAATTATGACTGTACTGTATTTATCAGTGCAAATATGGAAGTAGACAAAATAATTAAATTTTTTCCTGTAATAAATCTTATGTAGGTCAATGAGATAATTATCCAAGGATGTAACCTAGGGAGGGCATATTTTTTGCCTCTTTGGAGGACTTTTAAGTCCTCTACCTTGTCTCTCTTACGTTTCTGAACTTCACAAGTGCATTTGCATAGAAATATCTCTAGATGTTTGACGTTGTACTTTTTTTCCCTATCTGTGTTAAAAAAGAACATTTTTAACTTTATGTAGCTTCTGTGCTGTGAAATATCCCAGCTTAAGTCTTGTAAAATTAAAAATGTGTAGAATTACATTGCCCTTCAACAGAGTTGTTGTTCATGGATTCTAAATAAAAAATTGTATTGGCTTGCACAGTGGTAACTTGTTTTACAGCTAAAACTCTCCAGTAAACTCTGTCTGCTCTTTGTCCTTTGTAGGAAATGGCAAGTGATGAGCTGAAAGAAATGCGCAAAAATCTGACCAAAGAAGCTATCAGAGAGCACCAGATGGCTAAAACAGGCGGTACCCAAACTGATCTGTTTACATGTGGCAAGTGCAAAAAGAAGAACTGTACATACACCCAGGTGCGTGGTTATTCAGACTCTTCATTTTCCTTTTCCAAAGCTTAAGTCCTGTATAAAGATTGTCAGAGAAAAAGACCTGAAATTGCAAAATGAACTTTTAACAAAATGCTGGCAAATTACAAAATATGAAGATAGCTGGATCTACTTAGTTGTGCTTATGTAAAGCAAGTTTGTTGTATTTATTTGCCAAAAATTTTATGTAGATCCAAGCTGAGTATCTGTATAGACTGAAACTTCAGTTTCTTTGTGATGCTGTATTTTTGCTAATTCTTAATACATCTTATTCATAAGGGTTTATGTGGAGGAGGAATACTGGTTTTGATGTGTGTAAACTTTGTTTTACAGAGGGACTAAATAGCAGAAAATAATATATACGTATATACCTATGTACATTTTTAAATATATTTAATGTAGCATTTGACTAACACTAGACCCTGATTTACAGTTGTTCCTAAAACTGCAGAGAGGGGGCTTTAATTTGCTTAATAGTGCTTCAGGGAATGTAATTTTCATTGTAGGATTAGCTGCATTTAAGTTTTACATTGTTTATCAGATGCTTTAAATAGCAAGCTGTTTTTCAATCATGAGACTTTTAAGCCTTTGCATCGGAAAATGTATGTGAAGCTACTACTGAACATTGTAGTTTTAGTGCAGAATCTATTCCTAGAAATATGTGCACAGTTTCAGTGCAGAAATTGGTATTTTAATGCTATTAAATCTCTCAAAATTCAAGCTTTTAAGGGCTTTATAGTGAGGCAAAAAGCCCAGTTTCAGTTGATACATAAAGTTAACTTGTATTTTTATGCAAATTTGTTTCCTTACTGTTAAACTTTGATTTAAACAGTTACATTGAACACACACTAACAAAAGTTGAAGATACTAATTTTCCTTTTCTGCTCTGGCTCTTGCCTTTGCCAAAGGTTCAAACCCGCAGTGCTGATGAACCCATGACAACGTTTGTTGTCTGTAATGAATGTGGAAACAGATGGAAGGTAAGACTGTTAGACTGCTCTGCATATTTGATAGCAGGCAGCCAGGCGCTGTGGTTAATTTTGGTTTACAGTAAATGTGACAAATCACTTTCTGTTGACTTTTAGTTATTTCTTAACCCATTAATGATATTACATGTTGAGATTGCAAAATTGCTTTAAATTAGAAATGTATTTTTGACTGAAGGTGTGAGATCTCTCAAGTAGGTTGGTGGCAAAGGGGGAGAGAGAAGTAGGACTTAGTCCTTGCGATATTTAGTTACAATACTGCTTTGCCATACGAACTGGTGACAAGCTAGTCACAGTGTTTTCTCTTTCTTCACCCAAAGTTCTTTTAACTGGTTTTAATCTCTGCTTTGGTGAGTGTAACAGGCCTTTTTTCAGACCTTTTGTTGTTATTGTTTTTTCTGTTCTTTGCTATTCTGAAAAGAAGAAGCAATAAAAAAGAGAGATGACTGCTGCTGTATTCCTGTGCCAGGATAAGTGTAGGGCAGTGATAACTTGATTGAATCTTTTTTTTAAGTTCAGGAAATAGGAATGTATAAAGCTTCTGAGTAACACTGGTAGTTCAATAAAATGGAGAAACACTGAAACGAAGGCTTGTAAAATCTACAGTTTAAGATGTGATCACATGCAAAAGGAAGCATGATAACCTCATTCTGTTATTTTTCTGTGTTAAGGATGCTGCAGCTCTGCTGGGCCATGCCACAGTATACATTAAGACTGTTACATAAAAAAAATATTTTATGCATCTTGGTTTCCATAGCTTATTGCTGAATATTGCTATGTGCTCAAATATGTGCTCCAAGATATCTAAATAATATATAAAGCTTAGAAATTGTTTGATGGAATTGTTTGTAGTACCTGGTAAAGTGTGTTTGTCCTTAAAACCTTTTGTAAGGTGGCAGTTGCAGAAGTGTCTGTATACAGATGCCTGAAGGAATGGTTACAATATAAGCAAATGTTTTAACTAGTAATTTCCATATTCTAAGTATGGTGTTGTATTTCTGTATCTTTTTGCAAAGATTTAGAAGTAAGCTGTATGAAGATCTCATAAAAAATTCTTTTCTTTTGACAGTTCTGTTAAAAGAAGAAATTGTCAAGACATCTGGACCAGTATGAAAGAGGATTTTGTAATTAGCTTTAAAAACTAGGCTAAGCATCTAGCTTCCTGCAAATGAGAGGGTTTTTTGGTTTTTCTTTTCTTTTTATTTCAAAGCAGCATACATGCCTCAAGTTAGCCTTTGTTTTGACACAACCATCATTTCCTTAAATGCCTTCCTATAGCTGGTAGTCAGTAGGGCCAGGTTGCTCAATTGTATGGTGAATTCTAAAATATTTTTTCATTTTTATAAGTAAGTTGACATTAAACTTTTACCAGTTAAACATTTTGGTAATTGTCTTGTTTTTTTCTAACTGTGTGAATAATATACTGTGTTTTTTGTGGTCTGAAATATACACGCTCCTCCTGTGTGTATTTTGCCTTACCACATTTGCTCAGTTGTGAGAATGAAATTTGTTTCTCTCTGCTGTGTTCACTAGCTTTGCAAGCAGAAAAGGTATATAAGTTCCTCCTAACATTAAACTCAGTTGTTAACTAAAACACAATTTAATTAACTCTCTAGTTTGTATGTGCTCTTCCTGGACTAGGACTAAATTTGCAGTCATGGGGTTTGAATATTTTTTAGTGGATGATGACCTCTTTTGCAATGGTTGGTTAAGCTTGTTTATGTAACCAGCTTTGATCAATGCAATATATTTTATTGCCCAAAGCATGTATTTTACATTCTATCAGTAGGCATTATTTCGAAGAATGTCTTAAAATAGTTGGTTAAATCTGATTTGAGTGTTCAGTCTTGCTTAATGTGCTTGACAACCAACTTGGGTTTAGACTTTGTAAATAAGCAAAAGCATTGTGTTGTAGGCTATCCTAATAACACCAGCTAACCAATTCATTACATTAAAGTGGCTGGGGAGGTAGTACTATTCTCCCTTCATTTAAATGGCATTGATTTTGTTCATGAAATGATTTTTGAGATGTAGGGTATCTGGTGTCAATCATAGACCTGCAAGTGGGAATAAATTATTAAAGTTATGATCTTTTCCATATGAGAAATGAAATAAAGGCTGTTTTTTAAGAGTTTGCTTTTTAACAGTGCATGTTTAGAAATACTTGCAAATGTGTTTTCAAGGAAAAACATGTCAACATCTTTAGAAGAAATTAAATTCTTTCATTATATCTAATTTTATATTACTTAATTTGTTGGAGTTTGGGGCTGAGGAGGTCTATTCTGGCACTGTATAAATTATTCATGAGGGGATGGAAAGCGTATGCGCAGCTCCTGAAGAATAAATTCCTTGAATGTAAAGGAAAAACAAATTTTTCTATGTTGAATATTTTTTGTGTGAAGGGAGCAACCGTAACAGGTGAGTTGGAAATAGTATGATGACACTTGAACTTTGAGAGACAAGAAGTGTTTAGTAACACTTTATAAAACAAGCTTTTCCAGTCAGCTTATGCACAGAAAAGTGGCTTTTCTGCTGAAAGGAAAAAAATATTAAAACAGAAGAAGTTTTGTTACAGACTATTTTCTTTTAGGCAGAAAATTGCTTAGCGTTTTAAGTTTCTTGCATAGCTTTTTATATATAAATATTTAAACTTAACTTATATTAATACCCTTCAGAAAACATTATTTTTTCTTACTAGCAGCATGGGTTCATTTTTAGCCTGTGAGTAGGTCCCTTGGCAGGATTGCTTCCTAAGAGTTACTAAAAGATGTAAAATTAATTTTTTTTCAAGTTGTTGAGGACAACAAACTAATTACAGATGTTTACTATCAATTAGAGTGCTTTGTTAGGGGACCTTTCTAAAAGAACAAGTCCAAAAATTGTGTTAAAATTGACTACAAATTGGATGCCAATTGAGACCTAGATTTCCACAGCTGTTCACAGCACATATATACGGGGCAGGCACTGGTTGGTTTGCATAACCTTCCTCACACTATGTGTCCTTTAATCTTTGTGCCTGATTGTGACACTTCGGAGAAATATCTTTTGAGAAAATGGAGTAATTGTCTTTCTGTAGTCACCAGATTATAGAACAGTGGTAGCACTTTCTATGATGCAGGTGTATCCAAGAAAGAGTTGAAAGAAAATGTTTCACTCACCTTATGGCTGAGTAGCAGCTTTCATCCTTCTCTGTTCTGCCCCCACAGTAAAAAGAACCGTTTCTTTTGCCCAGTGAAAGATGGAGTGCAAGAACTAGATCCAAAAATGCATCTATTCTATTCTTGCTTTATTTTGATTACCCAAATCCAAAAATAAAACTTTCCAGTACTAGTCTTTGGATGCTCCTCTGTTCGACAGTTGCTGTGGTTTTCACAGCTGTCTGAAATTGCCCTCCTCTGTCAGAGAGGATGCGAAGGTGGGGCTGGGACTGTCTCTTATTTCTCCAGCTGGCTGGCTTGTCTACTGGGCTGCAGTTGTGCAGTTGCACTATGACTGACCCACTACATTGGGATATTTTATGCACTGAAACATGCCAGCAGAACTGGTGATGAATCTCTCCCATCTAAGAATAGCAAGTTTGGTTATTACCTTTATGGGCACTTGAATTCTCTCAGATGGAACAGCGTTGCTCTACAATTTAAGGTAGTTTGCACATTATTCTAATACAGAGAAAGAGGAGGCCACATGCCTTTTTAAAGTGCATGCATGTGTGTGTTTAGTTCTTTAAGGATCCAATCTTCTGTAAGCAAGGCTAGAGGATTTTGCTGCTCAGAAAACACAGCTCCTGGATCCTTCATTAGAAGACATTTTCTCGTATATAATACATTTCCTCATATATTCTGTTGTCTCGTTCATGAGAAAATATGAGTTTTAAAATACCTTGTACTGAATGGTTCTTTTTTGCTATCACTAAGCAGAAGGGAAATACCTGCCCAGTGATCTTGGCTTTTGTGAATCCAAGAAAGTGCCTAGTTTTTATCCAGAGTTCAGGATTCTGCTTGTGATCACATACATGAATTTTAAATTGAAACTCACAACCCTTACCAGCCTAGACAGAACTTAATTCATCAACATGAAGTCTTCATTCTGTAAAATGTGGTTGTATTGCCTCTCAAACACATGGCTCTGGAAACAGATCCTGAAAGAGTAGTCAGTCATATAAAGAAACCTGAGGAGTTTCACTTCTTTTAAGCACAATTTTATACAGCTGTATATTAGCTTCTGTTTCACTAGATCATCACTAGTCTTGAATTGTTTCACCATTTCAAAGGGTTTGAGATTAATTTAGTTACACCATTAATATAGAAAATCTTTCATAATGTCATTGAAATGATACTCATACCTTTTATGGCAGAAGACACATTCTTAAGTACTGCTTACAGCAAAGTTGTTTAAAAATTACTTAACATTGTGATATGAAAGCCTTTCTCATCACTTTATCTTTTTTCTAATATCCTTTGTAATCAGAAACTGCATAAGTACATGATGGTTGTGTGATGAATTTTAATCTAACTTTATATGGTAGAGCCCTTCAGAATATATATATTACTTTTTTTTTCTCCATTTGTACTGTGCTAATGACTTTGGAATTTAAAGGTCACCGTAAAGCACAATATGTTGGCTGAAGGAGCCCATGCAATATTAATAGTGCTTAGCAGGCTGGTGAAAAGAGCAGTCTTTAACAGTATGCATGTTCTGTGGGAGTTACTGCTTTATGATGTGCAGACATTGAAGGAAGAATGCCAGTGGACTGGAAAGTTGTTAGAGCTTAATGATATCCTGCAGTTCGATAAATGCCAAGGCAAACCCACCGTGCTCATTTTCAACCTAGGATAAATTGATTTTGTGATCATTTCTTACATGATTAAATAATATCTTATGTCAATATGATTAGTTTCTCCTGCTATTTGTGTAACAGCTTGTCTATGGAAACTTTTCAGTGCACTTTGCTTTTGCCCTGAGAAGTTTCTGCACCATGAGCAAGTATATAGTAATGAAATGTAATTAAAAATTTGTCATTTGTGTGGGTGGGTTTTTTGTTTTCCTCCTTCCTCTCTCTCCTTGCCTCCATGCCATCAATTAAATCCAGCATTAACCAGCCTCAAAATAGCAGTATTTAGGGGAGTGGGTTGTTTGGGTTTTTAGGAGATACTCTCAGGATATCTAGGGATCAGCCTTCTGCCACTGGTGGTGGGTATAAGCTTAAGCCTAAAGCATAGCATTAAGATTTGTTAAGATATTTCAGGAAAGAATGCACGTTGCAAATGTCAACATACTGTAATGCAGAAGTAAAGTGAAAACTGCCTAGAGAATGCTACTTGCTTAGAAGTTGTGGCATATGGAAAATAAGCTTAGAAATTATTGCTTTCTTCTTTTAATAATTTAATGTTAACCATTAAACTGCCCAAACCAATATAGTTTTTTCTCCCCTCTAACTTCATCTTTTTTCTTTCTTTTTCTTGCAGAATAAGAGGATATATTGTTTGGTATGACCTATGAGAGTTCAGTCTGTCTTCCAGCTTTTAATGAAGTATCTTTGCAAGGAAGAGAGATAAATTAAATCCTCCATTTTGTGAGATGACATGCTTTGAATTTTTTTTTAATGAGTGCATATGATCTTTCCTACAAGCTGAATTTGACCTACTTAAACTTAATTTGTCAACTTAGAGGTTTAGAGCACTCTCACCCACCCTGATTAAAACAAGTACAGCATTGTCTGTTTGACTGCAAGCTCCCCATGAGTGCTGCCTTTTGAAGATATCTAGTTTGTTTTGTTGAATTTACTACTTATCTTGTAATACTTCGTCTAAACTGAAATTGTATTGGTAGTGCTTTGGGTGTGTTAAAGAGAAATTCAGCTGAGGTAACCAGCATTGATAGGTTAAGCAGTGGCAAACACTAAGTGAACTGTGTCTTTAGTGGTATATGGCAGGGTTTCCTCTTAACTCAGACATCCAGCACTGGGCTACAGGGGGAAAAAGCACTTTGATTTGCTCTGTTTTTTTTGTTTTACTTTTTTGTGCTGACATGTTGAATAGTGTTTTGTTGTTGGAAGGAGATGATGAAAACTGATCATAGAATCCTGGAGTGATTTGGGTTGGAAGGTACCTTAACCTAGGACCAATCCCACTGGCAGGGACACTTTCCACTAGACCAGGTTGCTCAGTGCCACATCCAACCTGGCCTTGAAGCAGCATTGGTAACTTACCATGTACCAGGTCTTCTCCTGTGCTGCTGTGTCATGAAAAAATCTAATCCTTATGTGCTTCAAAATGCAAATGCAGTAAGGGGACAACATGTCTTCTGCCAAGTGCATTGAGGAAACAATTAAATTGATCTCTTAAATTCTATTTTGTTATTCCCATTTCCTTTTTTTAGAGAAAGTCCCCATTTTGTACTTTTCATAGTGCTGGAATTAGGCAAAGAGTAGGTTTTGGAAAGGCTACAGTACACATCACTGAACTATACCTGTCTGGTTCTCCCTTCCAGCGGTATTTTTTTTTGTCCTTCTGTTTCCCATATGTCTTTTTCCAAACTATATGTGTCATTTGGCTCATTTAAATAAATACACAGGAAAAAAAATGCAGTTCCGTGGAAATCCACTATAAATTCCCGAGTTTAATATAGTGGAATTGTAGTGAATCTTGTCATTTAAAAGAAAGAAAACATTAGAGTAACAGATCTACAGGTAGCTTATGTGGATTCAACTTACTTTCTTCCTAGTTTTTCCTGTGATTACTGATTTTGAGATATGACCAGGAGTTAAGTGTAGTGCTTTGGGTATACTGTAAATGAACATGGTGTATTGCTGGATAGAGCTCTTGCTCTTGGACAGTCGGAAATCAGAACACAAGTTCCATCTTCCTGCTTTTATTAATTAAATTGTGTGTATATCTGTAATGGAAACCTTACAAGATCTGTCAGGGAATGGGAAAATTTAGTATTTACAAACCCAAGCTGGCTGAAACTGCCATCCTCTTGGGAGCAAATAGTGAAGGGTTTTACATACACCTACTGAGGGAAGAGAAGAATATGTAAGAATTCTTGTGCTTTATTTTGGAATTTGAATGCCCAGACTTGTCTTCCTCTGAAGTGAATAATTTAATTTTATGAATATCAACAAAGGGAACTTAATGCTTTCAGCAGATTCTGGTACTAAAATAGCAATTCTTTAGCAAAATATTTTTTTTATAGGCAGCATTATTTCAGCCAGTAACTTTCGTAAGATTGCCATACTAATTTCCATTAGTGTACCATGTATGCAATAAATATACCAAAACAACTGGAGTGTACCTATGCCAGGTATGATAACACTGCCTAGAGTAACCCAGTATTGACAGTAATATTTTTACTTTGGTCACAGTGTGGATGGGGCAACTGGTTTGGTTTTCAAGAAAATTCTTACTCCACTTAAAAATCAATTTTAGTTTTCGTGCTCACTTGGTATATGTACCTCAGACACAGGTTGTAATAGTTTTGTGTCTGAATTTTCTGCTGTGTTTGAAAAAATACTGTGGTTTTTGACAAACGTTTCTTCTTCATTCTCTTGATTTCCTTTTGCAAAATAACACTGAATTTAATCAGAAACTGTACTCAGCTAAATGTGTCAGAGCTTTGTGTGGATTCAAATTATTCAGTCTGTAGTAAAACTTGCCTGAGTTATTTTCGGGTAAATATCTGATTAATTCTAAATTCCCTGTGAATTTCTATAGCCCAGAGTCCCGTCTGTTTTAAAATAAATACATTTAAGAAAAAATTCTATGCTTCAGTGGATTTTTCAGACAAGGACTGAAGCAAGTCCTTATAAATGGCAGAGTTCATAAACCGTGGGTAAGAGTCTCTGTGCATTAAAGTATAAATTTGAAGCTGTGCGTCATCAAAGGTGTGTTGTGAGGGTTCCAGCATATTTCGGTTAATAACTTCTCTTACTCTGGAGTCCAGACTGACCTGCGTATTAAAATAGAAAGTCATGTAAATAGTAGTGGTGAATAGTACAGGTGGGGTCTTAGTTTTGTCTTATTGGTTGTAAAAGTCATCTTTTTTTTAGCACTTCAGCTGGTGTCCTCCAAGACTGTAAAAAATTGCTAAATATACTTAGGCAAAAAATGATTCTGTTAAAATTTGACTTGAGTAATATCATGAGTATGGGTAGAGAAATATCTTCAATGAGGTACCTAATTTGAACAAGGCTGTCTGCAATCCCGTTATTACTGAGACCTGAGAGACCAATGGGTTATTTCCAGACCAACTTCCTGCTCAGTAGTAGAGAGCATTTATAATTTTTTGTCAGTTCATTTCCTGGAGAGTTAGTGCTCTCGTAAAGACATTGAATTTGGAGTAAGAGTATGACGCAGGCAGAAAATGTAACCTGGGAAGCTGTTACTTAATCAAATTGCTGTTAAAAAGCAGGGTGAATTGAAGTGAACCTCAGGTAGGGCGATATGATGATTCCATACAACATACTGTAATGTTATTTTTTCTGCAAGTCTCTAGTGTCTGTAGAGAGTATATTAGTATTGCAGGAACAGACTGGGTGGATTTAAACAGCATTTTTGTAAGTACATAAGTATAGCTGGCACTACAAAAAATTAAATTGCAATTTAGCAGGGATGTTGGAAGATTTAAAATTCCAGCCTGCTTGGCAGGATTACATTCAAACTGAACTGAGGTGTCTTTGAAACCTGACATATTTGCTAACAGCAAAGTGACAAGTAGTTTTGGAAATTTTGGGGAAGTCATTGTGTTTGTTCTATGCTGTGTTTTGTCAGCTGCTCTTTGAGCAATTTGTGCTTTGAAAATAACACTTTATTTGTGGTTACTGTGCTTTTGGAGAGACACATACACCCCCTTCCGAGTGTAACGAAAAAAGGAACTGATTTCTCCTACAACTAAAATTTGAGTTGAGCAAGGATAACATGATCAGCTGTGTATTTGTGCCTCAAATTAAAAATTCCTCATCAGCATCCCAGGGTAGCATAGGAAGAGCTTCCTTACAACCAGTGAAAGCAGTTTTGACCATCTCACCTCAACAATGGGTGCCTTCTTCCTCTAAGTGTCTACTTCATAGCAGTGGAATGTGTGGGGGGGGAAAGTTCTCCCTGATTATTGGTGTAGCTTTAAACACATGTTAGAACTAACTGTGCAAAGCAACATCAAAGAATGTATTAGGGAAAGCAATGTACCTCTTTTGGAGAAAGGATAGAAATATAATCTTCATAAATTAGTCTTGCTTTTTCTTCAATGACGCTTTTGTTGGATTCTTGTTTTAGTTCCTCACAGGCCATCCAGAAAAGCATGTTTTCCTCGCTGAATTCTGTTCGTAGAAATTCACGGAAAGCATTTCTGCCAGCTGGAGTAAGCATCAACTTGTCAAATGATTGAGCCCAGGCATTTACTTCTTCGAGAGTAGGAGCAGGGCTTAAGGAGGAAGAAGAGCAAAGAGAAGAGAGGAATGAATGATTGTTACTCAAGCTTTTTGCAGCTGGCAGGAGGCATCTGCCATCACAATGGTTCAAAATCGTAAGGTTCATGGGGTTCTGATTCTTCACTGGAATACCCAAGTGCAAACTCTTGTAAACACATTTATAAGATGGTTTTTGAAAGTGTGCTTATCAAAAGCTCTGATGCAGGTGATTGCCTCTGCTTTGATGCAAAATTGCAGTTTACTGCTCAAAGTAATTGCAACAAAGAAGTACCTGTGCAACAGCTAGACATTTTCTCTATCCCTAATACTCCTTGTTAAGTTACAGTTAAAACTTGAGTGAAAATACATATAAAGAAGCAATTATTCAAACACTGAAAGATACCCACCTGTATATTACCATTTTGCAGGTGCTTTTACCTGTTTGGGCATTTCTGAAAAAAACTGTTGCCTGACTCTTGGGAGGATCTAAGCTCCGCTTTATATTTATTATTTTTGTAA
Organism: Falcunculus frontatus; assembly: GCA_013398115.1. NCBI lineage: Eukaryota > Metazoa > Chordata > Aves > Passeriformes > Falcunculus > Falcunculus frontatus. Next base: position 175,578 of record VZRV01007668.1, read on the forward strand.
GGCTGAGCACTGCCAGTTAGGCTCACTGCATCCTTGCTGGGTGGGAACAGGATTTATTTTCAAATTATTTCAGAAAAAAGGCAGACAGTTTACAATGCTGGTTTTATTTTGTCATGTTATGAGAGTGGGGATGTGGTTCCATGCTGCATATAAATAAAGTAAAATACTATGGATCAGACCTTTGGTTCATTAGAAGGTAAAAAAACAGGTGACTTGCAAATTGAGTGTAAATGACAAACAGATAATAGTTGTTTTCATATTTCAGGTAATTCACTCCAGTTACTTAGTATGGTTTGTTGGGTTTGTTTCATTTTAGCTTGACAGAACATTTAATAAAGACCATACCTTTCCTCACAGTTTGGAATACCCTCTGCTTGGAGTTCATGAGATGTTCTCCTTGCTCTCTCTTCTTCTTGATTTCTAACAGTAAGACTGCAAAGTAGCAAACAAAATTTTAGTCAACTTTATAGAGAAGGCTGAACATACACCAGATGCTTTTCCTTTGATACTGAAAAAAAAATAAAATTCTAAAAGGACCAGAAGCTAATGATAGGCACAATACCCATAGTTACATTTTGACCTTAATTTTACAATTGTATAAACCTGGCAAACTTGAGTGTAGCTGAATGTTGTTTAATATTCTATAATACAGATTTTCTACAGGAGAAGCATAGTTCCCTAAAATATCTCAAGTTGAAGGGACCCATAATTGGACCCATCAGGTCCAATTATATATATGGGATATATATGTATACGTGCATACCCTTTGTCACATACCAAATCTATTCTCCATTGATTTTTGCACTGTGCATGCTCAGTGCAATGTTTTTACTTAAGCTGGACCTGATGCAGTGGTTTTATGTGAGTTAGATTTCAAGTAAGTGGGTTTAGATTTGTTTGCATTTTTTTTGTCCTTGGCTATGATGAGGGCCAAGACTCTGGTTTGAAGTTATGGTACCATGTTACAGGAAAGCCAGAGCTCAGAAGCAGGACACAAGATTTAAGTGAGCTACAGACTTCTGTATGTGATGTTGGAAGGGTAAGCATCTTTCAGAGGTCAGATGTAGATACAGCCAGCTTGTGTGGTGATTGATTGCATCTTAGGAAATTGATAATACATGCTTCAAAATGTGAGGTGTGGAGCACAAAGAACAGATCTATCATTGCTGAATATAATTTTGAGTATGTCTGAATAGAAACACTTGTTTGTAGCATTACAAAAACAAAGTTTGCTGCAATCATTAGGGATCACTGACCGTTTCTGATGTCCCGTGGAAGGGTAGCTGTCAACTCCTGCTTCTTTCATCAAATGTTAGCTTAGATAACTCTAGTTTTTAAAAATTCCTTTTGTAGTTGTAGATGATTCTTTTTCATTTGAAACTGGATTTGAAAATATAAATATTTCTTTTTAGGGAATGGGGACTACATTCCTGTTCATCCAGGCTATTGTAGCTTAGTGAGAAATGCATGTGCATACACGCATGCATTCCTATAATCTGTAAAGCTGCTTAAAATATGTCAAGAAGAAAAGGTCCCAGTGAATAACCTGTTATTTATACAAAATGGGCCCTCCAGCTGAAACAAAGCAATGCAGTTGCTATAACTTCTAGGGAAATATCAAGCTTAATTTCTTCATTTGTATCTTACCTTTCTTTCGTGCTAACGTTCTAAGTTTTACTGCCTTAATCCCTAAGAATCTCATTTATCTCTGGGAAGGTTTTTTGTTAAACTAGTGGATTTTTCTGCCTGTTCTGCATTCTAAACTCTTGGCCAAGTCTTATTTGCAGCCGTATTATTTACTGGGCATCTTCTTCTCCCTCTTTGTCTACTGTTAGTCCGTAATCTGCACAGAGCTGCTTTTCTCTTTGCCACGGTAGTCCATGTGTTGAAGACATAGGAAAGCTTTCGTGTTGCTATGATGGAGAGCAGGTATTGCAAACACTTTTATTCAGCAACATCTGAACCATACTTTCAAACCAATGAACTATCTCAACCTTTTCAGAAAAAAAAAGAAAAAAGTAAGTAGCAATGCTAGTTCATTATTCTTTTAGGTCTCAAGCCTTTAACTACCATTTTTATCTGTGGTGCTGGCACCTTTTCTGAATATGTAAATGATATGTATTCCTCACACACAGACAGCAAGTGATGTTCTTGTCAGAGCTGTTTTTGGATTGAGGGGAACCAACAGATCCAATAGAAAGAATACAGTCTTCATAGGATAATGCACAGAAAAGGAGAAAGACCAAAGAAATAATAAAAGCTTCCCTGAGAGAACATACCATGCCTCGGAAAATTACTTACAGGCAGGCTCTTTCCCTAGAAATGTACAAGTAAACGATAAAGAGTCTAGTGCAATACTGTATCCTCTCAGGATCTGGAAGAGTAACAGGCTGGAAGCTTGGGTTTGACTGTGGGAATGAACACAGGCTCTGAGCATCCAGCTGAGAGACTCATTTCAGTTCATTCTAAATCTACTATTAAGAGTATGCTGAATATTGGATGTTCAGCAGCTCAGCTGCATGACTCACAGAGACTGTTATTTTTGTTCCTATTCATAATTTTTCTGTTCCAAGTGCTTGGGCTATTTTGAGGAAATGGTCTATGAATGGGGAATATAAATAGCTTAATTACGGTTTGTTTTGCATTTCTTGCTACTAGAAAACAATTGTTTAAAAAAAATCAGAAATTATTTTAAAGCTGAAACAAGCTGCTCTGTTTCTGAGCCTGTATTGGTTTCCCAGATGATTCTGAAATGCAAATGGGAATTTTAAGCATCATGAAATTTGGGTACTTTTACAAATCCTATTGGGTAAATTGCTTTCTTTGCATTGTTTGAATAGTGAGGTGCATAGAAAACGAGCATCCTGGAAAATATCAGGTAAAATGGCAAAAAAAAGGCACTTTATCAACAATTTAAAGGGTAAAATGCAAATTTTATGTATCATGGCTTAGTAGATAAATGTGTCTTATTTTTTCGCGTTATGGAAAACTGTGTTTGTGTAATACAGCTCTGGACTGAGCCACTCCCAACTGCACTGGACATCTGTTGAAATGGCATTGGAATTTGTATGGGGTGCTTTAACAAAGAGGCAGTAGGTGGCAAAGTGATCCTGTATAGGCAGAGTAATAATGTCTCTCTAAAGTCTTCCTTAGTTTACCTCTAAGCACCTGCTGAAAAGAGTGGTAGGATCAGAGCCAGAGTTCCTGGCATCCCACAAACAACCCCAAACCTCCAGGCAGCATTTTGTCCTTGCAAAATATTCATTATTTGCATTAGGGAGGGCAGAATTTTGTGTTTCTTGGCTTCTGATGAGCTGAGTACCAATGGCAAGGAAATGATCAGTCTGCTCTTCCCTTGCCTTCTAACGGTGTTCTCCAAAGCATTTGCCACAAGGTGCTGTTGGAAAACAACATTGGTGGAATAGATTCCTAGCCCGGGCTGTAAGGTTATTTATGACTGCTTCTCATCACCTCAGTGCCAGGTTTGCGTGCTCTAAAGTGTTTATGTGGTGGATAGTGAATTTCCAAGAAGCATTCCACTTGCTGTCAGTGTTTTTGCTGAACTCCTATGGCTGTTTAAGACTTTTTATTTGAATGCAAGTTCTACTCTTGCCCGTTAAGTAACACTTTGCTCCAAACAGGTACAGGGCTTTTGAGTATGGGAAGATTTACTTCAATTTAGAATGAAATCACTTGGATCTGGAGGAGCTGGTAAGAAAGTGAAGGTGAACGCATCATTAATTTAAGGAATCAAGTGATTCCTTCTCTTGCTTTGATTGATAAATTTTCTTTCCTAACAGGAAGGGGAGTTTTGTAATGGGAGTTCTTCTGAATTATTTCTGCTTAGCTCCTCATCTTCAGCAAATACCCACAATGTTTAAAGTTTCTGGTCCCAATGATTATCTTCATATGAGTTGCAGGTGCCATGAGTTGGCAGTACTAATTTATGACAAGAAATCCAGTTACCTTCAGGGGAAAAGAACAGTGCTGGGCACCTGGTTATTCATTTTCTGACCTACAAATTCTTCCACCTTCTCCTAGAACCATTTAGCACCTTCAGTGTCGCTTGTCAAGTCCCAAATCAAAATCTAAAGCTGTGACATATTCTGGTATTGCTTTCAGTTTTCAGTGGGAACCCTGGTGAAGCTCAGTGCTGAGGAGAACATGTCCTGCACATAACAGACATTACACAGTATTGACAAAAAAAATGCAATAGAGATACTGTACAGATATTTCTTTTTAAATCTGTTATTTCAATGGCAAGGGAAAGAAAGAGTACACTGGAGTGGAGGGTTGTGTCTGGTAGTAGAGCACAGCTATCTCTTTGTGTCCCAGATTTGCAGAATTATACAAGTGTTTTCTTTGGCTTATGTCGTCCTATACACAAGCTATGTGTTCCCTCCCTGCTATTCTGTTCCCCAGAGGCTTGAATGAGAGGGGTTACCATGAGCAGCTGCAGCAACAGCACCAACAAAAGCAGCAGGCATTGGACCCTCGATTTCCTGTGCTGAGCTGAGCCTGTGCAGCACCTGGGGTCTCCGGAGTTGTAGCCATCTGCCGTTTGCGTATCTCCGTCCTCTCTGATCCCATGGGCTGCAAGCAATAAAGGAAGGGGGAAGTAAGAAACATCTCTCTCTTTTTTCCCTTTTGTTTGCTTTAAAAGTCTTACCCACAAGTGCTGAAGGGCCACAGCCTCAAAGGAACTGAAAACCAAAATGCCTGATTTTCCCCCATGGAGGTTCTTAGGTGTTGAATCCTTCGGAAGATTCACTCATTTAAGTGCTGTGGTGGAAGGCAAAGGGCTAATGAATTCTTCATATGGGTGGGAATACAATGAGAAGGGAGTGGTGATGCAGAGAACAGAAGTGAGGAGTCTTGGAGAGCTAGAGCTCTTGGCACAGAGGTATATAAGCCTAGGAGTTGAAAAGGGTTTCCTGAGGTTTTGACTTCAAGGCCATTCCTAAAGAAAATTACACAGAATAGAAGTTTTTAGGGCCTCTTTTTTTTTTCTTTTCTTTCACTTGATTAGCCAATGCACAGGTTTCATGGTGCTTGAGTGAGACACATGAGCTCTCCTGAAGATCTGGCCTTTGGTGAGTATTGAGGATGTGTCAAACCTGCTAGTTCCCCTTGTAGCAAAGGGGGAAGGGCCAATGCTCATTTCTCCATTGAAGGTCTGACTGCCACAGTTTTAAAAAATGTTTTTCTCTGTGCTTCTGTGACAATGAGGAGGAAACACACAACTAGATGACAATAATTACTTGGTTTTTGCTGAGTCTGCCAACTGAAGACAGCATGAAACAATTTTTGGTGGATGCACTGGTTGGGTTTTTTGTACAGTTGTAGGAAGCCTTTTTGGAGACTGCATTTTGCAGATTGTGCAGGTAAGTGGTGTTGATGAAATGACAAGTCCCCTTGAAGTCCCTGTTCCTTTCTGACCTATGTCTGAGCTTCACATTTGCTCTACAGCACTTAATAATGTTATGCTGAAAGTTGTGCCATATGTAAGTGACAGATGTCTTTTAGAGATGAAATGCTAGCTCGTAGAAAGATGAGTATGTCTTTCTTCATTTTATTTGTATTTGATTTTTGGATACATATCTAGTCATCCTCCTGTGTCACGAGATCCTTTTGTGTGCAGGATTGTTTCAGGTTCTTAAACCTTTTGAGGCCATGACAATTGTAGGGGAATTAAAATTAGCTGCTACCAATTTTGAGGGTTTTTTTGAAACTATAATTTAATATCAGACTTGAATCTAATGAGATAAATACTTGGGAGTTAAAAGTTGCTTTCCTTTCTAAAATGTTCATCCAGGTTTAGGAAATGCTGTTGTTTTAACTTGAGGGGGAATGTACAGATGGCATCATGGACTCGGCAGAAGTGTCAAGAGAAGAAAGAAGGTTATTTTAGCAGAGAGCAGCATTACATTTTGCTGCACTTTGGCTACTGTGGTTTTTTTTAATGTTGAATTTCTTTCTGTCTTATAGACCTTAATAGTTTTTTGTATTTGTGAGAACCACCCACTCTCCCAAGAGACAAATGCATGACATGGTAGCAGAAGATGCACCTGTGTAGCAGGAGGAATAAAATACAAGAATAACAACATACATAGAAACTATAACCCATTTTGAAACTCTGAAGACCCCATCTGACAAGCAATGCCTAAATGACCAGAAATAGAAAATGAGAAAAAACATAGCTTCCAACCTTCCCTCCCCAGCCTTTCTTGTTTCAAAATGTGGAAGGATAACTGAAATGTAGAATGCATTTGTAGATTCAGATTTCTTTCTGTCAGCTTCAGATTCACATAAATGGAATGATTAAGTATTCACTTCCTTCCAAATACCTACACTATTTTAAATGGAGTATTTTCACATTTCAATTAGAGAGTGATAGCATAGAAAGCATTTTTGGAAGGATAATTTATCTAACAGTATTTCAGGCTGCTTTGGACAGTAAATTATTATCGATTAGAAAAATGTAACTTGGATTCAGACACGTGCTGTTTATATATCCTAATACATCCACTCTTCTGAGATATTTTATGTTCACACATCCATATCTCTAATTCATATTAATAATGAGTTAGCCTGGGCTAAGTGCAATCCAGGGTCCATGTTATAGGATGGCAAGGTAGAGAGCTGAGCAGTGGTGCAGGTTATTACGGAGTTGTAGAAACTCATTTGGTGCACATAGTATTAGGACCCGTAGGACAAAACCGTGTCAGGCTGGTCAGGTTCACAGAACAAGCAAAGAGTAAGTGATCCATCCCAGCACTCTTTATCTAACTTCACAAGAGCCTTATTTTATGTATGTAGGTATCTTTCTGCTACTTCTAGTATATCCAGAATTCCACTGCAGGACATGGAAGTTTTCCATTACACTTAGCTGCTTCTTGCTGCAACCACCAGAGCTGTGTAATGAGCCTTGCCAGGCAATTGCTGGTTTGAGTTGTGCTGTGTGCAGGCATGGGTAGTAGATTTAACAATTACTCCAGTGAATATTATTTGTAGGAATTAACAAAATTCCTCTACTCCTTTATAGTACAGCCCACGTTAGCAACAATTTAAACAATTGCTTGACTGATTTGTGGATCTGTGGGAATTGAGGTGGTTATTTTTTTGTCTTCAGTAGACTTCAGGCTCCTTCAGGGCAAAAAGGAGAGAGTGTTTTTTGACCTTGTAGTAAAAAGGTCTTCTATTCATATAATTTTACAGTTGTTAATTTGGGACATCAGATTTCCAGACCTCTCTGAAGGTGCTATGAGAATGAAAAAACTGTATGAGAACCCTCTGTACTGGATGTTCTCTGCACTTTGAGAACTGGGGTTTGCCTTCTCTGTGCCCACCATCTGGAGCAGTGATGATCCTTGTCTGAAAATGGGTTAGAGAAGGAAACACAGAGGATTAGAATACTGGAGATGGACTGCTATCTTGTACCTGTTTCCTGAGGAATCCAAAAGTACTTTTAGGCTACTAATGGAATTATGTAAGCTACCTTTAACCAAAGGACTTCAACCTCTACCATCTCATGCTCTGTTTAAACTCAGACTGGGTACAGTTTTAGCCAGTTGCTGGGTATAACATGAATAGTCAATAGGGTCTAATTTTGCTAATATTGAGTCACTGTGAGGAATCAAATCCTTGAACAGGACAGTCAGTCAGTGTCTAGATGGCAGGAGGGGTTTCTGTTGCACAGGTCCTCATAGTGGTGGTGTTGGCTGGACCACATGAGGCTCTGGGTTACGTGTTACTGCTCAGATCCTACACGTAGCTGTCTCATGTGCCTTGGGACTCCTCCAGTGCACGCATGATCCATCTCTCGTGATTGTCTGGAGCTACAAAACACCTTCTACCTCCCTAAATTGTGTATGTGAGGCTGTCCTGCATGATCATTTCTGCATCTGCAGGAAGTTTCTTCTGACTACAGACGAGTGACTGGCCGCTTACAAGTCTCCTCTGACTACCTGCAGTCTATGAGGAACTGGGTTGATTTTGTAGCTTCGAAGTCTCTGGATATTCTCCACCCTGGATGTTAATCAGCACTTTGGAACATAAAGAAACTTGTCTAGGCACAGTGGGTCCTACCTGGAGGAATCCACAGAACCATCCAAATTCTGCATGGATAGCGCCAATTAGTCAAATGCTTAAATGAGAAAGGGGAGTAGGAGTTTAGGTGATCAGCTTGTCTCCAGCTGGTTCATTGTTTCAAGTGGATCTAATGTAGCATCTCTGCAGATGCCTAGGTGCATAGTTTCTGGATCTCCCAAGGAAAGAGATGTCCTTCTCTATGTAATGACAACAACAAATTTAGTCCCTTATAAAATTGTCCCTAAATAGCAATGAAACAAAACCAGAGGAAAACGAATGGCACATGTTCTTGCTGCTTATCCTGCTATATAGCATCTATGAATCATATAAAAAAGTATGTGCTTATATTATTGAATGCTAGTAAGTAATTTAAAAGAAGTCCAAGGATTTAAGCAAGCATCTGAGATGCTGCTTTTGACAATAGTGGCAAAAACACTGTATGCCTTAAGAGTAATGTTGAGGTGGTGAAATAAGAATGTCTGCCATACCTTTTCCCCTCCAAAGCATGCCTATCTGACATTCAGATTATGAAGCATTTCTTTATGTAACCTTATAAACACGAAGGAGTGTAAAGGTCAGGAGTGAAAATTATTTCCCTAGTTAAAAACACTTCAGGTGATATTTGGCTTAGTTGTAACATTTATAGTATTTGCTAATTTCTCAGCAGAAAGGTGGGCTACCGAGAAAAAAGCATTCCCAAAGGAAGAATATTTAAAATCTAAGCCACAGATGTCAATTTAAAAAACAAAACAAAACCTCAACCAAATTTAAAAAAAAAAAAACCAAACCCAGGAATATGCAGAAGATTGTAGACAAAACTTTATACTTTTATCCCCTCTTTATGCTAAAACACAATGACATTTTATCAGCTCAAAGTGCAAAGATTCTTTTACTTAAACTTAATTACTGAGACAATGTTTCCTCCTTGTACACATTACAATCAGGCAGGTGTGCAAGCCTTTAGCTTGTCCTCGGGGCTGATTTGCATAGCCACAGCACGAAGCTTTCCCAGTAACTCCACAGCCTGAGAAGCCCTGTGCTGTAACACTAGCTGGCAGCCACTTGGGGTGAGTGCACAGATGTGTATCATATGGACCAGTTATTTTTCAGTAAATACTACAGGCCTGATCCAAACTCCATTAAAGCAATGAAAGCCACTTCTTGGTCTCAGCAAGCTTTAGGTAAGGTTATGTAACTCTCACAATTTCTGCTTTGTCTTTGGATCCTCCCAGTAATGATAACCAGTGAGTTGGAAGAGATTCTGTTCTTATCAGCTAATGTCATAAGAGGCTTGCAACTGGGGTCAAGTTCCAAATAAATCTCTGAATCTATATTTTAACAATTCAGATATATTTGGGGCTGCAACAAACTCCCACTGAAGCCTGTGGCAGTTCATTGTCAGCTGAATTATGAACAGGAAACTTGATGCTCATGCTTCTTCCTTTTCATTGACAAATGTGACAAGCAGGCTTTCTGCATCAAGCAGTGTGCTATTTTAGACAGAGAAGAATTCTAATATATGTTAATGAACTCACCCACACATATGCACATGCTTTAGGCATAGTTGTCAGATTGCCCATTTAGTAGGTTAGGAGCAAGAGCTCCTCGAAAGTTATCTTGTATTATTGGGAGATTTGGCATATTGTAGTGGGGTGGCTGAAATGGTTGAGAGTTTGTGACTGCAAGACAGAGGTTAGCAGAAAGGAGACTGGCAGCACACAGAATAAGCCAGCTCTTTATGTCACTGCTGTGCCCAAGTCTGTTAAAGGCTTAAGTGGATAAAGTTGCAAGTGAAAGTGTTATCCTATAACTAACAAATCTGGGACACTTTTATGTCAAATGTCCAGAAACTGAGTGCCTTTGTCTGTCTTGCTTAATTTATTTTTCCAGACGAGCAGCAGCTCAGAGGAGCCAAGTTCATCTATCCAGCTTAAAGCATTGCTTTATGTTTCAAAAGGAATGGCTGGAAGTGTATCACACCCACATAGTAACAGGTAATGGTACCTTGATCATGTCACCTGTAACAGGTACTTTTCTACCAATGCCTTAGATGTCTTCTGCTCCTTTTTCTTTGGCATTTGATTCTGCCCAGTTGGCCACCACATCAGGCTACTGTCTGCAAAAAGCTTCCTGCACTAGTCTTTCTATGAGTAAAATCTGACTTTCCTGTTAAGAAACCTAGTTACTTGGGGCTTCAGTGGGATTGTTGGGGGGGGGGGGGGGGGGGTTTGTTGGGGTTTTTTTTGGTGGTTTTTTTATTTTATGGTTTTTTGGGGTTTTTTTTAGAGACATGCCCTATATCTCCTCTGGATAAAGAATTTCTTTAGTTTGGATTTTATCACAAGAGACTACATTGAAAATGTGACTCTAGCATATAATTAGCAGTGTCACTGTCATTATTTCTCCTGTAATAAGTGAAAGACATGAGAGAATTCTTTACCAGTTGCATAGAAAAGGCAACAAAAGCAACCTGTTGTTTCTGTTCAGCTGATTACGTGGATGCTATGAGAGTGGAGCAGTATGAATATAAGTATGGATATAATTTCATCTCATGCTGAGTCCTTCACAAACTAGGTCACGGCAAACTGCAATTAAGTTAAATAAGTGTCAAGATCTTCTCCTCTGCACAGCACAAGCTGTCAGCATCCCTTGCCTTGTCTTCTGTGGCAGCTGGGGTCAGGCCTGGGTGGATGTATGTCAGTCACATTGACTGATCAGCTCTCTTGGAAGCAAAAACCAACAAAAAACCCCACAGGCTTCTCCAGTGCTGGGATTTTTACCACTGCTTCAACCCTGCTTTTTCTGGCTCCAATGTCAGAGGAAGTACCTGCTTCTAGTTATTTTTATGCAACTTGTTTTGAGAAACAATAAAATTCAAAAAATCATTCATCCTAGTATTTTACAAACCTCTCTACTATGCAGTGAAACTGGTGCCTGTAGCAGTTTACTCTGCTCACTCCCATTATCTCCTCCTGAGCACTTGGTTGCATTGTGCTTAATTATGAATGGCCTCCAAAAAGCCCATTTTACTGTACTATGAAGTGACTCATATCACACAGAAGCTCTGACAACTCGCACAGGGTACTGGAGGCACATGGTGCTGTATTAGTCAGTGATTCATTTCACATTGTACTCGGTGCTGAGATCTGACTCATATTGAACTGTGTGAGAAGATGACTGACATTGTCCGGGTCTGAAAGCTGGTTTGAATCGGGATGACTCACCCTGGAGTGCATTAAGCGGTGATTCACACGCTGTTTCCTATTGATTCCGATTGTCGCGATTCACTTCGGATTGTACTACGCTGGCATCTGGCTGCTCTGCAGGGCGGGCACTGTGATAGCAACCCTCTGCCTGGTGAGCTCGGCTGTAGTGCCAACCGGCAGTGTCAGCCAGGAGGGGTAGTACCAAAGTCAATTTAAAGCTGAAGGAGGGTCAGAATTTGGCTTAGCACACATTCACCTTGGCCATGACACTTCCTGGGCTTCTTTGCTTCGCCTGGCTCTGACAAGTTTTGAAAACGGAGTGAGGAATAATGAACCTCTAGCCAAGAATACTCTTCCTTCTGAATGCCAGGAGATCTCGAGTATTTCCAAGACTTGCTGGCCCCTTTGTCACTTTTCTTTGTGACAAAAAGATGGGATGAATTTCTCTAAGTGACTGAGTACTGATAGTTGCTTAAATGCTTCAAGTTCATCAACATCTGACCTGAGCTCCGAGAGACACAGGCACCCTATAGTCTGAAAACTCCTTCCTGGTACTTTAAGCTCAGTCCTCAGACATCACTACTCACTCTGAAATACTCTCACTGTTCTAAGCAAGGGGTAGAAAGTGTGTAACAGCTGAGGTGATGCTTCCGTGATTAAGTATTTGGGACCCAGAGTAAAGATATCAAAGTAGGTATTGATGTGAGGACTACATAAAAAATTAAAGGGGAAGTAAAATAACAGTTCTCTTACCTTTGAACATTCTATAAAACATAGTGCTAGTTTTACATTCAGTTGGCTCTGAGTTTAGAGAGACACTCCTAATTTTAACGTGACGTTCCTAATTTTAGGAATCACAACTAGGAATCTCCTAGCGGATAGCGATTCCGGTGTTCCATTTAGTTGAACTGGTGTTTACTGCTTCTGGTCCTGTAATACAGCAGTGGTCATAACTACCTCCACAGTCCGTAGCTCTGCAGCATGCTGGATCGGGTGCTGACATTCTGTTTGTGCAAGAGGTACAAGGGGACTTCTTGCCATTACGTCATAGCGACAAGTACCATAGGAAAAGTTTTCATTTTACATTTTTCAGCAGCAAAAATTAAATGATGGAATGGTTGCATCAAGTAAATTACACCGGTATTAAATTACTGTAGGGTCTTACTGGAGTGTACAAGGATAATCTTATTTCACTTTCTGCATTTGTGCCCAATTTTCATTACCTGCTTTTTCTTACCCACTGACATTACCTAATGACAGAGCTCAGGAAGAGCTCTTTCTCTCCTCTAAGGATGCTTGATGATGCTTGATACTGGACTCTCTACGGAAGCACTCGCCTGTTGCTGCTTATCTCTTTAACTTGGCAGGGGAGCCCCGGCTCCGAGAACAGGCGCACCGGGGGATCCCCTTCACTGTGGGGCGGGGGCACGGATGCTGCCTTTTCTTCGGTCGCACTCGTGAGACGAGGCAGAAGGGCCCCTGGCGAGGTGTTACCTGCGCTGAGGCCAGGGAGGTGGCGCGGCCCGGGGTGCGATGCTGACCCAGGGAGGGACCCTGATTCCGCTCGCGGAGCCGAGGTCAGCTGGGTTCTACTCGGGCTCTGCGCTGGGAGCCCCGGGGTAGGGACGTGGCGTGCGAGCCCGAGCGTCGGGCGCTCCCGGTTTGCAGCTCCCGACCCCCCGGGAGACCGGGGGAAGCGCCTTTTGCGCCGAGTCCCTCCCATTCCTCCCGGGGAGGGCGGCCACAGCCACTGTTCCGCCCCGGCCGCGGGGACCACCGCTGGCAGCGCCGCCCGTCCCGTCCCGTCCCGTCCCGTCCCGTCCCGTCCCCTCCCCTCCCCTCCCGTCCCGCTGCACCTGGGGCGGCTCCAGCTGCGGCGCGGGGATCGCGGTTACCGGCGACGAGTCCGCGCCTGCCCGGAGCGCGGGATGCGGTGCCCGGCTGCTGCCGAGCGGGACCGAGCGCTACTTACGGTGTCGGCGGCGGGGCCCCGCCGGGCGTCCTCGCACCCTTCCCCTCCGGTCCCGGCGGGCTGGGCGACCGGGAACGGCGGCTCGCCAGCCCCACGCATGCGCCCGGCCCCCGCGGGCTCGTCTCACGGTGCGGCCGCGGGTGGGTTCGCTCGCCGTGGCCGGAGCCGGAGGGAGCGAGGCCGGCAGCCCGCGCTCCCCGCCCCGGCACGGCCCGACGGGGTGGGCTGGCGCCGGGCCGCCCCTGGCGAGGCGAACACCGGGGACCGCTACGGCTCAGGGCCGGTTTGCAAATGGATTAAACGCGGCAGTGTCCGCACCGCGGCAGCGGACTGGGGAGGGCGCGGGGGGAGCCATGGGACCGGCGATGCTGGGAGAAATGCCGGAGAGACCGGCGTGAGAGCGTGTGAGTGGAGTGTGTGTGAGAGAGTGTGTGTGTGTGTGTGCGCTGATGGGAGGGAGTGGGAAGGGCTTGGAGAGGCGGCGGTGCTGCCGCGGGGCTCGGTACTGGTGCTTCAGTGTTCATGGATGCCTCAGAGGAGAGCCGGGCTTGTCAACCCGGCGCTGGAACATGCTCACATTTTAAGCAACTGCAGGGATACACGTCTTCCCTTCCCTAGCCGCCTCTTGCCTTCCAGCGGCACAGGGCTCGCCGCCGCCCGGCTCTCTCGGGCTTGTTCTCCCGTTCAGCGGGGCAGGTGTGACACGGCTGCGGCAGCCGCGCAGCGCGGCTCCGGGCAAGGCGTGTGCCAGGGGCCGCCGGGCTGGGCGCTCACCCCTCTCCTCCGAGGTGACCCTCCCAGCAGCGGCGCCCTTAGGAACACCGCCACGTTTAGGGCATTCTCTCACCGATAATGATCCGCCTCCTCCACACCCCGGCAGTCCCAGACGCCGTCTGCCGGGACAAGGGTTGACGGGACGATTGCGGCTGGCTAGTACCTCCGCCGTTCCCGGGCAGACCGGCCCTCTCTTCCCGTGAAACCCAGACTGATCCTGTGCGTGAACGCTCTGCGTGTTCCCGGTTCCCGGAGTTGGGCACCCGGTTGCCGTCGGGGCTGTTCCCTTCCCGCCCGCTTACCGGGTGCGGAGCAGGGCGGCCGCAGGAGCCGCCTTGCTGGAGCCAGCGGACCCGGGAGGGCTGGGGATGGTAAATGGGGACCAGCGGGCTTCGCCTGTGGCGCCCGCGGGCTTTGCCGCGGGAGCTCGCCCCGCGCCCCCGAGACTCCCACGCCGGTGCCAGCTGAGGGCACGTGGGCGGACAGCGGCTTCCTTGTGCGGGGAGTGGGAGGAGGAGAAGGAAGGGGTGGACGCGGCCCCGCGAGCGGTACTCACGGCGCCGGGAGGCTCGGGGGCAGCGCGGGGCTGCGGNGGGCGGCGAGCGGGCAGCGGGCGGGCGCCCCGCTCCCGGCCAGCAGCGCCGCCAAGCCCGCAGGACAGAAGCGGGGCTCCGGGGGGTCTCGACGGGGCGCCGAGACGAAGCGCGGGCAAGGCCGGCGGGCAGGGAGCTGCGGCCGCAGGAAGGGGCTGGAGAGCAGAGCTGACAGCGAGGCGAGGGGCCTGGCAGGCCTCGGAGTCTGCGGCGAGCGGGGGAGGTGTGGGAGCGGAGGGACGGGGCGGGAAGAGAGAGAGAGAGAGAGAGAGAGAGAGAGAGAGAGAGAAAAAAACAAAAAAAAAGCATCCCCGGGGGGGGGGGGNAATGAGCATCACCGAGGGAGCGGGCGGGGACCCTGCACAGCCCAGCAGAGCCCCTCTACCGCAGTGCTGAGATGAGGGTTGGAGTGGTGGCAGCCGTAAACCCATACCGGCTGCCCTCGCAACCCCCTCGCCCCCATGTACACTCTTTTTAACTTTTCTAAGCCTGTCCTTTAGGTGAGGGCTGGAGGACGCCTCTCGTACCCCGCCAGTGCTCATTGGGGTTCGGGGCTGGCCATAGTGCCAGAGGAGCACGGGGAAGAATCTGGCCACTTGCAACCTACACCCAAACAGCACCCCCAAAAAATTCCCACCCGAAAAGCCAACCGCAGACGACGGAGGGAGCGGCGGCGGCGGCGAGGAGCGGAGAGTGGAGCCGCTGCTGCCCGGACCTGTCCAGGGTCCTGAACCTGCCCCTCCGCCTCCCACCGTGGCCGGCTAGCTTGGCGGGCTGGCCCCGGTCTGCGGGCGTCAGGGTGGTGTGACCTTGCCCTTCTTTGCTGAGTGCCATTGTCCTGCAAAGAAGGAGCCACCTTGATAGAGCATGGATCCTGAGCAGGAATGGACAAAAATCACTGCTCTGCTTCCCTTTTCTCTAGCAATGATTTCTACCTGTTTTTGTTTGGGGCTTCATTATTTCATCAAGGTTTAGTCCATCCCAAAACATCGTCCCTATTTCTGGTCTACAACCAGACATCAAAGAGACAGAGAGGAGCCTACACAGTGGGAAGAAAGCCCTTTCCACAGTGATGGTGCTGTCCTTGAAGGCCAAAGGCACTGCTGCAGCAATGGGTGAACACAGCTGTGGTGCCATTGATGCCAGGGGAAGGTGCTCATTAGAGCTGAAACCAGCAGGGAAAGCTGCCATTCCTACACAGAAGGAGAGCTTGCTGTTGCTTAGCAGCAGAGAGTTCCCCTAGGTCTGTTTGGAGAGGTGAACTACCGCAAAAACTGGACAATGTTCCCAGGAGAGCAGAAAAACCAGAAAGGTTGATTCCCACCCCGCAACCTCACTCGGTATTGCTCCTGCCCGGTGGCAAGGAGCCCTTCTGCAAATCTCTGCCCTTTTGGTTGTGGCAGAAAGCACAGAACTGATGTTGAACAGATTTCCATGCCAAACTACAATTGCCAAGGCCCAGACATGAGCTATGGAAGTATTATAGGTTTGACAAGTAGGACTAAATGACACTGCTTCACTCCCCGGCAAAGAAAAGGGAACAAAGTCTCAGTAAGTGTACCGAGGTGGTTGTTTATGTGGCTTAAGACCAAGCTCAAAACACCTGTTAACACCACTGGCCTTTGGATTCAGCTCTTGGTCACTCTGTCAGGATAGGCAGTCACTTCTCAGGCTGGTGAGTAAGTGTGACTCTCCTAAGACCTCTCTAGATTACAGTCCCAGGTGGTTTCCTAAATATTAGCAGGAATGCTCGTTGAAGTTCAGGTTTAAAATACTGGCAGAGTATAACCCCTTTGGAAGGTATGTTCTTGCTCCATCATCCTTTCCATTTGTCTCAAGAGAGCCATGATCTGTTGTTTCTGTCCATGGCAGGGGGTTAGGAATGAGATGATCTTTAAGGTCCCTTCCAACTCAAACCGTTCTATGGTTCTAACTAACACCTTATTAAAGAAGGCCGTTTTTTCGTTTTTTTTTTTTCTTCCAAAATTCATGACGCATAGTGATGGTGGGCAGTATTGTATAAAAATATGGTATTTATGCTCCCTAGCATAAATGATGTTGGATAAACAATGCCACCCAAGCTAACTATCTTCCAGTGATTGGTGTTGTAGGCAACTCTGTCTCGCTCTGTAGGCAGGTACCTCTGCATCACTGCGAGTGTACACAGCCACATCCTGAAACAGCTGAATGGTGTGGACACATCAAGTCCTCACAAAATTGTTAACGTAGTCATCTTCTCCTGCTTTCCCCCTGAATGATGGATGCAGGCTGATGTCTATCTGGATGAGACAAAGCTGCATAAACAAGGGCTTGGACTTTGATGAAATGGGGTTTAGAGTTGAGAGCGCTGAGAGACACAGACCGGAACCCTTTCTCTCTCTAAAGGAATGTGAGCATGCATTTCTCATGCATGAAAGAAAATTCCCTCAGTCATCAGAGTATCTTGCTCTGCACGTCTCTATGACCTTACTCTTGGTCCCCTCTACTGCTCTACTTTTTTCAGGTTAATTCAACTTCACTGGGACAGAGAGAAAGCAAAATGTCAATGTAGCGAGGCATGGGAGTATTTGATCTTGCACTCGTTTCTCTTTCAAAAAATAAGTTACGTAAAATTGAGAGCTTACATGTGAACTGTGTACTTAATACAATTATCCCATATAGTGACACCTTTCTTTTTGTAACATACAAGGTAAATAATAAATCAGGACCTGGTTTCAATATTGATATTATCTACCAGTATATCAGGCATTAGAAAACTCACCTCCACCCTCTACTAGACTTTCCTGAATATTTTACATTAGACTACATAAGATATTCATAAACTTTTAAGAGGGAATTCTATCCAGTATGCAGTAGTTTTCTTTTATTCTAGATCAGAAAGGGATGGCTTTATGTGAGGGTACTCTTGCTATTTAAAATTGTCCCTTTGTATGTTTCTTAGACTCCACCCTCCCTCTTTCTGCAAACTTGTCCAGTTAACACATTTTCCTAATTTTGCCTTTACGGAAATGAAGAAATCTCTTATTGTCTTATTTTATTTTATTTTATTTTATTTTATTTTATTTTATTTTATTTTATTTTATTTTATTTTATTTTATTTTATTTTATTTTATTTTATTTTATTATTTTATTTTATTTCATTTCATTTCATTTCATTTCATTTCATTTCATTTCATTTCATCTTACTTCATTTTACTTCATTTACTTTATTTTATTTTTTACTGAAAGCTTGTATGGCACCCTTTTTTTTTTCTTTTTAATTTGTTCTCACTGTTACGAACAGGTGATAAGAAAGACAAAACAGAACATGTATCTGTATTTCAATAACATTGTATTCCATCATTCCTGCAGTCACATGTCAATGGGTGACAAAATGCACATATCAGCTCTTTTGGGGCCTGTTTGGCTCTAAGGTGTGAGGGCTGATTGCTGGTCTCATACCTGAACTTCTGCTCCCTGCCCAAGGAAACGTCATACACATTTGTGTGGCAGCTTCTGTGTACTAGTCTATTTCAGCTTTTCCTGCTCCCTTAAATTGTTAAAAAGAGAGTTTCTAGACCATTGAATGGAGCTGATTCATAGTGAATTAGGGAGCAATTCAAACAGAGAGTAAGAAGCCACTTTTTACCTTTTTCATTGACATTAAAGTGCACTTGTTACAAATCATTTTGAAGACTGATAGGCTTTTCTGGGAAAGGAGGTATTTTCAGAAGAAGAATGAGTTTCCAGGGACTTCAGCTGAACTTCAATTTTCTTTATATATCAGCAGTATTCTAGTATTTGCTTTCTCTTATCCCTTAATAAAAACTAAAAATGTGAAAAGAAAAACAAAATAAAAGATGCATTTACACAACCATATTCTGAAGTGAATATAATACCAGTGATATTATGGGAAGCAGCTTTGCTGAACTTTTAAATATATTTGTATTTTTTCAACATCAGTTTCTTACAGGCATAAGTCATTTTCTCCATGGATCTATTAGTAGTTGATTTCAAATAGGAAATATAGGTTCAGTGTTGATGGGTGGAAGAATAAACTGGAGTCATCATCATCACTGACAGCAGTGCATTAATTAATCAGTAGAATTTATTTTGTGCAAGCCAAAGTGTGAAAGTCCCACTGTCATGTCATTCATCCAGTCACAGGGTATCTCTTAGCTTTCTGCTGGAGGATTAGGTTTCCTCAAGATCTGATGCTGAAACCTATGATTGCATTACATTAGGGCTTGAAATGTTATCAGAATTGTTAGACTTGATTAAGATCTCAGTGAAGGCACAATTTTTTGCAGTTGGTGGCTCTGCTTAGTGCTTTGATAATTATTTCACCACTGTAAGGTCATTTTGTAGGGTGATGTATTTTCTGAGTTGTCCAGTCCCATATGTATGTTCTGACAAAACCCTTAGCTTCAGTATTTATATCAGTCAGCATCTGCTCCAAAGCTGCAGGAAGCCTCCGCTGTCTCCACTCACAACTCTGTTTCTTTTCCACTCCTACATATCACATCTTTGTTACTTCTAAGGCAGAGAAAACTTAAAGAGAAATAACATTTGAGATGGAATTCAATATTAGAAATAAGGATATGTTCTCCAGTAATAGCACTGAATGCTGGGTTTCAGAGCATCAGAGTCAGCTCAGTGATGGTTCTACTCCCCATTCTGTCCCAGTCTGGCTGATGGGTGCAGGCTCTGTGGAGTTTGTGGGCCCTCAGGCAGTGCTCTGTGGCCCAACTCAAGTGCTTAAAATCCTTGGTGATGTAGTTTCTGGCAGATTGACAGACTACTCAGGAAGCTGATGACTTGGGCAGAGAAGGTCTAATTAGAAACTGCAATGTGACACGTACAAAAAATGAAATCTTTGCTGAAGTGCAAACGCACTAAGAAACTGTCGTTCATTTAATTTGTCGTGTTCGGCAAACTGGATCTTCACTATATTCTCTGATCCTCTCACGTGACGTATGACATTAAATAATTAAAAATATAATGCCAACTACATTTTGTTTTAAACCATGAGGTTAGCATCCATCTCTAACTCTATCTTCTATTTTTTTTCCCCCATAAACCTTTGAATTATTCGGAGTCATTAAAAAAGCCTTACAGGTCAGGCTTGACTTAAAAAGAAAAATCTCTTCCATCACGACCATGTTCTCTTAGTGTATGTGCCAGCGATATGATAGACTCTGTAGCAAATATCTGGTCAAAATGTTGACTAGAAAAAGATTCACTTCTACATACAAAAATCGTGAGTTTCCAGACGATGGAGGAAGCAGATCAGGAACTCTCATTACAAGCTTCCAGAAGGTGTCACTGTGCACCTACAATTGGAATGGGAAACTTCAACATCTAAAGAGAAGTGCCAAAGCACTATTCCTCCTTGTGCTATTAGGGCTCCTCTTCTCTGCCCATATGGAAATTAAATGATCGACTGGAGAAAAATATTTCTCTTTTTTCTTGATAGGAAAAGTAAAAATATCTTCATACTATCACTGTAACTCAAGGGGTACTTATCCAAGCATGACTTGCAGAAGTATTCCTGATATTCTGGGTCACACATAACCTAATTATTACACAGGATCCTTACCACACGTGCTTGCTAGGTAATAAGTATAGTTAAATTAATGAAGAAATCAAAACTGTCATGACAGCAATTTTTAGGTCTTACAGAGCAGTTTGTAGTTGCATTCTAGAGCTGATTCACACAGGAAGATGAACGGGGCAATTTGGAACCACTGTTCCTGAACAGATCGAGGTTTCAGAGCAGTTGAGTAGTTCAAAGTGAGTCTGAAAGCCTGGTTGCACAACGTGGCTGCACATTGTGCAGTAACATTCCAGCTTGCCAAGATTCCTGAGGAAGACACTGTAATTTCTGCCATTAATTTTCATCAGGTTTTGGACCTTATAAAATATGGATCAATTGGAAAATTATGCAGTCGTGTTAAAAGCCTGACGGGAGAAAATATAACTCATTTATAGGATGTGGTGGAGAACATGAAAGGAGAAATACACTATAATTCCTTTGAATAAGAAGAACAAAAGAATAAAGAGCAGGCAATGAGAGACTGCTGAAGAGTATGAGGTTAAAGGGCAGTACCAATGAGAATGTTGCAGGCTGGTGCTGCCATGAAGTGAAAACCGTGTATTTGTCCCATTGCAAACTGGATTGAGCTGGTGACCAGGAGTATTCATCCAGCATCTTTAAAAGACATATGAATGATTATGAGAGGAAAAGGAACTGATTTGATAAGAATGACAGCGAGGAGAAGGTGTGAACATATTTTGAAAAAGAGAAAACTTCAGGTGTTATATATCTCAGTGTACTGATTTATCAGCGGTACCAAACAAATACTCTTTTAAAGAGGCCAGATCATCTCTGTTATGTAGGAGTGAGAATCCCTGTGGAAGTGAATAGAAAGGCCTGGAGTTTCCTTGGAGAATCTATTACAAACATTTATTTCAGAGATGCCTTATGTGATTTTGTGCCTATAGGAGTATCTGCCTAGATTAGAAAGACCGTAATTACAGAGAGCCCAAGTCACTGGCTGAACGTCGTGCTTGCTTTAGGCTTAGAAGCAGTGTTACAAATGGTATCAGTTCCCAGGTCTCCCTCCACGCCACAGATACTGAGTTACACGTTAAAGACAGAGGATCTCAAGTAGAAAAAGAAATAAACAACCCCCCCCAAACAAACAAAAATAGAAAACAAAAAAATCAATAAAAACAACAACAAAAAACCGCAACAAAAAACCAACTCAGAGTTACTGAGCTTTTGTGGGAGGCACTTGATGTGTTACCGTGAAAACACGTTTCTCCTGTTTGATGTACAGAGAGACTGACACTCCACTCTGCAGGCTGGACTTTTCCTCCGGCCACTCCAGGGCTGTCTATCATGTTTCCCTGCACAGCATTTTGCTGTGGATTCTAGAACTGTCCTGAGAGGGGAAGAACAGCACTACAGATGCACAGAATTTTGGACATACCTATTTTTGTATTCCATCACTGTTCAAATCAACTCACTGACAAGGCCACACTTGAGGCTTGTTTCCCTCTGTTACACAACTACTTTGAAAGACCATGTTCTCCTTCTGGGCATGCAAAACATCCCTTCCAACCTTCTTTCTGCAGTTCATTTCAAACATACCTCCTGATCAAACACAGAAAAGACAAAGTGGGACTGATATTGTCCTGTCTGCAATAGCGCAACCTCTTTCTCTGATCTGTAACACCTCTAACTTATTTCTCCCAATGATTCAGAAAGGTTGGTAAGAACCTGTTAAAAGTGTGCCTCCTTAGAACCCAGAGGGATAAATGAGAAAACATAGATTTTTTGTGAGTCTGAAACAATTTTATAGTCTGTGCATGCCACTGTTTTCCAGGTAAATCATTCAAGAAGATGCCATTCTTGTACTGAAATGAAGCACATGCATTTATCTGCACATAGTCAGTATGAACAGAATAAATGCAGTGCAGTGAGGAAGACTAGTCTGTCATCAAAATAGCAACCATCTTTCAGAATCAAACATTTCAGTGAACATTCACGGTTGGAAGAAATGTCCTTGGCTTTTAAGGGCTGTGACTCACTTTGTCAGTCTTATGACTGGAAAACTATTCCATGCCAAACCATTCAGAAGATCTGGATGTAAACTGAGAAATAGCCTTTAACCTTCTTATTTAGAGCCCACATTCAAAACGAATGTTAGAGATGATCCATGTATTACCATGCAGAATTCTGGGTAATGGAAATCAGTAAATGGAGCAAGAATTTGCAAATGAAAAAACAGGACAAAAGGTCGGAGAGGAGCAACACAGCCACTTCTCCAGCGCAGTCTGAGCAAATCTGAGTACGAGTTCCAAGTACCAAAAGGCACAAAGGGTGTGAGTGCCAAAGCTTATCTGGGATACTAAACTATAGGATTAGCAAGGAATCCCTAGAAGATTTTCTTCCCCAAAGACATCTCTCTCATAAGAATCCTTGTGTTGGAACAAATTAATTTGGTAATAAAAAGAGCATGGATTTTATGAAATGAAGCACTGCAATGCAAGAAAATTATTATTGTAAAATATTATAATCTGCCTGTCTCTCATAACAAATTGTTATACAGTTAAAGAACAAATAATCTACCCTATTTTGGTTTAAATCTGACCTACTGTTTTTGCTCTTAACTTGATTATTGTCAAAGGAAACAGTGAAGTTAACAGAACAGTAAGAACTGTTTTCTTCTTTATTTAGTCCTAAAGTAAATCACACAAAATGTCACAGGAAAAATTACAGCTACTTCCTGAAATTAAGCTGTGCTCAAAACCGGAACCGAATGCATAAGAAAACAAAGTTGAGCCTTTCCCCTTTTCTGTATGAGTTCTTCAGCATAGACCTGACATCTCCAGACTCCTGAAAATAGTTTCATCTTTCTAGTGAGAGTAATTAAGTGCTTGCTACAGTGATCCAGAAAAAATGATGTGACATTTTGTGAGACAATCAGCTGCTGTTTGGCAGGCATCACTGGGCAGCTCCTGATTTATTGTAGCCTGTTCTTAACTTTAACAGTTGATATGGTATTTTAGATTAGCTTTATTTTTACAATGACACTAAAAGTATAATATTGGAGGTAATAAGCCTCCTAATCTGTTTCCAACCACATAACGTGGCAGAATAAATATCTGTTAGGTTAAAGATCTCAACATCTAATTTCCTGAAAGTTTTGGAATTGGCATTAGGACAGGGAGGGGCTTTGGGAAAGGCCAAGCCTTCTGAGACATCCAGAACTGTCAGTAAGCAGGCACAGACCTGCTGCAAGCCAAGCTTCACCAGCTCACCTGCTCACAGATCCTTGCCATTTCCCAAGTGTTACCCCTCAGCCCATGTTTTGGATGAGTCTGACGGAAAAATAATGTTCTGCCTGTCTCAGTTTTAAATCTTAATGCTTGTAAAGAAATATGCAACTACTTATATTGTACATAAACAAGGTGTTTTCATCCCTCATGTGGTCTCTGGGAGAAGAGTGATGGTCTCTCCCTTGCATTTCTTGGCTTGGCAGGGCTTTGGCTTTGACTTCCTCTCAGAAGGACGCACCTAACTGTCAGCTAGCAATGTGGAGCTGGGCTTTGAAATTAAGATATTTGTGATAGGATTTTGATCTCTTTTTGCATCTCTCTTTTGACTGGTTGAAGCCGCTTTATGAAAAGATGCAAATAAATGGAAGTAAAAAACTGTCCTGTTATTGCACAGAAGGGGCCAGCAAATGTAGGACTGAGTAAGTATTAAAAGGCTTGAAATAGACATTTATTTTCCTGTAGAGTCTTTGAAATTTTTGTGGAAAGAAATTATTGTGGAAAAGCATGTGTGGAAATCATGATTTTTGTGTCTTTGCACCACTTGTGGGAAATGCATCTCGGGTAGGATGCATTGTATACAAACGGGCAAGGAGAAGGAGTAAATGACTCTTTGTGCTCACGGTATATACAGCAAGGAGTAATGAATTTGAACAGCAGGCACGGTTATTGAGGCTGATCCTTGCAGCAAATGTCAGATGACGCTTTCAAACTCCCACCCAGAACCGCCTTTGATAATCTTTAGATCATAGAATGATTTGGATTGGAAGAGGACCTTAAAAATCATCTATTTCCAACCCTCCACACCCGATGAACAGAGACACCTGCCACTAGACCGAGCTTCTTAGAGCTCCATCCAGCCTGGCCCTGAACACTTCCAGGGATGGGGCATCCACAACCTCTCTGGGCAATCTGTTCCAGTGCCTCATTACCCTCACAGTAAAGAATTTCTTCTTTGTATCTAGTCTAAACCCTACTCTCTTTCAGTTTCAGGCCATTTCCCCTTGTCCTGGCACTCCATGCCCTTGTAAAAAGTCCTTTTCCAGCTTTCTTGTGGGCCCCCTTTAGGTACTGGAAGTCAGCACTAAGATCTCCCCGGAATCTTATTTTCTTCAGGCAGAACAACCCCAATACTCTTAGCCTGTCTTTATAGGAGAGCTGTTCCAGCCCTCTGATTACCATGATGCTGCACTCCACATCATTCTCCTGGTCACTGGAAGGATTTGCTAATTAAGAGTGGACTGGCCTATACCTGCAACTTATTCTGGTACTTCAGGATTCCTCTGGCACTCAGAAATCCCTGAGAAATATGAGCTGAAAAAACCCCATACACCATTCCTCTTTCAATTAGTCATGAGGTGTATTGGAAATAAATCAGAGTACAATGGGAATGCTGTGCTCAGGTGATCTCTAACACATCATGGCACCTAGGCAAAAAACTGTAAGTCAGAGCAACACCAATTGCATTATGCTGGGCTAGTGATGCAGAAAGGTATGTCATTTTTATTTTGTATTTTACTGGAAGTAATTTACTTTCATCAGTTTGGGTGTGAGAGATATATCATGGAGTGAGGGATATATCATGGAGTAAGAGTAAATTCCTTCTGACTCCCAGACACACAAACTAGATGCTTTTTTAAGGTCTCTGTAGTCATCCAGAGAAATGTTGCTTTTCTCAGTGTCCTTTATCCAAATCGTTAATTCTTACTGGTGAAAGGATATAGTAAATTAATGTATTTGTAAATCTGCAGTTACCCATATCTCAAATGAGCTGATTTACATTTAGGTCGAGTAGGTTATTTATTAATCAACACGCCATTTTGTTCCACTTAAAGAAGGTCATTGTATATCATTAAAAACAATCTCTGTAATTTAGGTCAGTCTAGGATTGTTTCGCTGAAAAATTTCCAGAACTAGTGTAAAAGCACTTTGCCTTTTGGTTTTCATATTCATTAAATTCTTTCTGACAGTAATATCTTAATCAGCCCAGGAATCTGCATTTTTCCCATTTCAAAGGTGCACATGTGAAAAAGAATCTTTAGGACTATTTCAATAGTAAAATATGTAAATCACTAAATTAGAAAAACACATTATTGCAAATTAGGAAAAATTATCTATGAGGACTAGAAAATTTGCACACCATTAATATGCAAGTAACCCACCTATTAATGTGTAGTACATTATTATTTTGACAACTTTTACAAAAGAATGCCCTCTGATTGCTGTCTATGCAGCTATTATTGGCCCATAGACAATGCTGAGCAATACAGCCAGCTATTCTCTGAACAGTGTTTCTGGATGCAAAAAAAAAAAAAGCATTTATGAATTAAAAATAGTATTATGCCATATAATTACAGAACAATTTAAAAAGAAAGACTCTGTTTCAAAGAATAGTTGAGATTGGAAGGGGGCCTCTGCATATTGTCTAGTCCTGCCTCCTGCTCCTCAGGCTTCCTAGATCTGTGCTGAGCAGGATTTGGATTCCTCTGAGGATGGAGAATTCAAAACCTCTCTAGGCAACCTGTCCCACCACCCCCACAGTAAAAGCCCACAACTTTTTCTGTCTGATAGAATAATTCTTGCTTAAGCCACATTCATCAGTTCTTACTTTCATGCATAATGCTAAAGATTAAAAGATAATGTTTTAAAATGAGTTATATTTAATGGTTTGAGCTGCCTGGAGCAGACTAGTTTACTATGGACATCTGGAGGAAATATGGGAAGAAAACCCCAAACCCAGCATGAAAGAGCTCTGCAAGGCTGCCCAGGGGTAACCAGCAAGCGGTGAAAACGAGTCCCATCCACGGAGAAAAGCTAAGCCAGTGGCTCACTGCATGTCTTTCAAGTCTAGGTCTGCTGAAGGGCTCCCCATTCACAGCACACTCTGCTCCTCCACTGCTCCCAGCAGGACCCACAGAGCTGAATCGGCCTCTCCTGGCCAACTGTTCCCAGTTTACACACTGGGCACGACACCCTATGGGTATGGAATATCCCTTTGGCTGGTTTGGGTCAGTTCTCCTGGCCCTGCTCCCTCCCAGCTTTTTGTGCACCTGCTCACTGACAGAACATGGCAAACGGAGAAGTCCTTGATTTAGGGCAAACAATGCTTAGCAACATAGAAAACTTCAGTTTGTTAGTAATGTTAGTCTCACACTGAATCCAAAACACAGCTCTGTACCAGCTATTAGGAAGAAAATTAAGTTTATCCCAGCTGAAACCAAGACAACACTGCAGTTCTCATAAGGATTGATACAGTCTGTAAAAATGTGCAGGAGTAGCCCTTTCTTAACTAGTGAAAGCACTTCAGGGACAGGCTATACCATTGTTATAAAGGATACATGCCTGAAAAACAAAATTAACCACCAGAGAACATCCCAGAGAGATAATGTTCTCCAGCTTGTCCTAGAAATAATTTTGCTTACCTGTAAAACTAAGAGCATATGATTTTACTTTGTTATCTTAATCTACACCTATTTGCCAAAATACCCACTCTTTCCCCTATCAAACAGTATACTGTATCAACAAAGAGTTGTCAGTGTGACTAATTGCACATAACTTGGTGGTCCTAAATGCCCCATAATACTCCTATATCTCTCCCAGAATTCTGTCTCCCTTTGAAACACTGCTCTTGAATAAAACAGAGCATCAAACATGTCTCAAATTTTACATCTGTTGTGTAAGGATAACTATTTTGGCATAGACAAAGAATGCTGGCTGCATCTGAAAGTGGTTCAATCCACAGCCATACAGTTTGCATCCCCCGCCCATCTCAAACTTAAGAGTTAGATAAAATGTGACTGTTAAATTATGTTTCAGCCTATTTAACTACGCACAGCACCTGTTCAGAAGAACAGAAGGAGTGTGCTCTTGGTATAAGCTACTGCTTGGTTTGTTCTCAACACCCTCTGACAGTCACAAGCTTTCAGACATACAAATGCTACTGTGACTAAATATGGAAAACATACTGCACCAAATAAACGCTCCTGATGTGAAAATGTACTTCGTAGGGATTATATTGACTGAAAAGGGTGAGTATATTTACCAGGACTTTTCCTACTCTTATAAAACATAAAGGCAACATCTGACTTCAGAGGGACTGCTGAGAGTAATAGCAATCAATGACTGACAGCACTCATCAGCTGAAGACACTGGAGTACTTGGATAAAAGCAGTGCAATTATTCAGCTGGCATGTCTTCCTTTGCAAATAACAACTTTTATGATTTTTGACCTTTCTGGAGTTGTTTGTGAATGGATTCCTATTTTATCAAAGAAATTACGATTCAAAGCAGTTGCCAAATAATTTAGGTGAGCTATGCATGGTCATGAGTGACTTTCACATTACAAGCAGTTCATAGAATGATGCTGGACATCTCCAAGCCCAAAGGATTCCTGCAGAGCTGAGATCAGCTAGATGAAGGATAAAGGATGTCATACTTCCCTGGGGCTGCTCCTTCAGACAGCATGCTCGAGGCCATTTCCATTTCTGCCTGGTCCCCCACGGGGAATTCAATTGGATAGGAGTTGGCAAGCAGAAAAGCCTGGATATGACTGTGCCTCAGCCTACAGGTTATTGTTTAAGGAGGATTAATACTTGTGCTCTGCCCCTCCTTGCAACATACCTTCTCACTTAATACTATGCTTTTCTTTGCCTCTCTCCTCCGTGACCCGTGGAGGAAAGAAAGCCCTTACAGGTGACGCAAATATCAGCAGAAGCTGGAAAGGATTCTGTTTGAATCCCTAGCAAGAACACGGCTGCACCCTCACAGAAGGTGAGCTGGAAGCAAAGGGATCCCACATCCCGTCCCCACTACTTGAGCAAAGCAAACTGAACATAAAGACAAATTCAAGAAAGAGCCAGATCATAAGAAAATATCACAGCAAGCTGGAAGTCAGCTCCTCAGATGAGATTTAAGATCAGGTCCCACAACCACCCTGCAAGCCCACACTGAGAAGGAACAGCCAACGTCAAGCCAGGAAGTCAGCCCAGGGTGGGAGGCTCCACCACATGTCTGTCCCTTGACTGGAGACCATCACTCCTTCAGGCTCAGCTGAAGAGAACAGGCCCTTGGGGCTAAACTTAAATAGAGCTGCTGGGGCCATGGGTAAGGGTGGAGGCCACAGCTGAAGCTGGTCAGGGCCATGAACACTTATTAATGCCCTCAGAGTCCTGACACTGCTTTCCTATCTGCACTTGCCCAGTCACTTACTGTCTGTAGGTGTATTATTCATGTAAACCCAATCAAATCTGGAGATTGTATGCTTAGAAATCATTATTATGTTATAAAAGTGAAGCAGGTTCTACCCAGGTGTAATCTGGACATGAACTCAAATGTGGCAGCCCTGTGGAGAATATTCTCACCCTCTTCTGAGGGAAGGATAGCAACGAGCTCTGTGGAACAGGACTTCAGCTAAATTTTGTCGATAGGAAAAAACCTGTGATATATTTGAAACCTTACACTATCTCCCTATGTGCTGTAATGTTTCTGGGGTGTTTTATTTTGTTGACTTGCAAAAAAGCTCCTTGGAAGCACACATGAATGTGTCTGTGTTAGCTCTGGGTTAAGAAAGTCCTTGTATCTTTGTGTTGATACTGGTAAAACAAAGTTTATTTACTTTTGCTTTTTAACACTTTTATAAATCAAGATGCAAACATGCCAGAGGGAAAGGCTTTTTAAGCAATGCAAATGGAGATTAGAAACAAACAACTCGTTGAGTTAATTTAAATGTCATGAAGAGAATTTAAGAGGCCTTTAAGCTCTGCCTACCACTTTTCAAAAACATTTCTCTTGTAATTCAGTTTCTCTTAGAAAGCATATTCAAGAATAAATAAACCGAATTCAAGTGTTCCATTAAAGTATTTAGGTTTGCTGTTTTGGTTTTTTGTTTTTGGTTGGTCGGAGTTTTTTATTTAAAAATTTATTTGATATTTTGGCTTTTTTACTCTTTGGCATGTTGAATTAGATGGCAGCTTGTTCTCAGAAGCAGCCACCAGTCACGTTGAGAAGTACCAAATTCGAAATCTCATCTAAAGTGGAAGGGAACATGGGAATTAATGAGGATTGTGGAATCAGTCTGATCAAGGACCCTGGCAGTCACACAAATTACAGTTCTAAGAACATAATCTCCGTATAGCAACCAGTGTCACATATAGAAACGTTTTACTAAAAGAACCCGAACTTTCTGTACACTTCAATGCCACCAGGAATTGTTAAAAAAAAAAAAAGTTTTAATGTGATCTCCTCTATTCTGGAAGTGTAAGTGACAGACTGGTCTTGAACCTTACAAACTTCAAGTTGTTTTCCTAAATACTACTAGGAAATCATGTAAACCCTCTGTGCCATGGTTCCCTAGCAGCAAAAGAGAAAGGCATTTCTCTCCCCTGTAAAGTAAAGCCTGCAATTTATTTTAGTTCCCCAGCCTTAGGGCTGTACACACTTCTGGATGGGTAAGTTTTCTAACTTCCTATCGTTAACACAATCCTTGTAGACTCATTAGCTCCCACTAAAATTGCTTACATTACATATGTGAAAAGATCATTTGCTGATATGGTTTATGAAGTTTTGGAGACATGTTCCCCCAGAGAAGGTAGCCTCATACCCAAGCTTCCACATCACAGCAATTTCAACTCAGCTGAGCTCAAGAATTAGTTACAGAGCATGTCCTGGGCAGTCCCTGCAGGCTGTCTCTGCTACCAGAGATGAGAGCCACACCAGTGGAGCTGCAGCACTTAGAAAAAAAAGCACTAAACAAAGTAAATGGGACAGATAACAAGCAGGAGAAGGGAAGCTGGCAGCAGTGCCATTACAGGAACTGTGGCAGCAGCTGGCTCTGAACCTTCCAGTGGCATTTATGCCCCCCTGTAGATAAATCCTTTGCAGAATAGAGAAGTAATAAGTTGTCCTCTGTGAGGTCGCTGACTCAGTCCTGTGCACCATGTTCTCAGAGACTCAGCAACAAACTACAAATTCAGGTGATATCCACAACAGCAATCAGCAAGCCGAAGGGAACAATTCACCTGGAGTGAATTAAAGGATGGCTAAAGGAGAAATAACTGGGAACATGAGTTATGAAGAACTCAGTATCTGGGTTTCAGAAACTATGACTGTCAATGGTTAACTTCAGGAGCCACTGGGCCTAAGAAAAAACCCCTTTTGCCTTCAAAAGGGTCAAGAAGTCCCCAGGCTCATGTGCCATAACAAGATAGATAACAAGACAGAATGACATGAAATTCTGAATAGAGTGTACTTTGCTCATTATCAGAAAGAGTTTTCTGACAGCAGCAAAGCAGGCTGAGCATTTCCTCTCAGCAAAAGCAATGAAAGTCATTTAGGATTTCTGATGAGTGTATTCCTATAATTCAAGTGAAATGGCCTCTTGGAAATGGATATGCTTTGGCTAAGGAAATGCGATGGAGAGGTCAATTCTAGCTTTAACTCAAATCTTTGTAAGGTAGATGTGGAATTGGGAATGGCTTCTTGCCCTGTCTTGGCTTTCACCAACCCTGCCAATGAACTCAACTGGATGCCTTATCCCCTCTCTGCACTGGTTCTAAGGCTGAGAAAAGAGAAGCTTTGTGGTTCCAAGAATGCAGGACTTTGTTATCACATTCTTTTCCCTATCATGCACCAGGGTGCAGCACTTTTGCCCCAAAGTTTTAATAAGATACAGTTTCTTGCATTTGTCTCTCTTGCTGTGCTGCATAGGAGCGTGTCCCTCCCCATAAATAATACCAGTTCACCTCTCAGGCAGCTTTCAGGCTTTTGACAAAATCTAGGAGATACAAGCCTGCTGTTTTTAATTGAGGAATACTTTACAGGTTCACTAAAGGGGATTTACTGTAACTCCCTAATAGACTTCAGTATTATGCTGTGTTTGATTTCTTTGGCATATCTTCTTTTGTCAATTATCAATAAAAACCATCTGACATAGTATCAGTAAAAACTGCAGACGTCTTCAGTGTCTAACCACCATGAAGCAACATATTTTCCCTCACCCTTTTAGCAAGGGATTAGCTTCACAAAATATGAATAATTTTTGTGAGTTAGATGGATGTGTTTAAGATGTTCTTTGAAAGCAGACAGTGGGAAGGTGGATCGCCACCTCTTTCGTCACTGTGGTTGCAACACACTGAGGAACAGAGGGCAGGGGATGAGGCTCAGGAATAAACGAAAACTAAGTGAATAGTGATGTCTTGCTGATAAACAGCCTATGGCTGTTATTCATGACATTAATATTTTCTTTCTCCTCCTTTCCAAGTACACCATTTCACACCCTCCTACAGGACATTTGGATAACCAATCCTGCATTTTTTTCTTACCTTGAAAATCCACTGTGAAGCTTTAATATCTGCTTCATCTTCATTTTGGAGGTTCTCATTTGCTTGACAGTTGTCTGCATGGTAGCTGTGAGTCCTGAAGTAGAGCACAACTTGCCTCCACATCGAGAAATAAAAAGGCTGCTCCTGAATCAAATTTTGCAGTGACCTTTCTTGGAAAAGCACCACTTATATTTAATGATGAAACTAAACCAAATCCCAGACATTGGGCTGAATGATAACAACATAAAGATTCCTTGTCCTTACACCGATGGACAAATGTCTGGGCCTCTTGCAACTTGCCAGTTCTTCCTGCAGCCTCCACAGTTCTGGAGACAAACAGGATTATCTGCCCTCAGATATCTGCAGTGTCTCATCCCCTCAGCATGTGCCAGCTTAGAGATTAGACTTACAACTTTGTAGGTTTTAGTAAATTGCAAAGGAGAAAGACAGGCACATAGTGGTTGAACAGATGTCAGGGAAACAAGCTGTAACAACCATGAGACACTTGTTATCACCTCAGACTGAATGTATTTCATTTACAACTTGAAAGAAGAAGGAACTCAGCACACAGTTATACTATGCAGGCAGCAGCAAATGGAGATATCTGTCTTAGGTCAGTGGTACCTGTCAATCACATGTTTTTCCTCACTGGCTGAACAGATGGTCTGCTGGTAATCCTTGCAGCACCAGTGAAAACAGCACATGAGCCACAGCCATGTCTCAGGATAGAGACACACTAAATATAAAGACTAAGGCTCCAGGTAGATCATTAATAGATTATTTCTCCTAGCTATATAGAGGGCTGCCAGGTTTTTGACAACATTCACTTGCTACTGTTTACATCTTTTTTCAAGTTGAAAAATATGTCTAACCCAACAATTTTTTTCTACCAAGAGTCCAAAGTTCTGACAATTCAGCATTGTAGATACAAGTAGATATAACACATCTGCCCACACAGCATCTCTTGTGAGAAGAGCTGCCTTGGTCACATTTCTGTCCTTTTTTCAGAGAAATCCAGTAAATGCTGAGGAGAAAAACTATGAACAATGAGGCTTGACAAGGTAAACTGCACTAGAATTCACTGTACAGTAAGCTCTGGCACAGAAAGCTGTAGCATAAGTTCCAGTAGTAAGCTGACTTTGGCAGAGTTGCTGCTGAGGTTTAGGAAAATAACTTCTTTTTCTGTCCTCTAGCCAGGCTTACCATCAGCAGCACTGGGTAGCTCAGCATTTCCTTTTTTCTGCTACTGCTTCGACCTTACCTTTTCCTGTGAGAAAGAGGGGGTGAAGTTAGATGATCTATTGCTTTTTTAGATTTTACTTTATTTTAATTTTTTTATTTTAACCCAGAGATGAGCTTTTCTTCACCTGCTACTGCAGCAATTTCTGAGAGAAGAGCACTCCTTCTACATTTCCCTCTACATGTGGACAAAAGCTGTTGGCACAAAGCAACAGAGACTGATGGTGAGAGGAGGAGATGCTGTAAGCTCAAAGAGTGGCTGGAGACTTTGAGACCCTTCAGCTTTCAATACAGAAATCCATGTTCATGAGACAGAGACACTTGTCCCTCCTCCCTAAAGCAACACACTCTACTATTTTAACCCCAGATGCATTATTTCTCAAGGCTACAAACAGTATTGCGCTGGCCTTTCTGTTCCTGTTTTTGCACAGTATCTCACTTCCAATTTTCTGGCATTACAGCATTGTTCCATTATACTAGGGGAAAGAATAGAAGATGTATTTATTACAATAAAATGTTAATTTATTCTTCTTTCAAAAAGACCACTCCTGTTGCAGATAAGTGTGATTCCTTCACTAAGCATGTAAAACCTAATTTCAAAGAGGTGGTAGAGCAATCAGAAGGTTGCCTGTTATAACTTATGCACAACGGTGGCATATTAGCTTTGCCAGATCCTTTGGGCCAGAATACGATTAATTTAAAAGAAAAAATGATCCAAGTTCGATGACCTAGAAGTCACATAAGTCCATATCGGCTGCAGGAAGCAGGAGTTACTTGTTAAAAAAGATGCTCACAAAATAATGTTCTCCCACCATGACACAAAAAATAAAACAAAGATAAAATAAGAGGAGAAAACAAAGACAGATGAAGCAGTAAAAATCCAGTTCACAATGGGCCAGTCTTGCTACAATTACTCAGGAAAAACATCTAGTGAAGTACTCCACCTCTCCTCATATTGAAAAATCACTTGTTTCCATGCAAGAAGGCATCTTCAATAACCCTCCACAATTAGACAGGAGAGAAAAAAAATTACCCTTTAACATTTTTTGAATTAGAGAAGTGTGTTCATTTTCCTAACCTTCTAAGCATGTTTTGCTTGGATAAACTTCCAAAGCATTTTCTTCTATACATGTTAAATACTTGTGCAGAAATGCAGGAGTCAGGCGATGTACAGAATGCTGAAAGGTTAAATGGCAGGTGTGCAAAACACTTCTCTAATTTGGAGAATATGTGATAGACAACGATACATTGTTCTTTTTACAAAAAAGAAAGGAGAACAGAAAAACACTCTCACGATCCAGCTGTCTGTAGTTTTAGTATGCGGATGACTCATCTGCATTAATTTTCCAGTATTAAACTATTGAGCATTCTTATTCTTTGTGATCCAGGAAATTGATGATTTTTATTCTTGCCTGCTGATGTGCTTTTCACTTTTCACTCTGTTTCACACATCAATAAAGTCATCTAAACATAGCAACTTCAAGTGAAGTTGCATCGCCAGAAGTTAATGGACAAGCACTGATGTGCACTGATGACCAAAAATAGCTAAATGAGCATTGTTTAGCACACCTGTCTCCTAAAGGATAGATGCTTGCCAAAAAATAGGCACACAGCACTTTTACAGTCATTACCTTTAGCAAGATCCAGAGAATCAACCAGCATGAATAAGGCACCATGGGATGCTCCAAGCTGATGACACAGGATGGATTTGTTCCGGTTGCTGAGAATTGCCTCTTGCTGTTGTAGTGCTGACAGGCACGAGACAGGCTCCTATAATGACTATACAATGCTTTCCTTTCTCAAAGCTTTCCCTTGCAATGCAATGAAGTCCCTTCACACAGAGAGTGCCTCATGGCACCCGCACTGGTGAAAATTTTCAGCTGTGCCCAAGTGAACAAAGATGGGGGATAAGAGCACATGTGAATCTTGGTAGCTCACCCACCATCCTCTGGCAAGGTGGTTCCCAATTCCTCTGTGCACTTGTCAAAGGGGTAACACTGTCGCCAGTAAAGTTTTCACTACACTATTTACCTCCTTTCACAAATATTTCTGAGTGTGCTGAACAGAACAGACTCCAAACAGATACTTTTTGCACCCTGTTGAAGACCCTTCTGTACTGTGAAAGCTGCTAATTTCTTCCTACCCTCTGCTGTATGTATCTCATTCATGAGTTATGGATCAATGCACAGACTTTCCCTTTTAACCCAGGAGAGTTGTTGACCACACCTTACACACCTTGTCTATACAGATGAAGAACCCTGCAGAGGTGAGACATGACTGCCCCTTACAGAGCTATAGTGACTCTTTGTTAATGTTTTGCCTTTATTCCATTACATCGCATAGAAGAATATGTAAATTAAATATATCTTTATATAGGTATATTCAGGAACAATGTATTATTTGCAATCTTTAACACGGCACATTGGGTTCACTAATTTGATTCCTCTGCTAGAGATTCTATTACCTTGCCTGGCACAGACGTCATGCTTTCATAGTTCCTTAAATACCCCCCGGAATTAATGTTAAAAAAAAAAAAAAGTAATTACTATTACAATTATTTCTCTCCTCTTTGCCTTTCTGCTAATTCAGTAGATGCATACTTTCAACCATTATGCCTTACTCCAAGGTTACAGAAATGTTACAGGAAAATATTTTTTACTGTCACCTGGGAAATGAATAGTAAAGCTAGAGTCTGCAATTTATGATGAAGTCAACATGCCAAATCATACCTTTTAAAATTTCTTTTCTATAGACAAATGATTATGCCACTGAAGTATCAAAATTTTGACTGCACACAGCAATCCATCTTCTTTTAGCCAGACTCCAGGCTGAATGGATGGTGCTAGACTCTTGCAGGTAGTGGAATTAGGCAAAAAAAGTCTGCTAGAAACAGAAAAAGACCACTGATGACCTAATGCGTATTCCAAACAAGAGATCACATTGAGCACCAAATTGAAACAATGAACTTATTATTCCCCGCTCACAGTAAGGTACTGAAACAATATTGGAAGCAGGAACTAGAAGTAAGAGAACCACAAACCTGTGCATACCTGTACTCAGGTTCAGACAGAGCACTGTGGTACTCTTTGGTTAAGCCAGAAGTGCGCTAAAGGGCTGGGAGAAATACGCTGTGAAAAGTAGACTATAGCTTTCTGGATGATTTCCTTGAAATAGGTGATCTCTGGCAGAAGAAATGGCTTTGCATGCCTAAGAAAGAATTCAGGACATTACCCTGCTAACTTCAGTCTATCTTGCAAGACTTTTGGCTTTGGTTTTTTTATAAAATGGGTAGAGCTATACGTATAGTCATCGGTAACATGATTTGAAACAACTGTGGAAAAGGTGAATATGTTTATTCCAGATGCCTGATGCTGGACGCAAAAGGAGTGGCAAGTGAGGCATGCCATAAAACAGGCAGAGCAGAAGCAGGAAATATTGAATGCCAGAGGACAGAAGTTAAAAACACTTTTTTAAAAGAGGAACTGGTTAACACAAGGCCAAATTGTAACTCTCAGCTATGAAGCAAAAATCAGATTCAAATAAACTTTCAAAGTAACAGATTTTTATTCGAAATTGTGTGGAGATTTCTATGTTAGAGATCAGGACCTGGGCCAGCGCTTCTTATCACTGTAAGTAAGCAACATGCAAGAAGACAAATTTGTTAGATTAAACCTACAAGTCCCACGTATTTGGCAATCCACAAAATCACATTAATGGATGTATTTATTACAGACTAGATGACACAGAGTGTGCACAGGGCTTAGGGAGCTTTCTTCTGATGAAGCATAAAGAAACGCAAATGCTGTTACTTGGACTGTACCTGGGATTTATGCTCGTGTTATGAAGAAACCAACAGGTTTGTTGTGGTACGGAGGAAGACCCATTTTAAAAGAAAAATTCTATGGAGGAGGTATGAATCAGTGGCACAGTAATGACAACCGTCCTGTGTAGAAGAATGGCTGGTCTCTCGAGGGCATTCAGAATCCCTAGAGGGTCTGCAGGGCCTGCAGGGTCTGCACAACCAAGACTGGTGTTCAGAGCTAACAAAGAACAATACTGCTGTTCAGAATTAACAAAGAACAATAGTTTTATAGAAAAAGAATAATAGCCTTTGAGTTATATATCCTTGATGAAATAAACACAAAATATACTAATAAGGGAAGTAGATATAAAATATACTTCATACTAAAAAAGAATAATAGTGCTATTGAAGAACAATAATTCATTGAGAGGACAATAGTCCCTTGAGCTACATATTCTTGGGAAGCACTAACTTAATACAATGTATGTTATAATGATGACTTAGCTAAGTATAATATGGAAGCTGCAGAGATTGCAGCTAAGAGAGAATAGTAAGTATGATTATTAATAAATATGATCAATAATAGGTACATGTAACTTGTAAAACAAGAACAAGTAGGTATATGTTGAAGAATAACTTGTAAAGCAAAGACATGGGTCTATGGTAAAGCTTTGTAGACAAACTCTGTACTAGGCTGCACACCATATTACATACGTGCAGGACAGTGTTGACAAGTTTTCAAAGTCACGCTGACAAGGGAGAAAAACAGCTGAGTTCATACCAACGTTGTATCTTTTGAAGAAGGAAGCGGGACAAAGAACCCCTGAAAAGAAGGAACTGAAGAAATGATATAACTGACTGAT
This sequence comes from Falcunculus frontatus, assembly GCA_013398115.1. Classification (NCBI taxonomy): domain Eukaryota; kingdom Metazoa; phylum Chordata; class Aves; order Passeriformes; genus Falcunculus; species Falcunculus frontatus. The sequence goes on from VZRV01007668.1 coordinate 213,259, forward strand.
TGACACATGATGGTAAGAGCCAATGAGAAAAGTTAATAAAATCACACGATTGAAAGAGTATAAATATATGTGCTATTTGGGAATAAAGTTTGGAGCTTGCATTATCAATCACATTGATTGTCTTGCATTCTTCCCACCCACCGCAGTCCAGGAGTTAAAAAACCCACACCTATTGAGATACCGGCCAGGCATAATTTAAAGAACAGTGTATCCTCTAAACGGAAAATACAGAGAGCCTAGAAAAATTAAGTTAGCAGTAGACCAGCTCTAAGCCAGCTCTGCATTGTCTGTCTTGATCTGCTCACACAAAACCCAGATTATTTTTGTTTTCTCCTTATATGTTAGCAGAATGACTTCTCAGGATCATTTCTGGCACTTCAGCACAGCATGACTGGAAAACCTCACTCAGCAACTGAATGCAATGAGACTTTTTTTTCTTGGAAATATGGAAGTTTAAGCCCGTAGCTTCTGAAACACTTGGGCTTTTAGTCTAAAGCTTCCGGTACCTTTTGCCTGCAGAAGCGAAGCCCAACGTATATAAGACACTTTCTAAAAAACAAAGGAGTTGTGCAGGGTGTATCTTGTACTGAGATACGCCTTGGGAGGAAGGCAATGGTGTGATGCTGATGCCCACCCTGGAGCTGTGACACAGCAGACTGAGGGCTGGCACAGCACAGCCAGCACAGGCAGCAGGGGCCCAGGAACATCTGCCTGCTTCCCAGCTGTAGGAAAGCGCAAGCTCTGCGTTTCCATTGCAGCATGGGAGGTAGAAAGCAAGAAAATGCTGGGTAGTGGAAGAACAATGCAGAGCTCAAGGAGGCATTTGAGCGCCAGGGCCACTGCCCGCAATCTCCCCAGCCCTTTGGCCCCCATGGCTCCCTCCCGAGCTCGGCGGCCCCGCACCCGTGTGGGGTGCAGGGGAGAGCCACAGGGATCTTCCCGGGGACCTGGAGGAGCTTGCCCTGGGGGCAGCGCCGAGGGGACCCTCTCGGCCCTTCCCAGCCAGAAACGCTGGGAAACGCTGTGTGGAAACGCTGAGCCATTTCTTGTCAGCAAATAGCACAGGTGGGCACCTGTGGGCACATGCTCTATCCTGTCTTCCCAGTAAGGGATTAGATCCCCTATATAAAATCATATACTTTCACACAGGTCTTGCATGTGGGTCAGGGCAGTCCCAAGCACAAATACAGGCTGGGCAGAGAATGGGTTGAGAGCAGCTCTGAGGCGAAGGACTTGGGGGCGTTGGTTGACGAGAAGCTCAACACGACCCAGCAGTGTGCACTCACAGCCCAGAACGCCAACCCTGTCCTGGGCTGCACCTACGAGGGGTTGGAATCAGACGATCTTAAATTTCCGTTCCAACGCAAACTATCCTACAGCTCTATGATATGTGTAGGTACATATAAACGTGTATATTTACGCGCTCTAAATACGCATATACGGCTACTCCAGCACAGCCCTGCAGTCACACGACTGAGTGCGGGGTGTCCCGCGCAGGCCGCCGTCGCGCTCACGTGAGCGGCGTCACATGACAGCGGCAAGGCCGGGCCCATCGGGTGCGCGGTGCTGCCCGGGCTGCCCAGGGGTGCCCGCGGCCTCCTCTCGCTCTTCTTCCTTCCCTCACTCCCTCCCTGCACGGCCCCCGCCACCGGCGCGCCCCTGCGGTGAGTGGGAGCTGCGCCGGGCTCTGGCGCGGTGGGTCCCGGGGTCGGGGCGTGCCGCCACACGGCCTCTCACGGGGGCTCTGGCGGGCCCGGGGGGTGCGAAGGGCTCCGCTGCGTCCCCGAGGGTCTGGGCCATGCCGGGCCCCTCGGGAGGCGGCCGTGCCGGTGAGCCTGTGCAGGGAGCGGCAGGACCGTGCCTGGTCTCTCCCTGTCCCAGGCGCCTGTCGCCTTCTTCGGCATAACTGCGGCTCCTGAAACCGCTGTTACCGACTCTGCCCTCGGGCACTGTGTGAATGGCTCTGGGTGGGTCAGTAAGAGCCTGGAAACCTTCAGTGGTCATTGGAGGACGTAGTGATGCCGTCTGTGTGCGTGTCTGCTCGTAGAAGTGGTTTCAAGGTGAGGACATTTGTCCTCCTCTGTTTGCCCAGGATAGTTCCTCGTTTTTTTTTTCTTTCTCTTGTTAGAACTGTGTTTTCCTTCAGTCATACAAGCGAGGTGTGCTTGCTAGGGATGGGCCTGAATGTGCCAGTTTGCTCTTGCTTGGTCTTGAAGGCGGGCCAGAACAGTCCAGAAATTGGCTGCATGGAGAGGCTGGGTACAGTTTAGGTTGTGAGGAATTCCAGCTCTAGCTGGGGCTGAAGTCTCTGCAAACACACTTCTTGTTTTGCCATCAAAGTCAGGTGGAGATTAAAACCATAAAGGAAGGGGAAAGAAGGGGTGAAGGTCAGTGTCTGGTTATGTGGTATAGCCTGATGAGGAGCTTCTATTCGTATTTATTTTTCAGTTTGCTTTCTGTACACTAATGATCTTAGTTTTCTTGTTAGTCTGTGTAGCATGGTTTTAATTTATATACTTATGGGTTTTTCTCCTGAAGTTGTAGTTTGCATGTTTCTAATGTCTCAATACTCTTAGACAAATACCTGTAGTAAATCAGCCCTAATGTGTGGGGGTGGGGAGCATATGCACTGAATTTTAACCCTGGAAACAATATTTGGAAGGAAGACAGCTTCTCTTGTTTGTAGGGCTACTTGGGTGTTGCAGAGGAGCCACCTTAATTCACATAACTTAATTTCATTGTTTAAGGATTCACAAGACTGGGAGTTTTCTAGTAATGGTCTATGTCTTTTATTTTAGTGAACTTGTGATTGGTTACAGTTGAGTGTGTAGGTATGGCTTATGTTTGTTTCCAATAAGCTGCATTTTAAATACTTTATAAATAAACTTTGATTTTTCAGAAACTGCCTAGTGTAGTGTTAAGGAATGGGACACCTGAAAGCAGATTTTTCTTTTTATTTCTTTAAAATATTGGACAAATACTGTGCTGTTTATAAGAGGTCTCAAATCTGATTTGCATTTCTAGGTACATTTTAATTATCAGTCAATATGGATATCCGAGGTGCTGTAGATGCTGCTGTCCCAACAAACATCATTGCTGCCAAAGCTGCTGAAGTTCGGGCAAACAAAGTAAACTGGCAGTCGTATCTCCAGTAAGTAAAAACTTTCCACATTTTTTTCCCTGCTTAAGTGTTAGACTTTTTGAGATTTTAGGCTACAGTGGAGCATTAGGTTGCAGTGAAGAATGTTCTGTCTGTGTGGAAGTAGTTGGAAAATGTCTATGTTAAATGGAAGTGGTTGTGGAAAATTTTCTTATGACTTATTACCAGAAGGGGAACTCTGCTTTTGTCAACTGAATGCTGTAATAGCAAATAGTATAGGTTTGCACAGACGTATGGTAAAACTGTCTGGGTTTTTTCGTTATAATTCAAACACCAGTCTCAGTTTTAGCCTTGTTGGATGACTGAGGAGTTGAATTAAGAGGAGTTTACAGTAATAATTGTCTTAAGTGTAAGTATGGTATGTCTATTGCTAAAGTGCTTTTTGTGGGAATACAAGTGGGAATACAAGTCCTACTAGGAAAACTGGAGTGGTAGTCCAGGAAAATAAGCTGTGTGTTAAGTAAAGGAAAAATAATTCTGGAGGACAACTGGAATGAGTAAATTGGGGAGCAGGCTGAAACAAATACTTCAGTGTGGGGAAAGGTGTGCTGCAGTTCCAGGCAAGCTCAGAGTGTCCTTTGGCATGGATATGATGGCATTAGGAGAAGCAAGAGAAATATTTTCCTAAGAAGACATAGAGACAAGCTAAGGAAAAGGTTTATGGGTGAGGTAGGTAGAGGGAACAAGAAACAGACTTTCACTAGTCAGTGTATAGTGTGGTACTCGGTGGCTTTGCAGGCAAAAGAGAAAGGCTGGGATGGTAACTTGACAGTGGCAGCTCCCAAGCACTTTTCAAACAATCCAAGGGGCTTTTGCTGTTACTTTGTGCCCTCTTATCTGACAGGAAGTGTGTCCCAAGGATATCTGAACAGCTGTTCTTGTGCTATCCTAGTGGCAGTGAACAGCTAGTTTGCACTTACTCGGGATGAAAGTGGGAGTACAGTTGTTCACTGTTCATGGAAGTGAATATGAGTCTTTCACTGCTTCTCTGGTGGTTCTGTAGGGCTGGTGAGAGAAATCTGTTGCTTTTGTTAGTATAGGGGATGGTTCTATTTGACAAGGAGTTGCATTTATGTAGTATTATTTGTTTGACTATGTGGTCTGCTGTTAAAAATTTTCATTCATTCTTGGGATTTTCTTTTTCTGGTGGAATATAAGAAATAGGGAGTTTTGTTTGTAAATCTAGCAGCAAATTTTTATATAACTTCTTTTCACCAGAAGGCAGGGTTCTTTTTCAGATTTTACCTGTAGAATTTGACTTTGTTTTGTTCTGGAATCCATGAAAGAAGAATGTTTCCTCTTTTTGAATTAGCTGGATTTGGAGGCTATTGTAGTGCACCTGGCTATTATTTGCGATCCTCTGAGAGGAGGAGTGGGACGTTTTGATGCTTGGTGCCCTTTGTATGTCAATAACAGTGTGCTCTCTTTATTATTGCTCTGAAATAAATGTTGTCTTTGTGTCTTGTATTTACTGATAACAGCCTGGCTGTCTGGCTAAGTTGGCTTCAAGGACTGACTTAAATGGTTCCAGAGGAATTGTGGAGCATCTTGAATATAACTAGTTCTTTGGCTGACGAGTTTCCTCTTAATTAGTTATTGAAAAACATCAGCAGAACTTTTGGTGCTTCCAAAGGAAATAAACTGATACCTTGTTTTGGACATGTCCTTTTTACAATGGATGGGTTTGGATGTGATGGTGTCTTTGAGGCTGAGCTTTAAGGGATTTCTTGGAAAGTTGGTCAGTGCAGCTATATTGATTCATTTCTGGAATGAAACACATTATTAAATGAGTGGAAACTACTTTCTTTGATGTACCTGTTAGAGGCAGGTCAGAGTGGTTTGGTTTGGTCTGGTTTGTAGAGCAGAAGGAAAATTGAGTGCTTGGAAGGACAGTTCTCTTTTGAGCTCCTTGTTCTGACAGTCTGTGCACTTATTGTGGTAAATTGGTGTGTGAATATATGAAGGCATTACTTCAAGTTATCAGATGCTTTTAAATTAGAGGAAATATTTTTGTTTTCCCTAAGTTAACACATCAACTCAGGTGTGACATAATTTATGCTCCTTAAACTAGAGATAGTATTTATATGGTTGAAGAAACTATCGATGGTACTTATGTAGTTGAAGTCAAAGAACTTCGCAAGAAATTCTGATGAAATTTTTGTTCCCCTCTGGCTGTGGCAGTTATATGTATATAAAGATGCTTTAAAGATTGCATCACTTGCAACGGCATTGGAGTTTGGGTCACACAGAAGGGCATTCTGAAGTTCTTTTCTGCTCTCTCTGTTCCTCAGTGCAAAAGCAAAATGACTTACTAGTACTTGGTCAGACTTCAGTAGCTTGACTTTTCTTGTAGAGTCAGTTCAAGCTAAAGATTAACTGACATAGTGTTTATTCCATCTCTGAAGGTTGTAACTGTAAACTAAATATCAAACTACACTAACACAAAACTGCTGACTTTTGATGTTTTTTCTGTATACCCTTGGCATAAAAGTGAAATACTTAGATATGACAATTGTATATATTACCAGTTTGCCAATATGTTCACTGCTCCTTACAAAATTAGGCTGTTGAAAAAGGAAATTTGTTTTCTGGTGCTAAAATTTATCCTTTCTTTGTGTTGAATTTCAGCTGGTGTCTGTGTCTGAGGGAGAAGAAAGTAACAAAGCTTGCAACAGTGAAGGTGATGTGTGGGTCTGCCTGTGTTCTGGAAACTAAGTGTAGTTGAGGCTATTATTTCTGTATGGACTTTGCTGCATTTGGATCTTGAGACCTGCAGCAGTTTAGAGGTGTCAGTGCCCTCTGTGAGTTGAAGATGCAGTTACTATTGTGCACTGTGTGGTCGCTTTCAGCATTTCACTCAGGGTCAGAATGCCAGGGGAGGGTGTGTTGGCTTGCTTGAAGCAGGTTTGGGTTGGCTTTCTTAGGGTAGTAAATGAGTTCTGTGGAAAAATGAACTTGTTTCAGAGTTTAACTTGCATCTTACTGCACTGTAGGTTTTCTAGATACACAGCATTTGTCAGTGCTTTATATTTAATCAGGTGAGGTAACCTGATGGCTAATTTGTACATAGTAAAAGGAATGTTTTCAAATAATTCACATGCATGTTTGTGAATTCTGATGCTAAAATATCTGTTCTATTTTCCTGGGGGTGGGAAAACCTTCTGAAGCAGGTTAAATATCTCAGACTTTAAAAGTCAGTCTTGTCTTAGAGGAAATATAGAAGTTTCCTAATTTGTAGTGTGTGGGGGTTTTTTGTTCTGGTTTTGGTTGTTTTTTTCAAATCTGGTCGCGTCTTGTGGAGTACATTCAGTCTCTTTTACTGTTTTTATTTTGTAATGCTAGAACTGTTGAGCAGTTGTATAAATTTAGTGTCTCTAGGTATATGCAAAGTATTATAGATACCTGGATAAAAGAAATTATGCCTTGAGCTTCATATTTGCTGCATATGTAGTCAATTACTTTTATATTAAAAATCCAAAACAAAGTAAAGACCAAACAAAAATACCCTAAGCTCCAGAGTGTCTCTTGTTAAATTATTCAAACAAACAAACAAAAAAAAAAAAGGAACAGGAGTTGCTGGAGGAAATGCAGCATTAAAAGAAGGAATCACAAGCTTCTGAATCATATTGAGAGATCAGGAGGGTTTAAAAATGGTGGTCTTGCAAATTCATGTTTTCTAAATCTTAGAGTTTCAGTTTTGTCTCCTGTATCAAGTGCTCTCAAAGACAGGTCTCAGGTACAGAGCTTTGAAAGGCGTTTTCAGGACTCCTGGCCTAAACCTGATATGCTCAGACAGGAGAGAGAAAAAAAAGGAAAATTCATGTGTTGAGATAAAGGGACCTTAATAGGACAGAAAGGGAGAAAGGGGGAAAAAAAAAAAAAAGGATTCATACTAGATTTAGAACACAGAACTGTACCAGCTACTGGGAGGAATAGTAACTATCCCAGCTGAAACCAAGACACAGCTGAAGCTCAAAGTGACTTCTGTCGTGGCAAAAGACTGTAGGCACATCCTGGAAAATAACAAATTAAATGGCTGCTAGGAAGAGGGATGGAGGGAGGCTTTGGTTACTTGTTTGTGAAAAGGTGCTGGGAAATTCCTGTTGCTTTGCAGAGGGGATGAGGAAAATGTGTAATAGCATCATGGGACCCAGTATCAGCTGTCTGAGGCTGTTCTGCACTTTCTCATGTGTTTTGGTTGTTTTTTTCCTCCTCCCCACCACCACTGGTTAAGGTTTTTCTGCATAATCAGTTATTTCAATTTTAAAATGGGATTAATGGAAATAGATGCATTTGAAATTACTAAAACTATTAATTAGATGTATGAGTTCCTTGATAAAATATTAACAGCTTGTTTAAAAAGCTGTCAGATCCCTTGTAATGTTTTGTATGGGTTGGAAGATGTCTTTTTGAATGGTGCTAACAAAGCAATAAAGAGTAAACCTTAATGTCTTTTTTTCTTATGGCAATATCAATCCCCACATCTTTTTTTTTCTTTTTTTTCCTGTGGCTTAATGTAGGATAAAAATAAAAGCTTGAAAGTTTTTTTCCTTTGCAGTTGGCAGACCTCTTCTAATAGCTTGACTGTAAACAAGCATCTCTCTTCGTGGGCTGAGGCTTTCTCCAACATTAAAGCTGAAAGTTAAGGGTTCATCTTATGTCATCTTTGAAATGTTTCGTAAATGGCAGTACTCTTATAAACAAGCAGCTTATCTGATTACTTTTGTATCAGTATGATCCATGAGTCCTTGGCTTGGTCAGCATTATTTGAAACAAAGGAGGCTTCTAGTTATGGGTCTTTAAATTCAGTATTTGTGGCAGATGAATTGTCCACATCTTTCCATCACTATTCAAATTCCTCCTTAATAGTCAAGAAAGAACCTAGGTCAGTCTAAAATGCGTGGTAGCAGCATGGTCATCATAGGGTAATCATATATAATTGATTTATAATTAGTTAAGTTTTAGCAGAAGTTGGGCAAGGGCTACCCTACCCCTGGCTTTATGAATCTTCTGTCTAGTAGATCTTGATTGCCTTTCCTCAGTGCATAGGAGGATATCTCTAACAAAGCAGTGGGAATACGGGAATAGCACACATGGCACTGGACTACTTATACTCTTTGCTTGAATATTAAAGAGGTAAAAGATGGCTCTGTGCTGAGGCCGTGCTCAAGACATAATCATTTAAGTAAGAGGAAAGAAAAGAACACATTGTAGGCCTTATTTCTCTGTTTCAAGAATCCAGGTGAGCCAGTTGAAAAAAATAAGTGAACACTTCCTGTAAAGTTTACAATGATTATAATGTAATCTCTAGTCATGGAACATCTGAAAACTGACCTTGAATATGGAAAAGATGGGTGAAGAGTCCATGCTATATAGCTTTGCAAAGTGGAAGAGGTGTTTCATTCAGTGGAAGTGTTAAGAGGAGATGAGTCTTGGAAATAACTGAGGCAGGAATGTCTAATATTTTCATCCCCTGTGACTTTTGTATAGATGATGATGTGCATGATTTTCTTCTTTCCTAAAGCCCTCCTGGTATTACCTAGTAAAGCTAGTCACCCATTAAAATCTTGGATATTTTTAGGACTACTTGACTTAAAATTACTTTTTTTACCTGAAGAGTATCGACTGTACTATTTTGACACATTTTTTATTTCTTATGATGTGAAGTTTTGTATTATAAAAAAAACCCAATAGTGTTCTGCAAGTCTGTCTGACTCTTCAGCTGAGTCAACAGCTTTCTGAAATAGCACTGATGATGGCAGTAACCACTTGAATATTAAGCTGAAGAGAAGATTAAGTAGACATCTGTTAGCTTATAGGTGTCCACAGAAGTTCACTACATCAAGCCCCCTGGCTATGTTTTTGGATGAACTTGCATGCATATCAGTTTTTAAACTACCAGGAAAAACTCAAAATGTAATTAGTGAAAGCTAAAAATAAATTAGGAACCATGATCTCTGTTCTTACAATTTTCTTCAGTGCTTATGACAAACTTAAAGTAACAATGAATTTTGGTTTTCAGCACTAATTTCTTGGTTGGATTAGTCTGTTATTCATGTTATGTATTATAATTTTGGTATAACATGCTAGCTGTACGTATTGCAGTTCTTACCACTGACATTGCGTTCAGCCCCTGGAAGTTTAAAAATTATTTAGAGAATGTTGTTCAGAGGCAATGCACAGGGAAGACTTTTGAGAGATTATTCCACCTTTAGTTTTAAATTCTTTTACATGAGACTCTTTGCAGAAAGGAGCCCTTTACATTTATTGTGGGATACAGCATTGGTAAAATGATATGGCTGATACTGTATTCCTTCTACTCTGCCGTCGCAAGACCCCACCTGAAATGCTGCATTCGGCTCTGGGGTCCTCAGCACAAGAAAGACATGGAACTGTTGGAGGAGGTCCAGAGGAGGCCCGCAAAGATGGTCAGAGGGCTGGAGCACCTCTCTTACAAAAACAGGCTGAGAGAGCTGGGGTTGTTCAGCCTGGAGAAGAGAAGGTTTTGGGGAGACCTTCCAATACCTTAACAGGGCTTATGAAAAGGAGGGAGAGAGACTTCTTATACTAGCAGATAGTGACAGAACAAAGGGCAATGGTTTTAAACTGAAACAGGGCAGGTTTAGATTAGATGTTAAGAAGAAATTCTTAACTGTGAGGTTGGTGAGGTAGTGGAACAGGTTGCTCAGAGAGTTGTGGCTGCTTTATCCTTGGAACTGTTCAAGGCTGGGTTGGATTGGGCTCTGTGCAATCTGATCTTATAAGTGACATCCCGTGGCAGAGGGGTTGGAGCCAGATGATCTTCAAGGTCACTTCCAAACCAAACCATTTATGATTCTCTGATAGCTCAAGATGAAGAAAACAAGGTTTGTATGGCAGGTTGACATTGACTGGTCACCAGGTGCCCATCAGGACAGGACACTCTTGCTCCATCAAAAGAACAGGGAAAAATACATGACAAAAAGCTCTGGGGCTGAGGTGTAAGGACAGGGAGATCCTTGACCACTTACCATCATGTGTAAAACAGGCTTGCTCTACTTGGTGAAATGAAATTAATTTATTGCTGATAAGTGGAGTAGGTTAATGAAAAATAGGAAAATATCTAAAAACCACCTCTCACCACCCACCCTCTCCCTTCTTCCTAGGCTCAACTTTGCTTGAACTTCTCTGCCTCCTTGCTTTGAGTTGGTGTAGGGGAATGGGGTGTGGAGGCTGTGGTCAATTCATAATAGTCTCTGCTGCTCCTTCCTTCTCACACTCTTCCACTGCTCCATCCTGAGATGTCCAATCCATGAACTATGCTCATTCACAGACTCATCCAGCATGGATCTTTTCTGCAGATTCCAGTCTTTCAGGGATGGAGTGCTCAGCATACATTGCCCTTGAGGTCACAGGTCCTGCCAGAAAACTGCAGTCCATGCAGGTTTCCTGTAAGGCACATCTGCCTGTTCTGGCATGGGGGTACTCCATGGACTGCGGGTGGATCTCTGTTCCACCTAGGACCTCCATGGGCTGCAGGGGGACAGCTGCCTCACCATGGTATTCACCACAGGCTGCAGGGGAATCTGTGCTCTGGCATGTGGATCACCTCCTCTCCCCCCTTGTGCACTGATGTGGCAGTCTGCAGACTTGGTTCTTCCACATAGTCTCAGTCCTGTCTCACGGCTGCTGTTGCACAGCAGTTTTTAATCCTAAAATACGTTATCACGGAGGTGCTACTGTCATTACTGAGTGGCTCAGGTTTGGCCAGCAGTGGATCTGTCCTGGAGCTGGCTGGAACTGGCTCTGTCCAACATGGGGTCCACTTGTGGTGTCTTCTCACAGGAGCCACCCAAGCAGCCTCCAGCTAACAAAACCTTGCCATGTGAACCCAGTACAGTTATTTCCAACTTACTGTTCGAGTTACTTATGGTTTCATGTTTTGTTTTTCAGAGGTCAGATGATTTCAGGTGAAGACTGTGAATTTATTCAAAGATTTGAACAGAAAAGAAATCCAGAAGAAAAACAGGAGTTGTTGCAAACAGAAGGCAATCAAGTAACTTTCTTTTAATGAAGTCTCTTTTGGGGAGGAAGGAAATTTTCATACCAACTCTCACTTTATTGTTGGCTGTATACAGTTAAGATGTTATGGAATAAGTATAAAGCTTGCTATTGTGATTCTTTTATTTTTTCTTAGATATAGGTTGGATGTTATTTTGCTATTTTTAAAACCTAGTAAATAGTTATTAAATGCCATCTGACTTTGAGTCTGTTGTGGGACAAGCTAGCCCAAGTCTGTCCTCATCCCAGTTTACTTAATCATGCACACCTGTACTTGAGTCACTTTTTTTTTTTTGAGCTTTTTTCTTTATTGATGACAGCTGCTACCAGTAGGATTGCTGCTTAGTTACCTAAGCAATTCTAATTTAGTTACAGCATAGAGTCCACTGACTGCTGAGGTGGATTCAATTGGACATGGGTGTCTCATGTCATTTTAGGCATGGTAAGATATGAGGCCTCTGCATTGGACAGAGCTGATTCAGGGCTGAATCAGCCTTTTCCCCTTAAGGAGTCCAGGCAGTATGCCCAAAGACACTTTAATGGTGTTTGAATCAGTTGAATCTCAGCCTGAGGTTCTAGCACAGAATATCAGACATCAAGAGGATTGGGGGAGGCAGGGAGGAAGGTGAAGAGTAGATGCATTCAACACACAAAAATTTCTATCCATTTTTTCTACTTTAATTTTAGGATGTTCTCTGTTTTGGTTTTGTATTTTTCTCTCCAAATTGTACCGTGTTACTTTTATGTAATGGATCATAGTTTGCATAGTAAGAAAAACGTATGTGGTGTGCCTCATATGTCACTATATAATTACAATGTAGCAGTTCAGAGTTCCATTTTGTCTCAGTTTTAATTGAATGTGGTGAAGGGGAAGGAGGAAGTGTAAAAAGTAATGTTGTAACTATTTCAGCCTGTTGCTGAAATTGTAACATTCTTCAAAGATGAACAAAGATTTTTCTACAAGGTATATAGTAAGTGAACAGAGGAGTTACCTTTTTTCCTCCCTCCCATTCAAGTTGCTGAAACTTTTTTTTGTACTATGTCTGACTTAGTTGCTGTTCTGTCAATTTACTTGATCTTCTCACTACCATAAAAAAAGGATACTGAGGGAGACTTTTCTAATTTGACTTTCAGCAAAGCATGTTGGTGGCTTTCACTAGCAAGTACTTATTTAATTTGAAAGCCATAAAACAATTTGTACAGGGTAACAACCAATGTGACAGAAAATTATCTTTGTGAGATAATGTCAAATGTATTCATCTCCTACTGCAATTGAATAAGATGTTGGGATGCTCAATGCTTATGTAAGACTTAACTGTGAATTAATAAGGTCTTGTTTTATATTATCAAAAGGAATGAAGACAATTGCTAATATTAATTTTAATGTCTCTCTTATTTTTCTAGTGTGCTAAAACATTTATAAACTTGATGACTCATATCTCCAAGGAACAGACTGTTCAGTACATTCTGACTATGGTTGATGATATGCTGCAAGTAGGTCAATAATCTGTATTATTTTTAAGTCTTTAAATGCATGCTTGAATGTTTCCTTAGTGTAATTCAGGTATCTTCAGGTGTTTGTCATATTGTGTTAAAAATATTTATTAAATTTTCAGATCTTGTCTTCAGAGATTAGATGTTAGACCTAAAGTTGTAAGGGTAACTTACTCTTGTAATATGTTCAAATTCTGGAAATGAAACAAACTTGTATGCTTGTCTGTTGGTTCTCAACTATGTTTAATGCAAAACTTGGATGTTAAGGCTAGTGTTGCACAGTGGTTTTGTTTTATGTGATCTTAATTTGCAGAATTTTTTCTAAATACTTTTTACTTTTGATATATTGGCTTATGTTGTGGTAGACTCGTCAGTGTTAAGATTAATGGTTGGATTTGGTGAACTTAAAGGTCTTTCCCAAGCTAAACAATTCTAAGATTCTGTGACTTGTGACCTCAGCCCTTTCCTTTGGTATAGGGAAGATATGACTTCTCACTTGAAGTTGTTGAAGCTTTTTCTAGGAAGGTTTTATTTGGCCACCCTCAGCAAGGTGTAGGTTCTGCAGCTTCAGGTTTCCAGCATAAGTTGTTTAGGACAACATGCTCTGAAATTCTGCATGGTTTAATTATAAACCAGGAACTTTTAATTCAATGTAACATACAGCTCTTTGTAGCTGTGGACAACAGTGGCTTACAAGAGTAGACTATTAAACTTGGTCTCAGGACTACTGAGCTGATTGGGACAACTCAAGAAGAGGCTTTACTCAGTCAGATAATCCTGCTCTTATGTTTCCTTGCTCTGAAGTAGGTGAAGAGAAGGTGTTTGGAATGATGTAACAAGATGGGTTGAGTTGTGTGAGGCTATTTCCTAGTATCTGTGTTGGATAGTTTTTCTTCTCCTATTTTACATTATATTTGATGCAAGGTTACACTGAAATGTGTCTAGTGCTGTTGGTTTAGGGTACTGCCATAGGAGGTGAACAATGTGAGTTGTAATTCCAGCTTTGACTACTCAGTATTTCAACAGGCAAGTTGAAAAGTGTGAACCTCTCCATGCATATATATATATACACACACACACACACACACACACACACACACACACACATATATATATATATATATACACACACACACACATATATATATATATGTTTGTATAACATGGGGGCCATGGTGTTCTTTCAGGCACCTGTCGACACATTAGAGCCCTGAGTGAGCGCTCTGACATGTAGGATAATAGCTAGTGGTGGTGACAGCAATTTATTAATCTGTGGCTTGGTCACTTTTTCTCTTCTAGTTTTACTTTTTTTCAAGTGTGACACAAGACCTCAAGAAGCAGAGAAGACAAAAATGGGCCTCAGTGTCATTCCTTGATTAGGACACTGAGTTGGGAATACCTTGTATTGGTTAACACGTTGGATGACAAACTTTGGCTCAGTGTGTGAAAACTCTGTTTATTATGGCTGCTTTTGTGAGGAATGGGTCTTGCTTTCTGTGCATCCGTGCATCAGTGGCCATAATCTCACTTGTCCTTTTTCAGAACTTCTTGTGAGTGTTCATAGGTCTTGTTTTGCTAATATGCTTTGGGATTAGCACATAGTCTGCAGCTACAGTGTATGATAGCTGATATAATCTCCTGTGCTGTGGGATTAATACCCCACATGTAGTACTTTCACTGGCCCACTCTTGAACAGATGAAATAGTTCTAGGTAGTCGCAGAAAGAAACAATACAGCAAAAGAGAGATTACTCAAATCTACTGTCATAAGTGGTTAGATGTATGTGGTTTTTTTAACTTTATGACATGGCTGTATTTTGGGCCTTATCCTGCCACAGAAGTGGCGTGTATGGGATTCTTAATGTAAAACACAATGGCTTTAGATTGTTCAGGCTTTATAGTGATACAAGAGAATAGAGATGTTGGTACACACTACGTATTTGCTTTTGTTTGAAGCTGAATGCCCTCTTCACTTTAGAAATTCTGCTTCAGTATCTGAAAGGCTGCACTGACTTTTGCAATGCTGTATGCGATTGCATTATTCAGGGATGCCTTGCTGCTGGCATAGAGGGCTTGTGTGCAGGCATCCACATGGCATTTTCTGTTTCCTAACCTGTGACATGTCCACTCAGCAAGGCTGAAACAGGACTTCTGTTTTGTTTTGGTCGTGTTCAGGGGGTGGAACATACTGCCAATGGTGCCTTATGGACCCCTGGTTGCACATTTTCAAGGTGTAAGGTTCTTATCAGAAAGCAGCACATTGGCCAATGATGGTGTGACTGTAAGTTTAGGGCCAGGTGTCTGCAGACTGCCTGGGCACAAAAACCCACAGTATCATAGAATTGTAGAATGGTTTGGGTTGGAAGGGGACCTTGAAGTTCATCTGGTTCCAGCCCCCCTGCCATGGGCAGGGACACCTTCAGCTACATCAGGTTGCTCAAAGCCCCATCCAACCTATTCTTGAAGAGCTCCAGGGATGGGGCATCCCCAACTTTCCTGTGCAACCTGTTCCAGTGCCTCACAGTCTTTTCCTAATATCTAAACCTGTTCCCAGTTTGAAGCCATTCCCCTTTGTCTTGTCAATACATGCTCATGTAAATAGTCTTGCCCCATTTTTCCTGTAGTGGATATGAAGTCTCCAGTCTTCGTCTGACTCATCTTAATTTAATACATTCAAAGATTTTAAGCACAAAATTGTTCAAGGACATGGCCTGTCATGGTGCCATTGACTCTGATTAAAATTTGCCTTGAGAAAGTATGTTTGCTGCAGTTTCATGAGACGAATAATAGCTGCATTTGATAGCTGAGACTTCTAGAAACTATCGCAGGTAGCAGTATCCAGCTTTTGTCTGTTTATGACTGACTGTGGTTCTTCTATCATCTTTCTGTGCTTTTCTTGTGAGGTGGTAAAAATTATGTCAACTGTGTTTTGAGCTCACTAAAAGCCTACTTGGGTGTCTAGGATTGTTTCAGCAGTTCTACTTACTGATTTTATGACCTTTCTAAGAAAGATTTCTTTTGAACGCTGGTAAATGTGAAATTAGCGTGGTGTTTACCATATAAGATTAGTGCCATTCTGCTTACTTCTGACGGTGGAGAGTGTTAGCATATTGCCATCCTTCAGGAAACATTTCTTATTCTCTTCATCTGATAAATTCTTGTAACAGTTTCTTTAGATTAGTGACCTCGTCACACTGCACAGTCTGTTACTTATGAAATCTTTAAGAACCTACTCTGTAGTTGATGCAGGTAGCAGTACTACCCGAGTGAACTTCATTATGCTTCTTCAGATATGACAGCTGCTAAATTATTCAACTGTTGATGTGAGAGCTTCAGAATTTTCTTTTTATCAGTGTAGTCAGTAGCTTCCTAGGAAGGTGCAACACTACATATTTCAGGGCTACAGGGAGTTTTCTACTCCTTCCCTTCTGTTTTGATCCTGCACCTTAACAGCAAACCAGACGAGTCTTCTGACTGACAGCATGTTAAAGTTATTTCAGCACTTCTGCTTCCGGACTTGTCTGTCTCCTTCATAGTTATGTTGTAAACTGAACTCATTGACCTGATAAGTTTTGATCTTTTTTAGCGAGACTGTTTAGCACAAGCAGATGCTAACAGTGATTTATTTGATCGAACTGCTATTTCTCATCAAACAAGCCCTCACAGAGTAAAAGCTCTCCACCAAAGGCTCTGTGTCCCTGAGATCTTACTTTTTTGTTTCATAGTTTGAACAATAGATTTTGAGAACGTTTCTGGGTGCTTTTTTTACCCATGCCATATAGAGAATAGATCGCTGTAAGGGTTATAACTGGCGGATTACTGGTGACATCTGACCTTCCCCAGTCAGTGATCAGGGCAGCAATTTGCAGCCCATGTGGTATTGTACTGTCGTGGTTTAACCCCAGCTGGCAGCTAAGCACCACACAGCCACTCGCTCACTCATCCAGCATTGGGATGGGGAAGAGAACTGGAGGAGTAAAAGTGAGAAAACTTGTGTTTTGAGGTAAAGACTGTTACTTTCAAGGAAGGGTTGGTTGAAGCTCTAAGGCTTAGTAAGATGCCACTGTTTGGATCATGGATACATTCAGGTCATCTTGTGTTTAATGGATCATATTCCAGCAAGGAGGCTTGCCTAGCTGGTTCTTGGTCCCTAGAATTAATAATAGGGTGCAGAATTGGTGGAGAAAAGCCTTTCTAGCTAGGGGAGTTCGAAAATTAAAATGTCTGGATAGTGGAGACTGAGATACTGGCCTTTTGTGAGTTTCTCATTTGCCTCTCTTGATAGGAGTCGTGTGCTTGGTCATAGTAGTTTGACTTCAATGTGGAGACATCTCTTCCGAAGGAAAGCTTCCAATCCACCAGGCTGGAAAGCATATGGAAGTGCTTGAGGAAAAGCAAGAATTCAAATGTTAGATTTTTTTGGGAGGCTGTCTATATTCTAGGCTATTAGGAAACAGCAGAGCTTTTCTTTATCCTTTAGGATTGTATGGCCTGTTCTCTGGCCTGCTGTAAGGAGAACCGTAATATCTGCTTTGTATAGTGATTATGAGGGGAAATACCTAAAGAGGCTGTCCCCAGTGCCCAGCCTCAGGTAGTTGTGGTCTCTTGTGGCTCAGGGTAGGAGCCCTGGAGAACAGACCTCTGGTGAATGTGTCCTTTTGTAGATATGCAGGTTGCCTGAGATAACTGCTGAATCAGTTGCAGCCTCATCTGGGAGAGAAGATGAGAGGAATGGAAAGGCTAATTTACACCCCCAAGGTTTCACTTGTAGCAGAAGTTGAACAACAGGCTCTTGTGCGGAAGTAGAAATATGCTGAAAACTTTGTGTGGACTTTAATCAAGAATAATTGATTGGATGAAGAGTAGTGTTCCTCTTAAAAAATGACAGTATTTAGCTTGTTTCTCATTTGCTTTGCTCCACTTGCGTGTTCAAAAGAATATGTGTGATTTTGCTCAAGCAGGTGTTGGAGTACTGGGACACAACTAGGGCTTCAAGGTTTGTTTCCTCCTCCCCAAATCTCCAACCTTAGTGTTGGAGTGCTGAAATGAACTGTATTCACAAGTAATTGTCTAACTGAAAAATTTCCATGGGCTCTTACAAACCAGGATACACTCTGATAATTTATGCCAACATAACAAGGAGCAAATAACTGCTTTATGTCGAATGCTTTTACAAGTCTGTCATCTTTTCTTCTCTCTCAATTTTAACAGGAAAATCATCAGCGTGTTTGCATCTTCTTTGATTATGCAAAACGTGGTAAAAACACTGCATGGTCCTATTTTCTGCCAATGTTGAATCGACAAGATCTCTTCACTGTGCATATGGTAAGTTTTAAATGAACCTGTCTCTGAAGATGGTAGAGAAAAATGCTGGTTCTATTTTTCTTCAGAAGATTTTTGAATTTGAAACTAAACTTCTGCCTGGACTGGAAAGTTTTCCTCTTGCAGTCTAGACAAGTCATTCTTAATACGAGCTTCACCTAACCACATTTTAAAAAGCAAAGTTGCATTGTTTATTGACATTGGTTTATTTCTGAGAGATTGGGGCAGATTTTAAAAATTCAGAAAAGCAGGGATTTTAGAGATAATAAGTACAGTAAAACATGCCTGAAAAACTTTTATCACAACTGCCAGTCAATGCTGTACAAATATTAGAATTTAAGTTCTCATCTTGTGCAAGGGGAGTATCTTTACCTCAATGAACCTTATTTTTTCATGTGCTCAGATTACCAGCTGACTCACTGAAAGTGTAGAGTGAGAAACAGAGAAGTGCTTGATGTTGTGCAAGTGCTGCTCAGCAGCAGCTAAAACATTGATATGTTACCAGCACTGTTTTGGACACCAGTCTAAACCGCAGCATCATATGGACTGCTATGAAAAAATTAAATCCATCCCAGCCAAACGCAATACACATGTGTGCAGTGTATGGTTTCTGCTATGCTTTGACTACTGTTTGCTGCTCCTGTATATGGAGTAAGTTTTCTGGAATCCTAATATACTTCTGTCATCAGTGGTGAGAACTGGCCATTTCATCTCAGCAGGTTTTTTTGTCCTGTGGGGCAAAAATATGGTTGTATTACAGTAAATTTCCTAGTGGAGACCACAGTTTCCAACAGTGAAACTTATATTATGGCTTGAGGAAGAGAAAACCGAACAGCTATGAATTGTTCTTCACTGCACGTGTTTGTGCTGGCACGATACGATAGAGCCAAATCAGAGGTGCAAACTACAAACCCACATGCCTGGCCTTCCTTAGGCTGCAGTGGCAGAAGTGGTGCAAGGATTCCAGGACACCTAGCAAGCCATGCTGTTTGCCCTGGGGTGTGGCCAGTGCAGCTGTGTTTGGGGCTGTACTGCAGCTTGAACAGTGAGGTGGCATGTTCTCAAGAAAAATGTCAGGGTTTATTTATTTATTTATTTAGTTATTTATTTAATTAATCAATAATCAAATTTTTTAATCTAATTGTTTGCATGGATGTGAATCCTGTTTCTTGGTGTAGCTGAGGGAGGAGGTGGCTGGGTGTTTTTTTTGGTCAGTGTGGTTTATTTTGTGGTTTTTCTGGTGGTAATGCTACTGAAGACCCATCCTGCAAAACTGCAGTTTGAGCTGTCAGACAATACTGACTGCCCAAATATGCAGGTAAAGCATAATTTTTTGGCCCATTCAGTACAAACTATTTAATCTCCCTGGAATGGCGGCTTTTAAATGTATGGTATAGAAATTTTGATGGTCAGCATTTCTCCACTCAGATTTGTGTTATTCAGATATTGTTTTCTTTAGGTACTGCAGAAATATACAAATAATTTAACAAATCACAGAGAACCTCACGTGAAGTGAGTCCACTTTAAGTGGATCCACTAAGTTTACTGCCTTATTATACATTTTAGTACTGTGCATATTTTTTTAAAGCACTTGAATGTTTTCAAAACCAAGTTTTAGGATTATGTTATTTTTGTTGGGTTTATTTTATTTTCTTCTTTACTACACACACTGAAAGACTTTTGATACCACATCATTAGATCTGCCTAGGCAGATAAAAATACTCATCCTCTGTGTAGGCTCAAATTCTGCTGAGCATAAATGGTCTCTCATTCAGGGGCCAGGTAGCAGTTTTAACTCGGGAGCATGGTTGACTAGAGAGCTAATATCTTGTGCTTTAAAGCTGGAGGGATTTTATAGGGTTATTTAATTGCATTCGGAAGGGGATTTGACACATTTTAGTGTACAGATTGTTGTTCCAGACTCACACTTGTAATCCCTCTAGAAATCAGTGGTGGTGGTGCTGCACTGTGAATGCAGTAAGGTGGAAAGGTGGCTGGAATGGTGTCCTCACTGCATCATGGAACTGTGTGCACACAAATGACCCCCTACTTCAGTAATTTCTTGGTTACACTGCCTCTTTATATATAAGCTGGCTCAAATGCTTTTACAAATAAGCTGTGGGCTGCCACGTAGATTTACTTCAAATACAGTTTGGAAAGGTGTCGGCGATTAGGCAAACAGGACGGGGACCTGGGACTGACGCTCCATGAGCTTTTTTAATTATTTTATCAATCTCACGTACAGGAGACGATACAAGCTCACGTAGCCCCAGAATTCCAAAGAATTTCCTGGTTACAGACCATTCTTAAAGGTTTTTCAGCCAATGGTATTCTTATAAAAATTACTGACAGTTCTCTTAACCAATCTCTAATAGTGCATGTATGCTTGTTATAAACAATACCTGCTTGTTTTAAGCCTTGCACAGTGTTCCATTATTCAGTTCAACTTTATCTATCTTACTAAGCATAATTTTTGCAACTCTAAGAGCTGTCTCAGCTGAACCTAGAAGCTTGAACCATTGTTTCAGTGTCCTTGCCTGTTATATACTTGTATCTTCTTAAAGTTCCTGCAGGCAAAGCTGATCTCTAAAAACTCTTTCCCTATAATTCTGAAACCTGCTTTTAATTCTCAGGTCCTAAAATCCTTTTACCTTTTCCTGTGTTTCCCACAGAAAGGCTGATGTATAAATATACTCTTGTTTAAGTATTCTTGGGTCATAGGCATCATGAAAATTCTTAAACTGACCACATTTTTACTCCCCAAACTCATTCTTAAATTCTACCTTCTGTTTTGCTTTTCTGCTCTTCTTTTTCTGGGCTTGAAACTTCTCCCTTCTTGTAGGTGACTTCCTTCTGTTTAAGTACAAAAGACCTTCAATACTATGTTATCATTTGTATTGGCATATGCCACAGTTGCTTAAATCAAGCCTGCATGTGTTAGGCCATCAAATGTCTTGCTGTTGATTGATTCCTGACTGCAATGGTGTACTACAGCAGTAGCCCATCAACAGCTTTCCTCCGTCTCCTTCTGAGTTCTTTATTGGTGCCTTGTGAACCTCAGCAGCTACAGGTAACTGATAACATTGTGAAAATGAATGAGATACTGGAAGTAGAAGCAGCAGAAAGCTGAAAAGAAAAAAATTTATTGGGCATGAAGAGTCCCCTGCATAGAAAACAGGTAGATTTCTGTAAGGGACTATCTTTCATCTAAACTTGGTGTCCGAAGTTTACAGGACTTCTCACTGAATTCTGAAATTGCTGTTTTTAAAAAATCTGTTTATTGCGTTCTTTTTTAGGCAGCAAGAATTATTGCCAAACTGGCTGCTTGGGGGAGGGAGCTTATGGAAGGCAGTGACTTGAATTACTATTTCAACTGGATTAAAACACAGCTTAGTTCACAGGTAAAAAGCTGCTTTTGTTTAAACCTTACAGTAACTTTGGAAACTTTTTTCAAGAATATGAATGTATAAATGTACAAACGAGGTATATTTTTGGGTTTTTTTTTTTTTAATCAAATTTTACTTTGTCATTTTTAAAGCTAAATGTTCTTTATTCAAGCACTTAGTTTTTAACTTAGTATTTTAAAAGTTTTACTCCAGTCCTTGAAATGTAAATTAATGATAAACCATTTTGCCTTTTCTGTTAGTTAACACTGTTATTTTCTTTTGGACACTGAGAAAATATGAGATGAGGTTTTTTTTTTGTCTTGCTTCTGTTGTTTTGGTTATCAGAGCTTTTTGCTGGAAGAAGAACTACATGGCAGCAGAAATTGAATTTCAAAACCTTTTCCCAGTTTACTGTAGTACAAAGCTTTTACTTTTAGTCCTGTATCTTGAAACTGAATAAATTCTGACTTATTTGGACAGTGTTTTTATGGTATTAGCTCAGTATGCACCACTTACTTCTGGCTTGTCCTTCAAAGATGAATCATTCTCCGTTGTATTAATTTTTGGACATTTTTCCTTCAAAACACAGTGATTTGTCACTCATTCTCTTTGTGTTGTACTAGAAGTGGATTCTGGAGAGCCGAGAAACATTCAGTAGATTTAGCAATGATGTATTTTTCATAGTTTTCTAAAATGGGCTTATTGAAAAGGAGTTTTATTTTTTCCCTCTGGAAGGAGAATCTTAAAGTGGGAATTTCCTTCAGAAAGATGCAAGAGTACAGTTTGCAAATTCTAAGATAAATAAATATCTTGAGTAAATCCACACTTAAATAATTGAAAATTAGGTGTTGATATACCAGAATCAGCTCCAAGTGTGTTGTTCTAGACAAGAAGTGTGTGTGCAAAATAAATACAATATATTATGATAATATATTAAGCAGGAAAAATATCTAATAGATTCTAAATCTTTTATTTTTTATGACTAGAAATATTGGAGAACTGAAGAAACTTGGTAACAACTGTTCCTTAAGGGTGAAGAACAACTCAGATTTTAAACTTTTATTTTTTCTTTTCCTAGAAACTACGTGGTACAGGGGGTTCTGTGGATACAGGAGCAGTCTCCACAAGTGATGTGAGTTTATCTTTGAAATCTGTCAATCTGCTATTTTGGGCAGGTGATATCCACTCCTTGGATTAAGGTGCAGATCTCTTCTGGTGCCAGTGATAAGAAGTACTTGGAATGAGAACTGTACAACAGAGTGCCAGGTGATGGCGCCAAGAAACAAAAGTATTTTAAACACTGATTTCACATAGAACATTGGCAGTGGAAGTGTATATTTTACAAGTTAGTTTGTCTTGTTAAAGCTGTAGGTGTATCTAAGATTCTCTTTGTTGACACTTGAAAAAATGATATAAAATAGTTTAATATTTGAACAATTTTAAGTCCCTGACTTGTTGATCTTAGAGGTCTTTTCCAGCCCAAATGATTCTATGATTCAGTACTGTCTGTTTACCACTGAGCTGTTGGACTTGTAGAAGAAACTTGAAACTGAGAAGCTTTTGACTGTTGTGCTGTGCAGGACTTAGAAAAGGGCACATCAGATATTAAAGCTGATATTGCCCCTAAAGCACTGTAGCATGAAATTGCAAGAGTGCTTTCAAAGCTGTAAGCTTTTCATATTTGAATAGCTTGAATTCAGAGGAAAATAGATTGTCCTTTTTTGCATCAGTATTTTTTCTAGTATTGAATTTCATGTAGCTATAATAGCTTCTGAGCTTGGAGATGAACTGTGGCAATATAACAAATGCAAATGATCATCCTAACTGGATTTTCTGTGGTGTCGTGGCATGCTGAGGCAGTTTATCATAGTTCTTGAATGTGGAGTAGAATTCTGTTTGGTCTTTTGTTCCTTTTGCAGCCTGAAAGTGATCACAGTTTCTCAGAAGACTTGGGATTTGTCATTCTTGTAAATGTAGTCATGGCTTTAAAGTGTTAGCTTCCTGTAGAGGAGAGCTTCTTAAATTACCCCCATCTGGGATTTAAAGTAGAAAAGGTGCAAGATTTTTATGCACGACTCTGGGTATAAAACAATGGCCTGAGCATAGAAGTTGAAGTATTTCAGTATTTTGTGTACAGATCTGTGTGCTATAGTGTTAGGTTTTGTTAGACTGACAGCCCTCTGTCACACAGCCATAAAGAAGTAAATAGTTGTACAGCACACAACACCACTTCCTATGGAGCCGTGAGCTCCTCTGACTTGCTCAGAAATCTGTATTCATTGCACTGTGGCACTGCATGAATGTACTGTGCCATAGCAGGGTCCCAGAGCAGCAGAACTGAGAGTGCAGATATGTTCTAGGATAATTAGGGTAAGTATTGTCTTAACTTCATTAGTGTTCAGATTTCAGATCTAGCTTATGCAGGATTTTCAAGCAGGTCCTGGCTAATTTCAGAATAAATTAGAGATGCAGTTGTAGCATTTTATACAGGAAATGAGAGCTGGAATCTATTACGAAATTTCAATTATAATAGTGTTGGAAGACAATGCTTTTATGACAGTCTCTTTAAAAGGAAAACTCCAAATTCAATAGTACATGGGTTGGTGATGCAGATAAATTAATGCATTAGTTGGGGTGGGAGAGCTCTCTGTGTGTTTATAGCTGTTTTATTTGTATGGGGTGTGAAAATGAATACTTTCACAGGGAAATTGATGTTCTAGATTTTTTGAGCCCATATGCACAGACTTAGTTTTTACACAAAGGACTTAAATCTCTCATGAGAGACACAGAAGGAGTTACTCTTTATTTTCCGTTCTGTTTATTGCCCCCTCTATTTTCATATGGGATTGCCTAACTACTTCATTAAATGTTTGAAAGGTTTGGTCTTGTATTGTGTGAGTGAGCTACCATGAGACTTTCAAGGGAAAGGCTTATAGGGAAGAAAAAAGCAAACAACATTTTATCAGCAGCATATCTGATTAATGTATGATTAGTATTAGTGAAGGTAATGCTGACAATTGAATAAGAAGAGAGAAAAACAGGCTCTGGCAATATAATCAAACAGAAGACAGCTTTCATTCATAGATACTGAAGGAAGGCATGTTCAAATGTTCTGAGAATGTAAAGTGGTATCACTTGCATAACACTTCTTTAATATTCAGAACTCTTCTCCTTTTATGCCAGTAAAGCCTGATTTGGAAAACTGTACTTCAGCACTTACTACCTGACTCTTCTTGCAAGAAGTAATGTGTTGTTCTTTTCACCCAGAGTTCCCAGTATGTACAGTGTGTTGCTGGATGTCTGCAGCTGATGCTCAGGGTCAATGAATACCGCTTTGCATGGGTAGAAGCAGATGGAGTAAATTGGTGAGCATCTATTTCCATTTATATGGCTATACTTGCACTTACAGTAGTACATACCCCAGTGACCTTTTTTTTTTGGAATAGAACTCTCTTGTAATGGACAGCTGTTCTGTCTGAGTACAAAAAAGATTTGTTTTCAAACATTAACACAGTCAAATAGACAAATGAAACTTGAACTGTTGAGGCTTTAATGCAACTTTCCTGTTCAAGAAGAACTGCTTAAGTATATACCCGAATAGGAATATAACCATTTGTGTTCAGCTGAAGATGTTCTGTTTATTATTTAATAGAACAAGGACTAATGAAATGGGTTTCTGCTAATCATCCTGGTCTTTGGGTTTGGAATTGTTCTGTCTGAAAACATTAGTGAAAGGAGAAACATTTTCTAGAGCTAAGACCAATTTTTTTCCACGTATGGCTTCGAGTAGGTAATTCTTTTATCCAATTCTCCTAATAAATAGCTTTGCATTAGGCTAGGATCTCAGCACTACTCTTATTTAAAAAATGCTTGCCTGTAAATAATTTTTCTGCCATCCATGCCTCTGTTGGGGATGGCTGGTACATAATTTGCACTTTAGCGAAAGATATCTCTTTACACTGGAGAAAAGTCAAAATTACTAACTAAGTAAAATTTCAGGTGATGTTCATATGTGTCAAGATGACACTGCTGAAACCAAGGAAGCTTTTTAGTCAAGTATTAAAGCATTACAATAAGCCTGTGTTTCACCACATTTGAACTTGTCTTAGTAAGAATGATTTTGAATGTAGATTCTGTTTTAAATTTTAAATTGAGTAAGCTATTTCAGAATGGACCTGTAAATTGCTTACTAAATTTTCATAACTTCAGCTTAGCAAATCTTCTGCATGATGTCTTCTTGGAGATCTTGTGATACTATTTTATTTTCCTAGCTGTTCTCTGTATTTTTGTATCTATGAGCAATTTTCTGAGAACTCCCTGTTAAATAATGAATACTTCAGCTCATTTCAGACACTCCTGTGGACAAGTACAATTAAGGAAAGAAGTTCAATTTGTGTAGATTTTGTTCTATCTGTTTATTCCTTATTAACTCTGAAGGAGTAGTTGTGTGTCTCTGTTTCTTCTAGAATGACAAATAATGCTTTAAACATGCCAGTAGAAAAACCGTCTTGGTGCGCCAGAAGATGGATACTGTACCACATCAGTTCACATGGGAAAAGCTGCTTTTTGGCTTCCCATTACCATTATGAGTTCCCATTACCATTTCTTTCAGTGTGTCAGATTGGAGCAATGCAACCTATGTAGTCATTATTTTAAAATTAAATGTGTACTATGTCAATTTTTTAGCATCATGGGTGTCTTGAGCAACAAATGCGGTTTTCAACTCCAGTATCAGATGATTTTCTGTGTGTGGCTGCTGGCATTTAGCCCTCAAATGTGTGAATATCTTCGTCGGTACAATATTGTCCCTGTGCTGTCAGATATTCTTCAGGAATCTGTCAAAGAGAAAGTAACCAGAATCATCCTTGCAGCATTTCGGGTAAGTATCTGTTGACTGCAGTCATGCTGTGCTTCTCTCACAAATTCCTATGTCTCAAGTGTTGCTGATGCACAGCTCTTTCTGCTGGACCATATCAATAAGCTGATTGAAAGCTTAATTCTCCTTTTTTTTTTTGTTTTTCTTTGTAAACTTGAGTTTTACTACAGGTAATAGATATGCTATTTCTAGTAATAGATATCTGCTATTCAATGCCTTCTTAAAATAAGGTTGAGTGAAAAAACAATGTTAACACAGGCACTAGTGATTTCTCTTTTTTAATTAAAGATCCTTTTTCATACTGGTACTACTGTGAAAACCCTGGAGTTACTAATAGCTGATAAATCTTACCTTATGAAGCTTTAATTAACAAAATATTATTTTGAATACGTATGTTTGTCCCACTGAGAAATTATTTTTATCTGCTAGTCCAAAAATCTTTTCTTGGTGGCTCTGTAAACGCAGATGAGAATAACCATGTAAAAGTGATTAGTTGACTTACTGTGTCTGCATTTCCTGCAAATCACTGGTCCTATTTAAGATAATTCGGAATAACTGAGTACCTAGGCTTGATGTTTTCACTGTGACAGTACCATTTGATGTTCATGGATGCTATTAGTTTTATGTGCATGCTTGTCTTGTGAGTAATACAGGAGTGCTGTAATGACTCCTAATACTGTTTTAAAGCAGCACTTGGTATCCTGAGTAGGAAATGTAGGTCCTGGAAGCTATTTGTTTTCCTGGAAGCAGATTGTATTTCAGTAGTAAGTGTCTCAAGCAAATTAGAACGGGGAGAGGGAAATTGTTGCCTACTGACTTGCTGATTAGCAATGATAAGCTTTGTGAAGGTGCTTACTCTGTCTCTATCTGAATACATCTGCCTCTGAAAGATTTCTGGATAAGGCAGATTGTAGGAATCTGCTGTTTGTCTCGTTGAAGGAGTATAGTGGTATGAGCTGTTCAGTAGGAGCTAGTCTTGCTATATATTCTTACTATAGTCTTACTGTTCTTACTCTGTAGATATAGTGTTCTTAAAGATCTTGATGTTAAGATTAAGCAGGGACATATAACAAGACAGATTGGAAAAAAAAATTAAAAAGAGAGAAAGAAGCTGAGAAGCTCAGCAGTTCATATCCAGTTTCTTCCTATTCTGAGATCATAAAAAGAAGGAGAAATAATTGCTAGTTCTTAGATTTACTGTGTTTTGCGTGAGGAGACAAAAATGAAGCTAAGTATTTTTCAAATAAAGGCTAAGAAAGAATGAGGTGTTTCTGTTACAGGCTATGGGGAGTGTAACTTAGCTGTTTCCTTTCTCCAACATTAAGGACTCGTGTTGGCGTGAAGATGAGTTGTTAACTGGCAGCCAGGAACATAATAGATTAGAAATTAGACATCAGAGCTGTGAGTTCTAAAGCAAAATTAAAATAGGTAGCAGAGGCATCATAGTCCTTTTCCTGTATGAGATGCCACAGTATCAGTTTATGGGAGGGGGAAGGGAATTGCATAAAAGACTAAGCTTGATGGTTCCCCAAATCTGCCTGTGCATTACTGAAGGTACTCCATGAGTCTTGGTAACTTGGATGTCTTCTATACTACTTGATTTCTCCTAATTTTACATATTTCACCTTTTTGTCAATTTATTGCTCAAAGTATATAACTGCAAGTATAATAATTTCTTCTATAAAGCAATAAGTATTGGGCACTTCTCTCTCTTTGAATCTACTACTTTCTTTACCTATTATTTTATCCCCTCATTTTTCACACTTTAATTGCCTTATATGTCTGTTTTCTGCCTAGAACTAGTTTTACACCTGAATTTTTTGGTTTTTATTACTGGGTAGTTTACTGATCCATTCTATATTAGTCATATGTTTGTGTTTTCACTTTGTTAACATATCCTTTCAAATTCACTATGAAAAGCTTGAGTATCTCACTATGGTATGAGATAGGTAATAATATTTGGAGTAGCTTCCACATCTGCTTGCAATTATCTTAACTAGGAGTTCTTTGGAACCTTTACCCACCTGCTCCTTGAACCTGTTGAATTGTCTTAAGATTCGTTATTTTCTCATTTGCTCTCATTAGCAGTTTTAACTCTAAGCAAATTAGCATTACTTTCTGTGAATTACCTTACTAAAGTAGAAACTGGGGTAGCTTTTTTTTTGCACATTAAAGCTAATTGTATATGGCCATTAAAAGCAGTAATATGACTTATTTTTAGTTGGCAAGTTTTAAATTGATTTGCGGTGTTATGCCTCAGTAACTAATAGGATGTCTGATATCTAAGAAAACTTAAGTGTAGTAGTTCTGTGAGTAGAGTGATGCAGTCAAATTCCTTCTATATCGTTTCACTGCTTATTTCTGGTAGATGTTAAGTCTTATTTATACGAACACATGTTCTGGTTGTTAAGGACTTTGTCTTTTATATGACATTCATGTTTTCAGCTTTATCAAAAAGTGCAGGCAGCAAGCTCTGATTGAAAAACGTAATTGAAAGTTGATTAAATTGAGTAGAAATATAATGAATAAATGACATTGGAACTTGACTATTACGTTCTGTGCTTGTAATTCCAATCTTACCAACAAGCTTCTGTTTGAATAAAAATGTCTAGTTGGAATAGTCCCAAACTTGAAAAGAGCTGATCTAATTCAGATGGTAGGTTTGAATTAGAAGTAAGACTTCAGGGTTTGTTTTTTTTTTTAAGCCTCCCTGCTTTATATTATTGCTGCACAGAAAGCTAAAATGATAATCCAAGATAAAAGTAGTTGTTTGTGGTGGAGATTCTGGTATTTGGGATATAAACCTGCCCTTTTTCTTTGAATAGTCTTTGTAGTCACCTCAATGTCATGTGGAAAATATTCAAAACAGATGAATTAGTACTTTGTAGTATTGAAGAGAGAGATTATATCAGGAAGTGGTCAATTTTGTCATGTACTAAATTAAAAAGTTCCAATAAGAATTTCTTAAAAATACTGCTTTGTTTCTAAGTAGTCTGTTCTTAAGCAAAATAAATACATCTTTACTTCCCTAGAATTTGTTAGAGAAATCTACTGAGAGAGAAACTCGCCAAGAATATGCTCTTGCCATGATTCAGTGTAAAGTTTTAAAGCAGCTGGAGAATTTGGATCAGCAGAAATACGATGATGAAGACATCAGTGAAGATATCAAATTTCTACTGGACAAGCTTGGTGAGAGCGTGCAGGACCTTAGGTATGCTTTGCAGTGTTCACTTTAAAAAATGCAGTTAAGTGAACATTGGTAGAACCTTTTTCTTTTGGAAGGCTAAGATATCTACAGAATTATGATATGTAAATGCTGTTTAGTAAGATAGAGCATGCAGCGATGTGCTGGTTGTTAGTTTTGTGTTGTATATCAGTATTTAGAGGCTGAATAGAAAATAAATCTTCACTTACATATGTGATCTTTTTAACTGATAAATTGTTAAATTACTTGAAAGCGATCTTAAAGGATTTCCAGTCAAAACTGAAGACTTTCTGACTAGAATAAGTTCTACTGTCCAGATTAACTCAAGTTTTTCCTAGTGTTTACGTGGTTCTTGCTCTTGTGCCTAAATTGAAGTGCATATTGTAGGTAGTGTCAAAGGTTTAAGTGGATTGAAGGTAAAGACTGAAATCCTTGATTGGGGGAGTTAAAGCCTAAAAAACCAGCAAAACAGAAAATTAAATTCCAAAATGTTGCATTTGTATGTGGTTTAGAGTTGTTTGTTTGTTTGTTTTGGGTTTCTTTGTTCGGTTTTTTATTTTGGTGGGTTTTTTGGTGTTGGTTTGGTTGGGTTTTTTTTTTGGGTTTTTTTTTGGTGTTGTTGTGTTGTGGTTTTGGTGGTTTATTTATTTATTTTTTTGGTGGTTTGTTTTTTTTTGCTTTTTTTTCCCCCCAGGAATAGTGTTTTGGGGTGTATAGAAGGGTATCTTTGAAAACAATTTTTTCTTCTTGCCTCTCATGCCTTTTCTTACTTAAAAAATGTTGAGACAGGTGATACCTTGAGTTTTAGTTTTTTACTCTGAATACGTCAGGCATCACAGGGAACAATTCTCATACTCTGCAGAGCACTTCCAAATGTGTCATAGCAACTTTAACTCCAGCTTTGTTAGGGACAGTTTTGGGCTTATGGTTCAAAGTGTTCACAGAAGCTTGGCCAATATCTCATTTAGGTCTTATGTTGCAGCTCCTTTGATGAGTACAGTTCTGAGCTCAAGTCGGGAAGACTGGAGTGGAGTCCTGTGCACAAGTCTGAGAAGTTTTGGCGGGAGAATGCTGTAAGACTAAATGAGAAGAATTATGAACTACTGAAGTAAGTTTTCAAGTCTTGAATCACATGATTCTTTAATATTTTCTGTGTTTACGTGAACCTGAATCTATCATAGGTTTTCCATTTTAACACAAAGTAATGTCAAGAATGAAAGCAAGTTGAAACATCCTGCTTATTTTAGAATGTATAGTTTGTTCTGTTCAAAAGCAGAATTGTTTATTTGCTTTTACTGGTCAAAATGTATTGATAATAGAGGGAATATCTCTAGCTTAACTTGCATGCAGGTTTGATTTGATTAGAAATGTTTTTACTATATCTTAATCTTAGTTTTGTGTGGTGATGTTGATGCGAGTAATGAACTCCTGTCTTGGATATTTGGGAGTTGAAAGTTGTGGTACTAGTCCATGAAATATTTGACTCAGTGCATTATGTTGCAATCTGTCTCTTTTGTGTTGGGACTGTGTTTGGAGTACAAAGATTGTTAGATGAAGTGAACCTGAAGCTTATATTTTCTCTTGCAGTCAGGGACTGGCTGACTGGCGTATGAAACTATGTCCTGAGATGATGCCTGGCTCTTAGTTGTTTCATGTTCATTGTCATTAACTGATAATACATGGTATTCTTTCAGTTCAGTGCTTGCTAATAAGTGCCAGATCTAACAGAAATCAGGAGGTCGAGTGGAGCATGTGAGATGTTAGAAGGCATGGCAAGAGCAAGATGATTCTGTGCTTTATGTGCATTTCGACTGCCATGACACCTCACCAAAAGAAGTCTGATAAATTCTTCCCTGTGGGCATATTGCTGAATATGTAGGATTATAGACTTAAAGATTTTAGATGCTGAAACTGCAGCATGAAGTTCATGTTGAGGCGTAGTATTTCCTGTAGTGATTACAATGTTTTGTTGTATTTATTTCTCCTCATTCTGGGACTTAATTTATTGTGCTTGTGCTGCTACAGAGACAGTGATCTTCAAAGTTCCTTTAACACATCCCCAACTCTCAAAAAACCCCCCTAAAAACTCAACACCACAACATGAAACCAAACAAACCAACCCACAAAAAACCCACCCACCCTCTGCCACAACAGAATGGAGAGATTCTTGCACCTCATAACTTTGTGTTTTGCCTTGTAAGGCATTTGACAGACAATACTTATTTGCTTTAAGACATATAATTTTATTTTTCCTTATCTGACTGTTCATTAGTTTTCTAAATCTAATACTCTTACACTACTGTTAAACATGGTTGTTTTCATACCTTCTGCCATTATTGCCTACTTTGATGGTGGACTTGTATTTTGTTCAGCAATATTGCCTAGATCTTTGGTGTCATCTGATTAGTGTTACGGTTTAAGTTTCTGCTTCCTCTTTTGTGTCAAAAGGTTCTTTTCATTTGAGAAGTGCTTTTTCTGTCGCTTTCTGGTTTCTAGGGAGGCAGTGGCTGTGGTAATTTAATTTTACCAGAATGTTCTTTTTTTATAATTCCAGTTGAATTTTTAACCTACCTATTTCAGCTTGTTTCTAACTTTCTCTGATTAGAACACATTTGTCAACTTGCTAAGTATAGAATAGTCTAATTTTCCAGTGATCTATATGTTTAACTGTGATCTATATGTTTTCAACTGTGCCTAACCTTCATAATCTGTGTCATTTTCTCCCCTTCTCATTACTGGCTAGAGAAGAGTGTTACTTGTAGCTGTTTTCCTCTAAAGGTGGTTTAACTCCTTAATTAAAAAATGCAGACAGTATCGAGTTGAGAAGCTGTTTTCTACTTACAGCTCTGTGTTTCTGTGCATGCTAAGAAAATAACATGTGGCACTGGAGCAATTTACAAGGTAGTATAGCTTTCATCTTCTCAGTCTTTGAGTTTGGACAGAACCATTTTTTAATGCAGCTTATCTAGAACTCAGAACTGTTGGTCTTGAAGCCAAAGTAAAAAAAAAAAGGAGAGATTTTGTAATTCTCGGTTATGGGTACTTGTGTATGTAGCTCACTAAACTGACTCTGGTGAATACTTTAAATAATTTTGTTAATTAGGGCAGGTTCTCAGTTTTGTCAAGTACAGCTGCATGTTTGGAAAAAGTTCCAGCTTTACTATTTGGGTGAGTTGTAAAGCATTTTTATGCTTATGGGTTTTGTTATTTTAAGTTATTACTAATTAAAAAACCCTCAACAAATAAGAAAACCAAAACAAAAATATAAAAACCAACCCAAAACCTGGGACTTGATTGTTTCAAATTCTTTCCTAGAATCCTGACAAAACTTCTGGAGGTTTCTGATGATCCTCAGGTGCTGGCTGTAGCTGCTCATGACGTGGGAGAATATGTACGACACTATCCCCGTGGGAAACGGTAGGAAAATGCCAGTATGTTGTTATTCTAGAGAGTAGCAGGAGTATGTACTGTGCCTGTGGCTTTTTTTGCTTGTTTTTATTAAAATATGCTACAAAGGGATTGCAGGTTATGCTTAAGTTTTATTCACTGGGAAGATGAGAAAACACAAACTAGATCAGATGAGAAAATGCAAACTGGATCTTTGACTTAAGGTATGTCAGTGTCTCTTAACGGTGAAGGGAACCAATGTTTAAAACAAGTATTGAATACAATGTTTAGACTAAAGCAGAAGCCAGGCACCAGAAGAAATTGAAAGAACTACCAAGAGTTTAATCAACATATAATTTTTCTTCTCTGTTGTGACTAGTTGGACTGTAATTATTGGACTTAAGGTACATGGACTATTCCAACAGTGATAAAGACTCTTTTGGGACTTAAGACTACAGGGAAGTTTTTTCCACAAACAATTGCTATTGTAATTTCAGTGATGCACAGATTCAGTTGTCACTCTTCCATTTAAGCATGTTTTAGCTACACAAATACACATTTTGGTAAAAGCACTCATGTTCATTATAAACGCAAATTCCTGTTGAAATACACACAGATGTTGCTATAATTTCTTGTTTTAAAAACCTGCTTGCAAAGATGTTTGCTGAATAATTGCACGTCTAAGGTGGAGACCACTGAAGCAGAAAGAAGCCTTTGGTTTTTGCAGGAATCTGGCTCATCACTCACACCGGGGACATGTGACTTAATTTTTGTAGCAAAGAAGTGGTCTGTTCCTGGTTTCTGGTCAGGGGTTAATGGATGTCATGGTTTAACCCCGGCTGGCGACTCAGGTCCATACAGCCACTTGCTCTCTCCCCAGAGCAGAATGGGCAAGAGAAACAAAAGTAAAAGTGAGAAAATTTGTGGGTTGAGATAAAGACAATTTAATAGGTAAAGCAAAACAGGGAATTCACTGCTTCCCATGGGCAGGCAGGTGTTCAGCCATCCCAGGGAAAGCAGGGCTCCATTGTGCATAATGGGTACTTGGAAAGACAAACACCATCACTTTGAACGATCCTTCCTCCTCCTTCTTCCAGTTTTATGTGCTGAGCAGGATGCCATATGGTACAGAATATTCCTTTGGTCATTGGGGTCAGCTGCCATGCCTGTGTCCTGTCCCAAGCCCTTGTGCAGCCCCAGCCCCCTTGCTGGTGGGGTGAGGAGCAGAGAAGGCCATGGTGCAGTGCAAATGCTGCTCAGCAATGATGAAGTCAACACTGGTTTTAGTGGAAAGAGGAAAATTAACTACCGCAGCTAAAACCGTCTCAATAGAGAAGATGAGAATGGCCTTCTAGCCTTGTTGGGAATTTCATGAACACTTCTTGTGCAGGCTGCTGTCTTGACAGTAGTAGAATCATGGACAGCAGACTGAAACTTCAGGCTATACATATGCTGGGAAGATTTGTTGACTCCGGAAATACTCACAGCCGTTATAGTTTTGTTTGCTGCTTGAACTGAAATGGTATTTGGAAGGGAGGCAAGATATCCTTCAGTAAGGTGAAAATTAATAGTGCTGCCTGCAAGTGGCAAAGCTGGAGGACTGACTAATACTGGTTGTTCTTGCTTTGAGCTGCTCTCTGTATGAAATAATTTTATTGGGTGTTTGCCATAATCTTTAAACAGCTTACATGCATCTACCTGAATGTTTGGGCTAGTATGGCCATGCAGTTGCTGCATCAAAGCTATGAAATCAAGAGTGGAAACCAGGACCTGTATCCTTCCGTCTGTAGCTGGAAAACGTGTAGCTTTTAGGACCACAGCTCCGTGCAGCTCCCAGGCTGTTAAGCCTATTCAGCAAAGTGCCAGCCTTCAAAAGGAGTGGTCATCAGCAAAAAAGAAGTGTCCTGGATACTGTTCTAACCCACAATCTTATCTCAAATTCTTATACTTTAGCTGCCTCTTACAGACTTGGCTTATTTAGCTTTCTGTTCCAATGAAGAAACTGAAATGCCTCAATCTCTTTCTTTTAAAGAATTTCTTTTATAATCCAGTGTATTCTTACCAAATATGACTTCAGCAATTTTGGAACTAACTAAAAGCTTAAAATACCTAAGGATTATGTGTCAGTTCCAGCATAATAGTCCATTTCTTATGTTTTTTGATATACAGTCATGTACTTCTCCCACGCGTGGTCGGTATTTCACACTCTCATTGTATGACTCACTTTAAGAATGGATACTGTTCCTTGGTTTAGAAGAGTAGACCAATTCAGGTGTCTTAAATACTTTTGTTTCCATTAAGCATTTATCGTCGACTCTTAACTGGATCATCCTTTAGCTTTTGAAGGTTGCAGAGATGAATTGGAACCTAAAACTACTTGACTTTACTTGCTGCACACGGCAGAGACCTAGTTACAGTTCTGGCTAACCTTTCCCTTTGTCTGACAAAAGAATATGTTTGTTAAACTAAAGCCTGCATTTTTGCATGGCTGTTCTCCAACACTTAAATAATTATAAGTTGCTGTTAAAATTACACATTGTGGACCAAATTGTCAAGACAATAGCACTGGGAGCTTCTCGTGAGGCTCACAAAGATGCATTTTCTGAGAGTGTAACAGCAGAAATAAAGTGTGGCACTGGTGCTTCCTGTCACTGAAAATATAGGTGGGTCTCCAGCACAGCTTCCATGTAGCCCAAGTATTGCTATGTGCTATCAACACTTTGAATTTCTTGCAGGCTATGAACATGGGCTTTGTGTTTTACATATATAGAAGATGGAGACCTAGAGCCATTCTCTTCCCTAGCTTATGATTCAGAACAAAACTTGCATTCCCTTTTTCATCCTGGCCTGCTTTCAGTGTGGATTGTAGTGTGTATTTTATATTTGTTTTCTGCTATAACAGTCTAAATTGTACTCATTTGTCTTTATCTTCTGTGTTTTCTTTCTCCCTTTAAATGGGTCGTATTAAAACCTGGATCTTCAGCATCCAGAAGCTTTTTTGAAATGCCACTATTTTGGCTTAGTGCAGTGGTGTAATGGGGAACAGTCGCTGCAAATGTGCACACATAACTGTTCCACTGGGCTCTATTACTGCTGTAAAGTAAACAGCAGTTGAGGAGAGGGGAAACTAAATGTAGTGTTTTGGACACATTTGGAACTTGAAGGAACAGGATTCACTGCGAACCTTCTTCACTGTTTAGACCTTTCGGTTGAAAACCCATGGCTGGGAAGTGATTTGTACCTGTAGGCAGCATTATGCAAGAATGATAATGCTGTTCTTCGACTCTTCATGTTCTCAGACATAATTTCAGTGATGTATTGTCATCTAAAAGAGCCTATTACCATTTGTGATTATAGGCTTTTAACTTTTCACTTTGGTTCTTGCATTCTTCTAGCATAAGGAAGCTTTTGAGTTTAATGCCTTTTTCACATCCTTTAAATTCCTGAAAATCCAGTGGTTTAAGTCAGTCCTATAATAAAAAAATATTGTGTTGCATACTCTTGCCTTTGTGTGCAGTGGTTTTATATTTAACTCATTAAAAATGTGAGGCAGCATAAGGCAGGCATAAAGGTTTTTTGAATCTGTTACATTACTAATAACTTCTTGAATTCTTGGCAAGGATTTTCCAGCTTGAAACAATTGCACTTTTCTGAATCCATTCCTGCTTTATGAAACAAATATTTTAATATTATTGGGAAATAATGTTCCCTGTGGTCTTAAGGATGGTTTTGACTGAGTTATAAAGTGAAATTGAAAATTCTCTTTTCCATCTCCATGCTATGTCTTCATACCTGTTCTGTAATTTGCAAAAATACATTGTGTTGTGCAACAGCAATGCATTAATCCGGCCATGAAAAGAGCAGTACTACATGCAGATAGCTAATGCAAGCCTAGAATGGCAGGACAGTATCAGGTTAAGCCTAAAGCAAATGATAGTGTCTCCACAGAATAGTATGTTTAACTACTAAGTGACCTGTGAGAGAACTGGTGTGAAACAAACATATGAAAGTCAGTGAGTAAATCAGCTTATATATTCCTTGCAAATTCTCTCCAAACTTACTGTTATGACAGACTGAAATGCTGCATGCGAAGTCATCTGGATGGTGATACTTTTTCAGGTTTTAAGTGTGTTGCCTTCCACTGTTTTTATTAAGAGATAATGTATTTATGACATGTGATACAAGGTTTCATCAGTATTTCATAGGGGTTTTGGTAGAGCTGTTAAAAAGCTGTGGCTGACCGTGGTGGTGAAGTTTGTAGTGAAAGACGCAGCTGAAGCATATACTGTTCTGGGAGCAGTACCTTAACAGCCAGTTCTGCATCTTGTGCAGGAATACCTGTGGCTCTAGTACAATTTGAATGTCAAAAAGCACTATATGTATGAGATGGGTGATTTAATAGGTGTTGGTGTGATTACAAGCATTTTTCTTTATTAGCCAGTGCCAGAAGAGATTGGCGTTTTATTCTTGCAGAAAATGGAGTGACCTGGTTAGCATCCATTTATGAGGGGGAGGGCACTACCTCTCCTACCTAATAATTGATAATGCTATACCCTGCCAACCCTTTTAGAGAGTTGGATAAAGTAAATAATCCTCTCTGAAAAGGTTTCTTTTCTTGATTTTTTTATTTCAAAGTAGCAAACAGGAGTCCAGTACAAACACTTTCTGATGCTCCGAATTCTTAAAAAATTTTTTTTTAAAAAATCAGTACTTAGTAGGAGATAATCTGTATTTGTAACATGTCAGAAGAGATGTGTATCTTGGGAAATAAATAATTTTAATAAAATAAATATTAATGTAATTTGAACTTAACCTCTTAATGCCTTTAATGTGAAGTGGTTGGCTAGGATAGCTACCCAGAATTTAAAGGAGTCCCAAAAATCAAAAAACTTGCTCCTCTTCTGTTTTTCAGAGTGATTGAACAACTTGGTGGGAAGCAGCTGGTCATGAACCACATGCATCATGAAGACCAGCAAGTTCGTTATAATGCACTACTGGCTGTGCAGAAGCTGATGGTTCACAATTGGTATGTGAAGATTATTTAACATACTACTAACAGTGTGAAATCTTTGGTGTGGAGAAAGGATTCAAGACAGTAGATTTCTTTTAGGGGAGAAATAACATTTTTCTGTGGTAAGACAGCAGTTTTAAAACAATAGATCAATATGATGCTGGTGGTAAAAACTTACTTAAAAATTCTGTGTATTTTGGAAGCAGTCGAATTGAGTAGCTTCACCTTATTGGTTGAATGTCACACAAGTAATTCACTTGAACCATGTATTTTACCTTAGGCTGAGTATTAGGAAAAAGTTCTTCACCCAGAGAGTGATTGGGCACTGGAGCAGGCGCTCCCCAGGGAAGTGGTCACAGCACCAGTTGATGGAGTTCCAAGAAGTGTTTGGACAACGCTCTCAGACACATGGTGTGACTTTTCAGCTGGCCCTGTGCACGGCCAGGAGCTGGACTCGATGATTCTTGTGGTTCCTTTCCCACTCAGGATATTCTGTAATGATGGTATGAATTTATTGGAACTGTTTGTGGAATAGCAGAAGTTCATGTGCCTATTGGTTAGATGAAGTTGCAAGTCGCATGCTGGTGCCTCTTTCATCAGTCACTGAGAATAGGATTTGAAGTGAGGTGTTTCTTTCATTGTTTGTTGAATAGTTCTCTAATAACCCTGAGGTCTTGGCAAGTTCAACCACAGAACTTGCTGGTAGGTGATGCTGCCTTTCCAGCAGAATACAGGACTTTTATAGGGAAGCACTGAAGGGCTGAAGCTCTGAAAAACTTCAGCCTTCATGGAGCAACTTTGTATAAGTTGCCAAACTAATGAGATATGCTAAGCATGAAGCATGGAGAGTTAAGAAAACTAATTAGGAGTTTTTAATCTGATTATTAATTATGAGTGCACCAGAGCTCATATTTTCAGTTTGGCATTGCCTTAAAGGAAGATAAAATACAGTAATACATCTGAGTATATTGGAACGTAAGTGTTGGGATACAAAAAACTAATTTAATTTTTAATTTAAATAACCGTTTATTTCTGAAAAGCTTAGTGCTTGGACATATCTATAACTTCTGTCAGTTTTCTCTCCTATGACAGAATGTGATATTTTTGAAAGGCTGAGTACGGATGATGCTAGCAGTGTGAAAGTGGTAAGGGAACAAGGTCTACCAAGCACCTTCTGACAGGTGAAGTCACTTCCTTGCTGTGACAGGCTGGCTAAATTGACAAAAAGCTCCCACTGTCTCTCTCTGCAGTGTATCTTAGGTAAAACAAAGCTAGTTTTCTCCCTTTCCTTCTGAAGAAGGAGAGATTACAGCATGGAAAATTTGTTTACTGATAGTGCCTTCTGCAGTAGGGACAGGTTTTATTTCATGTGTGTTCTGATGTCTTGAAAATCTGGTAGTAAGACCTTTGGTCTTTCTCCAGCACAAACCTCACTGGTAGTAAAAGTTTTCCTGAATGTCAAACCTGGCTTTTTCTCACTTTCAGTGTGAGAATACTACTTGTAAAAACATCACATCTGGTCTTCTAGATTTGTTTTGGTTTTTTAATGGTATGTGCCTGCTTTTCACAGTTTGTGAACCTTTAGACTTGAGTCTGAGAGGGAGATGGCAGAAGTACCTAGTTTCAGCTCTTCAGAGGTGTCAATAAAAAGAATCTATGTAAGTTAATGCCACTTCCAGATTCATATTGTCATCTCTGTAGGGAGTGTTTTCTTGTTTAGTTCATAGTGGACCAAGCCTCTGGGCCGCGTTGTCCTTGGCTCCTATTTGCCAAAGTAGTGTTCCCCCTGGCATGGATTTATAGCTTAAGCTGAGGAAATGACACACTGTTTGTATGTGGAAAGCTAGATCTGTCTTTGTGTAGATCTGGCTCTTGATGAGTGTCAGGAGCTCTTCTGTTTTGTTGCTGTCTCTTCCCACCACACAAGCTGAGTCCCCTGACTGCTGCACACTGTGGTTTAAGTGCCCACTTACTAAGCTTTGCTTTGTCATAAGATGTGTTATTCAGCAACTTCAAGGTTTTGCTTACCTTGCTCTTCAGAGCTGGGGAAACAATAAACATTTTTCCTCTTGCTTCCACTTATTCTGGAATTACAGTTATTTCACTCAAAGCAATTGTGTTTTTTTCCTTGAATTTAATTGGCACAGAACAGCTCAGTACTACTGTCTGTGACACGTGTGACAGGTAGTCAGGCTTTCCCTGAAGGCTAACTGAG
The DNA here is from genome assembly GCA_013398115.1 of Falcunculus frontatus. Lineage (NCBI taxonomy): Eukaryota > Metazoa > Chordata > Aves > Passeriformes > Falcunculus > Falcunculus frontatus. The sequence continues at coordinate 253,354 of VZRV01007668.1, forward strand.
AGAGGGGTTAGAAAATAAAGCTTTGCTCTGCCATATTGAGGCATGGTGGAAAGTGCTGTGCCTGGAGCCAGCACAGTAAGGAAAACTCGTGGTGCTTGAATCGAGGGAGTGCCGTGGGGCAGCTGAAGTAGCATTCTGCCTAAAACACAGCTGTATCATTCGACTGTTAACTCAACGTAGAGACAATTAACTCCTGAGTAATTTGAGTAGTTCATTAGAGGCTGCTCAACTGGCTTTCCCTTAGGGGTTTTTAAGTCAGGGATAAGTGGGGGGAAATCAGACTGTCAGGCATTCTCTTAAATGGTGGAGCTGTGTTGGCAAAAGCAGTAACTGCTGTCAGCTTTTCAGATGAGAGAAGTTCAAGTGAAATATTCCAGATACATTTGCATGTTAAACGATCATGCACTTGATGACTCGAGGAGCAAAATGATCTTTTTAGCATCACTTACTGCCTATACATGGGAATTAATCCTGAGTTTCAATATGACTTTAAGTGTGTTAGTCACAGCACCCCATGCTGATAGGAAGAGCCTGTGTAGTGGGTTGACCCTGGGTAGACGCACCGACCAAAGCTGCTCTATTGCTCCCCTCCATGGCTGGTTGGGGGAGAGAAAATACAACAAAGGATTCCTGAGCTGAGCTAAGGACCAGGAGATATCACTCATCAAATACTGTCACAAGCAAAACAAGCTCAAATTAGAGGTATTAACTGAATTTATTTCTAACAAAACCAGAGCAGGATAATGAGAAGTAAGACCTTAAAAACACCTTCTCTCCACCCCTCATGGAATAATTAAATGGAAACAATGTCCTAGATTTTGTTGATATTAACAGTTGGCTTTTGTTCTATTTGTTTGTATGAAGTGGAATCTGTTAAACAAAATATTGAGAATTGCAGAAATGTTTGCAGTATCTCTTGTGTCTTGAGATCCACAGCCACATTTATAGGTCAAGGAGATACATGGTGAAAATCACCATGGTTCCACTTAAAAAGATAATTTATAAAAATCTTCAGTTTGATGTGTTAGAGGCCCAAACTATTGGGTCAGAGTGGCTTTGATTCTGCTGTGTACATTTGTTTCTTTGTTTTTGTTGTTGGTTTGTGTTGACTTGCCTTCAAAACTACTTATAGTAGGCGTTGGTATAATAGACATACTTTATAATCTTTAATACCTTTTTTTAGTTGAAATATTTAATATTGCATTAATCCACCGAGTCAAAGAAGAAAATTGTGTTCAGTAAACAAATGACAAAAGAGAACAGCAGTTCTCCAGTGGTAGCACTGCAGCTTTGGCAGTCTTCTCAGCCCAGCTCTCTAGGAACATGTCTCTTTGTTTTTTACATTACTGCTTTCATAACTGTTCTATTTCTGTTTACTTCTGTGAAGAACATGATAATGAGGAGCGTGTAATGTGTGTGTATATATATATATTTTTTTTTTTTTTTAATATATTATATATGTAAAAGATATATAAAAACATGCAGTGATATAACTTTGGATCCAGCAGTAAGACATGTTAATATTGCATTTCAGGAACCAAGTATTACACCACTGTGGGTTTGATTTGAGCCTGGCTTATTTTTTTTCCTGGCTTCTGTGACTGTGGCTATGTGGTGAGGCAAATGCACCTGTGGTGGCCCCTGTCGAGCTCCACTTGCCTTTCTCCCAGCCACCCCTGGTGTTAATGTGACGCTGCGGTAACCATGTTCAAGGGAGCTTATTTGTAGAAAGCAATTCACTGCGATTCACTTGAGAGTTAAATGAACAAACAGTACTGTCTCACCAGAATACCTTGAGTGCCTTGTGAGAAAGGCAGGTGTACACAGCTGGAACGGGTTGAAGGGTGGGTGTTCCACTTTTTCTTCCCCTGGATTATATGGAGACAAAATGGTGGTTGCAACCTTGTCCTGGTGTTGCTACTTCATGTGTACTGCTCAGAGGTTCCAGGGATGGTTAATCTGTGGAGTGTTACAAGACAATGTTTTCAAGGGTTAGTTTATCCTGTTTAGCATTGGGAATACATCAATTGTGTAATTCAAATACCATTTGTGGAGCCACAATAAATTACTGGAACTGGTCCAGCTCTTTCTACAGTCTAATAACTTCTCTCCAGGTTACTAGACCTCTAGCAGAAATGCAACCTAAAGCTGGCGAAACTGATCATTTGGTTCAAACTATTCTATCTGCTGCCTGTCCTGTGAACTTGTTTGTTTAGCTTTGTCATATCTTTATGATTTGTCTGTTAACAGTGTATGTTGGCATTGTCTTTTGAGTGCGTTGAGTCAAGTGGCAGACTTTTTGCCATACCTTTATTACACTTCTTTCATAATGGGAAGGTTGTCTTTAGAACTGGCTTTTCAATTTCATTTTCGAAAGTATGGGGCTCTTGGCCTATGTTTAGATAGAGAAAAATGAAATCAATATTTTCATTTTGGTTTTTGTCAAAGAAAGGCATTCTGTCTCTTGGGAACCTCAGTCTGCTAAACCAAGCTAGAAATTGCAGATATTTAAGACTATCAAATATTTTTTGATAATTTGGTTCTTTAAGAAACAGGATACAAGAGTTAAATATTAGAAAAGAGAAAATATGAAAATTTCACCCTTCCTTTCTTCTATGCTTCATCTACTTTTCTTCCTTTGCCTGTTAAAAAATTAATTTTCAGTGTTCTTTAAAGGACAGGTAAATGTGACTGCACTGGAATTTGGAGTATAACACTGAAAGTAGTACTTCTTAAACTTCAGAGCTTGTTCCTTTTAACACATGGCCTCTAAGGATCTGTTGTATGTATCTGATAACTTTCCCTTCTATCACAGACTGTTTGTTGTTGACAATGATCTTTTAGTATATGGTATATGTTAGTATAACATTTGTAGGTAGTGTCTTGTGCCAGTTAGCAATTATCTCCTTATTCCGTACTCGTTGAGTTTAGGGGCTTCCATGTTGGATCAATTCCATGTGCCTTTTCCTAAATAAACTTTAGGCATTTGTTGCAATTACGACATTTAAGTGTATCACAGCTTCAAGGTGTCAGTGTCTCTCGTGAGAAACAAAACCAATTAAATTAAACAAAATGAAGAAACAAATTGGAATAAGAATTTGAGATAAAATGAATTCATGTATTCACCTCTAAGCTTTCTTTTCTTCTTGGAAAATGTGCTTTGGAAACAGTAGAAAATGTGTGTTTAAAAGGAGGCCCAAAAAAGGGGAAAATTATAGTGTGAACGGAATCGCACTTGGTTATTTTAATAAGAATGAAAAGATTAATTTGCAAATGGAAATTACTTATGCTTCACTGTCAGACTTTTGAGTGACCAGGGAAGTGAAAATGTGTGGTGTTTCAAGTCTTGTTGATTTGAGCTTTAATTGAGAAATGGAAGATTTTATAGTCTCAATAGTGATGTACTACAGTTGCATGTTTGAAGCTTTTCTGCAATGCATAAGTAATTTTTTTTGCTCTTGTAAATTTATACTGAATCAATTGTTTCATGTTTGAATGCTGTTCGAATGCATATCTGTAAATGCAAACTTGTTTGCACTAGCTTCATCTGCATTTAATAGGGATGGGTTTATGTTGAAGAAAGTGAGAGGGTGGCTAAACCTGACCTTTTTATAAAGGCCTTTCTGTTACAGTGTGAGGAAAATGCTTTAAAATATCTTGTAGTGGTCCAATTCATGGGCTTATAGCTTGCAATTAAAAAAAAAGTAAGCCTAATACCTCATTACTTTCCATTGTAGTGTGCATCACAAACCTCTCAGGTGCTATTTTGAATATTTTATTAAATGATTTGTTATCTTGGTGACGAGATCCATCCTTTCATCTTACATGCTCTTAATAGTGCAATGCATTGAATGCTTGCATTCTTACAGGTGACTTTAATTCTGTGAGGTAAATAGTAATTTTAAAATCCCAGTTTTTCTCTTAAGATTTAACTAAGTATCAGTGCAGCATAAATGAAAGGTCTTAGACCCTTAATTTGTAACAGCATGAGGATGGACACTTATGTCCAACTTAGGAGTGAAGTTTGTAGCTTACAATGCTTCTTAACCTCCTAATGTGATGAAATACCAGTATTTATAAAATATATTTGAATCTTCTTGTTCTTTTAGTATGCGTTTTAGCAGAGGGAGAACAGAGTCCTACTTAACATTTTGAAGCAGGTTCAGAGGAGAGCTATGAAGATGATTTAGAGGGATGGAACATCTGTCCTGTGAGGAAAAGCTCTGATCTGGGGTTGTTAAGCCTGGACAAGAGAAGGCTCTGGGGAGATGTTAGAGCACATGTACAGTACCTAAAGCAGGCCTACAGGAAAGCTGGAGAGGGGCTTCTCACAAGGCCAAGGGGTGATGGCTGTAAAATAAACCAGGGCTGATTTAGATCAGATATCAGAAACAAATTATTTCCTGTGAGGGTGGTGAGACACTGGAAGAGGTTTCCTGGAGAAGCTGTGGATGCCCCATCCTTGGGAGTGTTCAAGGCCAGGTTGGATGGGGCTCTGAGCAACCTGATTTAGTGGAAGGTGTCCCTGCCCATGGTAGAAGGTTTGGAACCAGATGATTTCTAAGGTCCCTTCCAACCCAAACTCTTCTACGATTCCATGTTCATCTGATCTAGACCGTTCAAGAACTTGTCCTGGGTTAACCAGTGACACTCAAATGGAAGTGATAACCAAACAGAAAATTATCTGATCCTTCTAACAGCTTGTAATGCAAAATTTTTCCATTTCAGTGGCCCTTGATGGTGGCTAAAGAGGTGATGGGGTAGGAACACTATGGGATTTTCACTTGGGTTTGCAGCATGAAAACGTAGAGATGTAACTGCAGGTACTCATTCTGTATAGGAAAATGGGATGAGAGCTTTTCCTTGACTGTGGGCTTAAACCTCACATGTACAAAAGATTTTGTAGGGAAGATACTGTTCTGCCTACTGTAGAAGTTGAATATGTCTATGAAGGCACTAAATACCTACAAAATGTGCTACTGCTCTGCCTTCTTGGAGATTTTTGCTGACTATGCTGCACTCTGGTGGGATTTTTAGAAAGCCTTGGTTATGCATCTGAAACAGTGTAAGCTTTGCAGTAGTTGTAGTGTTACGGGTTATTAGCTTGATTGATTTTCCTACTTCAAAGTAATGGTGTGGGAATCTCATATTCAATATGGTTCATCTGTGCTTTAAGAATAAATAATGTTGTGGATTTGTAATATGATGAGCAGAGCCATGTATGCAGCAAGTGTCAGTTGCTTTCAAGGCTGGATGTCAGAGAAGAAATACTTGAGTCAGTCCATGAATATAGGCATGAAACAAATGAAAAAAAAAGACAACCAAAACCACTGAGGGAGCGGGAAGAGTTTTGGTGAGCATGGAAGCTCTTCTGTAGTTGCTGGCTGTGTCTTTGGATGACTGCCAAATTTTGTTTTGGTGGTACAGTTTTGAGTCCTGCCAAACCACAAGAGAACAGCTCATTTCGTTCTTTGCCAGCAGGAGTCTCTGCTTTGAGAGTGGTAAGCTGCCCATTATAAGCAAGAGTTGTATCTATTAAGTGGAGCCCAAGCATTAAAATACTGTGATTTTACAGCAACACCTGATGAAGCTGTAAATGAAGTGCTAAATCATAACATATGGTTCAGCATACAAATTATGTGTTATTTTCTTTGCTAGTGGTGTTTGAAATTAATGCTTTATAGGAATTTTTGCTTTTCTGGATGCTTAATGTTAAAACTGAGAAAAGTGGTGTTGGGTGATGCAGTTGAGGCGCTAAACTTTATTGTGCAGTAGGAATTGTAGTGTGTAAGGAATAACTGTTAACAGGACACTAAGCTGAAAACTAGTTTTTGAAATGTGCAAAAAACCTGATCTTTTAAATTTATTTTTTTAATAAAGCAAAAGCACATACTCTTGAGTTAGGTGGGGGTTTTTTGAGACTTCTTTGTGCACATCATCCCTCTGAGATGCTTCTAGTGCTTAACCTGTGTAGGTTGAAATATGTGTGTAGTGAGAAAGCACAGTACTAAGTGTATGATCAGCAGTAGAAAAAGAACGCCTACATTTCACGAGTCCTGAAACCTCTCTTTCACTTGATACAGTGGTACTATTATTGCATTTTCTGTGACAAGCAGCAACCCAGGTACTATTATTAAAGACCTCTTTCAGCTTTTTTGTGGTTCTGTGAAGTGTTGATCTTTCACAAGAGAGAGTGAAGGATTGAAACATTCAGAAGAACTATGCTGTATTTTTCCATGGAATTTAGTTACTGTTGCTCAGGGCAAGTGCTAATAATCTGGGAAGTGTTCCAGTGTTGAGAGGAGAGATAGAAAGCAAGTGGCTTAGTGCACTTCAAAGTGCAGATGAGGAAAACACTTTAAAGAAAATGTTGGTATACAGTAGGCCTGGATTGATTATCTCTTCATTTTCTTGACTTGAGTATGTAGTTATTGAGTCAGTGTTGGTTTTGCTTGCCTATGGGTTGTATTGCTGGTATGTTGTGTGTGTTACTTGTGCTCCTGCAGCTGGGTTATGGGAACGGATCCTTTTAAATGTTTTGCTACAGCTTCTAAAATGTGTATTCAACAAGCAAAATCCATGTATCTCATGGGTGTTCTGTATCAGTTGTCAGGGCTTCTAAATGTTCCCATTGGGCTCTTCCCTTTTCTAGACAGCTTTGTTGATGTTTGATTTGTACTTTATTTCCATAGGGCAGATGATGGATATCTAAAGCTCGGGTATTCTCATTGTTGCTCCAGTTGACTATTGACAGTAGACATTATTTGAAGGATTAATTCTGAACTTAAGGCTTTCTCTTCTTTATAAACTTGATAATTCCCACCACTATCCCATTCCCCACTCTCCAGAACATTTCTCAATCTAATTTTTTGTTGTGTTCCAGGGAATACCTTGGGAAGCAGCTGCAGTCAGAACAACCTCAAACGGCCACCGCACGGAGTTAAACACTTCCGTCAGCTCATGTAGTTCATGCTTACAACTACAGTATGTTTGTCTTAAAATTAATACAAAGGAAATACTGAAATCACATGTTCTTTGTCTGCTACGGGTGCATAAACATTCCAACTTTCCTCTAGTGTTGTTGGCTTACTAAGAATTTGTTTGTTGAACTAGTTCTGCTGATTATGCCTATTAGTTTCTTGTTCTATTCTGAATGTATATGAAGAAATGTGGCTAATATATTGCATTTGTTTTATGTATTTATTCTCATAATAAAGAATATTATTAAAGGATGTCCCTTCCATAATGGATATAATAATTAGCCTAGAAAAATTCTTCTCTTCTTTTAGTTGGTTATCAGTGTTGTCACTTTCCAGGGAAAGCAAGTAGTCCCCTTATGTCTCAGACAAATTAATAAAGCTTTAACTTAGTGTTTCATAAAAAGTGCAATAGCCTAAGAAATACTGATTATCAGTACTAAAATATATAGCAAGTCTCAAAATAGTGTTAAAATTGTATATAAAAGCAAATGTATGGGTGGGTTTTTTGGGGGGGGGTGGGAGGTAATTCTCTTGTTAGAAACTACGTTTAAAAAAATCTGTAAATGAGAAGAGGAAAAGAAAATGAACACTCCTCCATCACTGAAAACATACACTCAAGGTTATTAGTCCAGCTGTGTCACACCAGTGTTAAGGCTGTAGATCAGAGATCAAGTTGAGTGTGTTTTTTTTTTTTTTAATGTGCACTCACTGCTGAACTTGGAATTTCATGGAGTTTTTGGTTATTGAAAATACTTGTAGATGTTAGGGCTCTGGTGTCATTCTAAAATCTATTGTATTTCTTTTATATTAAGCCAGATAATTTGGCTATCAATAGTTTCTGTGTTTTGTAGTTTCTGACAGTATGAGATATGTAATCATCAATAAATCTAAGATGATCTTGGCTCTGCATATGAAAACAGTTTTGTTGCATAGATAGAAGCCTGGCTCCAGGCACTTGCAACACTAAGCAGTTAATAGTCTTGTAATTCATTATGAGAATTAAAAAAAAAGAAAATGAACATAACTCAGTCCTTAATCTTGTCAGTAGTCATTTGAGGTGCAAGTCTCTGAGGAAGCTTAGAGTATTTTGTCTTCAAGTGAAAAGACAAATTGGGAAAACTTTCCTTATCCAGCCTGGATTTTCATCATATGAAATTAAAATTTGACCACTGTTGCAACGGAGAGAGAAGACAGAGGACTGTAGGTTGATGATTTCTTGGTCTGCTTAATTAAAATTGGATTGTGTAGCTTAATGACTCTTGCTTACTTTTGCATAGACAAGGCAAAGGCTTTGATATTGCAATCAGTATCATGAGGAGAGATGCTGAAGCCTGAAAAGAATTAACCCTCACTCCAACTGAAGTCAGTTTATCTGAGTAGATCTTAACTCAGCGCTGCATATTCCCACAGTGATGGAGGATACTGGGAGTGTGGAAAGCAGCTGGGAGAGCAAGGATGCACCTACACTGCCCTTATCTTTGGTCAGTTGAATGCTCTTGAAATGAATCTGAGTCCTCTCTGCATTTTACGCTTCAATTTACATTGCATGGAGGTGTCCATGCATGCATGGGGTTCTTCTCCAACAAAGCTAAAGCTCAGGATGTACATCCTGTGTGCCTTGGCTACATGGCAAGTGTTCAGTCTACTGGACCATTTAAGATTTTGCTTGAAGTATGGCCTTTAGAAATGCATGCAAAGTGCAAGCTGGATTCTTAGAACCAAGTGTCTTGCTCTACAAGTCAGCTTTTCATGTCACACTTGTCAATGTAAGCAGGGCCTAAGACTGCTGTGAAAGATTGGTCCTATGGTTGCAGCTATATTGTTGGGTCCAAGAACTGTGACATGGCATTAATGGAAAGGAATATCCCCCCACCTTCAAAACCAACTGTGTTGTTTCATTTTCCAAAGGGGACACTAAAGCACTGCTTGCTAAGGAGGTCTGAGGTTGAATTGTAGGAGTAAACATGAATGCTGCCACTGGCAACCTTTTCAATTTCTGGAGGAGCTAGAAATAACTAAGTTATTCATAATGTGAAACAAAATTGCTTACAGAAGTTGTCCTGAAACATCTGAGTAGTATTTTAATGTATTATACAAATAAATTCTTCTCTCCTGCTTTGCTAGTATTACTCTGTGCATAATTTAATTCTTCATCATGTGGTCTTTTTCTAAGCTGTGTGATACCTGGCATTCTCTGACACTTAGTTACCACCTTCTGTCCAACAGATTTCTGATTAAAGAAATGGTTCTGATGTGTCACTTATATCCCTGTATGATATTAATGCCCTGGTGCCTGTGAAAACCTGAAACCCTGCAGGCCCTGAGATTTCCAGCTGCCAATGGTAACATTCAGGTGGCTCAAAGGTTGGATCTGGGTGAGTTCCTGCCAACAATTGTACCTTAAGAAGCCTGGAAACCTGCAGGGGAGGGTGTTATGGAGGAATTTTGCTGTGCAGCCAGTAATTTGGACTGAAGTTGCCAGAGCTGAGATCTCTGCAGGAGTCAGAGTGCTCATGGTGTCCTAGAGGTCCTGGGGAATCTTGGCATAGCAGGGAGCTGCAGAGCAGTTTCCAGATGTAGGTTCTTCATCTCCCATCCCACGGCTGGCCTGTACTTGTTGATAGTGAAAGGCCTTCACCCACAGTCCCAAGAGAGAAAAGAGGACGAAGCTGTTGAGCTTTTAACCTTGGGAATCAGGAAAATCAACCAAAAGTTTTTGTTGAATTTTAATTAATTCACAAAACTTTCTATTGCATCTGGTTTTTTGTCTCACAAGTTTAGCTTAGTGTTAGCTTTTGCTACTGAGTGTTGTTTTTACTATTTACCTGTTCGCTTTACTCGCTTTACTCGCTCAGCCTCATTCTCCCAAAATCTGGCATGATGCAGGCAGGCAGATGCCATGGTGGCAGATGGGGTGCTGCAAGGCTGTGAGATCACAGTGTGGGTAGAGCTCAGTGTTAGGAAGAGAAGTGTGTGCCAGCAGCTTCCTTTGTTCCCTCTGGTGACATGAAGATTTAGAGATGGCTGGAGATGAGCTGCCGTGGACCAAATGACTAACTTGCTCCTAAAGCGAGGAGATACAGTCACCATCATCCAAATTAGGGTAATCAATCTTCTCTTCGTGAAACTCACCATTTTCCTAATTTTTGATTTCACTCTTAAGTTTCTTCCAACAATAAATGGAGTTTAATTTTCCTGTAATTAAAGTAACAGAGCCTTTGAAATCTTTATATAAGCTGACTTTTAAGTTTTGCATTTGAGATTTCTTTCACTTTTCTGGTTAAATGATTTTCTTTGAACTTTGGTTTTGGTCTGAAATCTAAAGGGGAAATAAATTTGAGTGTGTTTTCAGGACACAGCAACTGTGAAAAGAATTTAAACCTGTAACAATTCAATGTAGGAGGGATGCATGATGAAGTACTGACACCTAGAACTAAGGCAGGAAAATGCCTTTAATCATGTGCTTACTGGGTGCTTATTATTCCCACAAGCTGTTTGAGATTTTAAGGCCTGCAGTCAGATGAAGAGGAGGCCAGATTTTGCTCTTGGCCAGTGTGAAATACGCTGGAAACAAACGGGCTGAGCAGGAGATGGGCTGCCCAGGCCCTGGGTGTACCACACTACCTCACACCTCTCTTCATCATCTCATCTGAGCTTCAAAAATACCTTTGTGCACCTGCATGAACAAATGAAGATGGTCAGTAATTTCTAATACTCAGAGCTGCTGGGTCAATATTTTTTCATGAATATGGCTTGCTGGTTTTAGTCCAGTGAATGACAAGGACTCAGAAGGAAATTGGTTGGCCCATCTCTATGCAAAAGCTTTTGGTTTTCCCTTTGGCAGCTTCCGCAGAATAGTTGGGAGTTGTCTTCTTAGAACCACATGCTGTCAGAGCTGAGAAGAGAGCTTGTGCTCTTGTGATGACCAGGTATGTTATTAATTCCATTTGCTTCCTCTTAGACTCCAAAATGATTATTAAAAAATTCTGAACTGCTGTTGAGATTTTTAAATGGCCAATGGTACCATCATTCGAATAGCACAGAAAGCAGCAACCTTTCTTGCAAATGTTAGGTGCTGCGTTTAGAGAGTTACTTCAGAACTCTTTACCTTGGGGTGTGCATATTTCATTGGCACAGCTGGTTCTGAAATGCATGAGACACTGCTGAACACAAATCGTGCTAAAAACTGCCAGTATCCTTTATTGAAGAATATTTTTCATGACCTGCCCCTTGGCCTTACTGATGCTTTTAACCTAAATTACTGTATAGTAAGGGGCCTAATAAATAAAAAAAAAAAAAGGAAAAATGATATTGTTTTGCAGTGTTTTGTTTCTGTTTCTTGGTTGTATCAAAGATCACTTCTCTACTATAGGAAAGTAATTTTAATTTGAGTCAAGACTGGGAAAAGGAAAAAAACCCAAAAGCTGTCTTCATATAAAAGTGGACAGAAAGGCTATATATATATANAGAAGTGCACAGTTTTTCTTTCTGTGTGAAAACTAAATCTGCAAGAGGGAAAAATTATGATTTTCAAGGGTCATCTTTGGTGCCCTTCTGAGCATATTCATAATATAGTTTTTCCAAGGCTCTTCAGTTTGCTGTGCCTGGATTCTGTGCAGAGACAAACTGTCAAGTTGAAAATAACTTTTTCAGTGTCATTCATTAACTGTTTTAAAAAGGCTGCACATATCCAGCTCTGCCAAGAAAAAAACCTATTGATTTGGAAATCACAGAACTGCTACAATATCAAACTATTTTATAGGAAGAAAACATGATAAATTGTGGACTTAAAGGTCATCATTCTCTAGACAATTTTCATGTGGTAAGGAAGGGTTCAAAACAAGCCTATTCTGTCAGGTGTAGGTGGCTAAAATGCAGCTTTGGATTATGAGTCTGTCAGTGTGGGGATCATGGCAACAGCTTTTTTTTTTTTTTTTTCTTTTTTTCTGCTAGAAGATCAGAGGCTATCTTAATCTTTGAGATTTGCAAAGATTACAGTGCATTTACAAAGAATTACTTTATCTGGTTTCCCCAGCTGGTGCACTTGAAAGGAGCTGGTCCTTTCTTATCCAAGTGTCTGGGCAGGAGACCACTGGTGAAATACTGAAATCCACCTGGGATGTCTTTGGTGAAGTCTCTTTACAGGAAGTGCATAAATTGTACCTTCTGTTGTGTGTCTGAATGTCACACCTCAAAATTTCAGTCCTTAGATGTCATCTAGTTCTTTCTGTATTATATCCTAATTTCTCCTAGAATTGGTAGAATTTCACAATTTAAATTTATTTTGTTGCTATGTCAAGCAGATGATGGATGAGACCTAGAATAAGGGGAATGTTTTAGAAAAAAATAGTTACTTTCCTCTGGTAAGAAAAGGCTATTTATGCTTCTTCTATCTTGTATTTTACCCGTTTTTCTTATATATTCTAGTTCAAATTCTATCAAATGCTATTTCTAAAGAAATAGTCAGGATTTTTAGCCTATTGCTCTTAATCTGGCAAGCCTGTTTTCTTTTTTTTCCCACTTAAAGACATTAAATGTCCTGATTTTTATAACCTCTGACTTCATATGCACTGTGCTGATTTTTTTTTTTCTTCTAAGAAATCTGGAATGGGATGAAATCTTTCCTTAAAGAGAACACATTAAGCTTGCTAAAGTTTGTGTCTACGGAAGTTCCAACTTTCTTATCAGAATAGCCTCTAACCTGAGGCAAACTTCATGACTCTGATTGCCCTGCAGGGACTAGGCACTGTAACTTCTTTGTATTAGTCTGTTTGTCCTGTCCTGCCTCTGTGCCCTTTCTGGAGATTAAAGGAATTCTCTTGATTTTTGGAATCTTCCTTTTGTGGTCTTCATTTTCTAATCCACTGTAGTAATTGATAACTTTTGTGAACTCTTGTGATGTTGCAAGTCAGCATGGAGGACAAGTGGTGGATCATTCCATCAAACCACTGACATATTTTTTCTTCTATTCTCTGTCCTGTGTCCCTGCTCTCAGCGCAGTCTGAATTTCCCGTTAGCTGGTTCATTGCATGCAAAACAACTATACACAACGGAGGACTTTCGTCTCTTGTACTGGGATGACCTCTGGTCTACTCTGGCCTTCCTTTCTGTTACATAATCTCTGGCATGTCTTATGAAGATTTGGGTTTCTAAGTTTGTATTTTGAGGAGACGGAGATGTTTTTTTCTGGAACAGTGGATATGCAAACATATCTCTTGCCAGCTGTGAGACTACAGCCTAAACTTTTGTTGTAGGCAGATATGGCTAATCACAGTTTTAAAAAAGGTTAAAAAAGCCAGTTCATAAAGACCTTTTTCATGCAGTGCTTGTAATAGATGCATTTTGCTTTCACTCTGGTCATATCTCACAAGATCCAGGCTCTGCAGTATCAGCAGCATGATACTTGAAATTTAATCTGCGTGCCCTAAACTCAGTAGCCTGACGGAATTAGATAATGTGTTATCAATTTAAAATAAAATTCTGAAATAAATAGCAACAAAAATAATAAAAAGGTAACTTTTTTCTCATCAGCTTCCTATTTACCATAAATTAGTAACGGTGAAGTGTAAACCACTTTTTGAGAAACACCGAAGGAACTCCATTGCAGCTTATGTGGGTGATGCTAATGACTTACACAAAAGGAAGTTAAATCTTAGTCTTTGTCAAAGTAGACTGCTCTGTGTCATCTAACTCTCCCACTGGTAAGTGTCTCAAGCCATATTTAGTTTGAAATATCCGTGATGCAACTTCTCTAGCTGTTTGTTTTTCCCGTGTCTCCAGCTGAGGATGTTTGTCAGGTCAAGGGATATCAAAAGAGCTCAGCAAGTGGAAGATTTCAAGCTATCCTTCAGCCATCAAAAGCTGGTATGGCCTTGCAAGAGGCGTACAATAATTAATGCTGTTGACGTTTCCCCCCTCTCCTTATAGACAGACAGCTACCACCTGACTTGCCTTAGGAAAACAATCCAACAAACTCAACCCCTTGAGGACATGCTGAGGCTTCCGTGCAGCGTACACGTGGCTGCTTCCCTGTCCCCCAAACGTGGCAGGGTTAACTGGCTGGTTCAATGCTGTGTCTGGATACAAGTGCCAGCTCCAAGGGCAGGAAGGAAATGCTTTGCATTCCCACTTAACCTTCTGGCTCTCTGGGAGCCTGGCAAAGCAGTAGAAGGAGTCTCATAGCTTGTGCTGAATGTATTCCATTGCTGCCAATTTGTTCCCTTCCCGAAGCAGACCTGCAGCTTCGTTTTTCTCTCTTCCATCATGTCCACAGGAAAACCTAGTCCCCCTGAGGCATAAACACCAAGCAAGCCAGGAGAGGCAGTATTTTCTCCTGGTGCAATTATGGCTAAAAAGCTCCATGCGGCTTTTCCAGGGGTGAGAATTGTTTGTGCTTCCTTTAAAGCTACTATTTTTCAGTCTCGATTATATTTTTTTTCTATTATGTGAAGCTGTTAGAAACTGCAGATAAAACTTGTCATTTTGTGAAGTGGTAGGTAAGCTATTACCTACTGAAGTGCCTGTGAAGTGAGGGAAATAGACTCAGACCTGATCAAATGATACTTCTGAGACTTACTCAAAGGGCCAATAATAGTCTCGTGGCGTTCTACCTTTAGGCTGACGTGTGTGCCCTGCCCGAGAGGTCATCATTCACCAAATGGGGGCAGGAGGAGCTGGGTGGGTTGTGCAGCTAAAAATACTTGGCAGCAAAGAATCTGTGCAGTTAAAGGATTCTGCTACATGCCTGGCTGGGGAGTTGTGGCAGGGAGACATGGCCTGGAGGATCCTTGGTAATAACCCAGGTCAGGTGATGGAGAGGTTTGGGCACTGTGAGGGGGTACTAGGGGAAATAGGCAGCTGCCTTCTACCTGGATTCCTGTTTTGGTAAGTTGGCCTTTCCTAAGCCCCAACATCCTGGTTTTGTTCCTGGTATTGGTCTTTGACAAATGAAAATGATGCCTTATGTACCTGAAATATGTAGTCATTTCTATTTGCTTTCAGAGGGCCTCCTCACTGATGACCAAAGGCTAAAACCCTTAACGGTTTTGTTGGCTTTTCTGAGCTGTAAAATCCTCTGCTACCAGATCACGTAGAAACTCATCTGTCCATTTAAAGTACCTTTTGGCTATTGTATTTTGAATACAATCATTGCCATGAAAGACCCTTGCAGTGGGGTCTGCATAAAGCTTCTACGAATTTTTGGGAATTTGCTTCTAATAAACATTACTTTAGCTTAAATGCAGGCCCTTCTCCTAGCATTTTTTAAAATGCGTGTCTGGTGAGTACTAAGTGGTGACCAAAGTAGAGGAGTATTCTTTTTCTCAGCATAACTTTGCAGTAAAGGAGTTAAAAACTAAAGGTTGCAACATTATCAGGAGCTCCTGCTTAGCAAAAATAACTTAGTGATGCTGCTTAATTAAAGCAGTGCTGGGGAATGCTGTTTAATCATCGCTGTTTTAGCCCAGGATATGTAATAAGCCAAGGAGGTTAAACAAAAGCAATCTGTGTTCTGATGCAATTTGTCATGAAAACAGCTGGGTTTACGCCAGGAGAAATTAGCAGGCTCCACAGCTAGCTTGCTGTGTAGCCTCCCTCCCGAGGGATGGCATCAGGAGGTAACTGGCTTGTCCTGAACAAGAAGGTTTTCCTGAGAAGAGCCCAGCTCTTTTAGCAGACACCATGAGCAGTGTGGGGCATCCCTTGGTCACCCTGTTCTCCCCAGACCACTATGGCAGCTTGAGCAGGGCACCAGTGAGGGATCTGCTGTTTAGCTGCTCTGGTGCATTTCCCTACCATAAAAGTGATCCCTGATTTCATCCCTTTGAAAAGCTGATGCAGTGATCTGGTTTCCCTGGGCAGATCCTTGCAGAGGCCTCTCCTGAACCGGAGGATTCAGGGTAGTGCAAGCGTCTGTGCACTAGGTGATGGTGCAGCAGGGAATGGAGGAGGTTTGCACTGGGAGATGGGAGGGCTCTGAAGCAAAGTCACTCCCTCTTTTCTCCATTCATTTTTCCTAGGGCTTAACCAGTATCCCGGAAGGACTGTGAATCCTGGAATTTGTGGAAGCAGTGCATTGTCTTGTGATGATAAGAGAGGTTCATGAAAGATCAGCAAAGGCCTGGCTTGTTGGTTCTGGGTCCCCGTTCTCAGAGAATGCAATATCAACTGCCTTTGTCTTAGTGTCGATTCTTTCTCCTGTTCTTCCTGTTGAGAGATTGGACCAGAAATCCACTCCTCTCGTGGCTTTACACCTTCCTGCTTCCAGATCCACTGAAGCTACGGTAAGGATCACAGAATCACAGGATGGCTGCAGTTGGAAGGGACCTTTGAAGACCAAATCCAAGCCCCCTGCTAAAGCAGGTTCATCTCCAGCAGATTACACAGGAACACATCCAAGTGGGTTTTGAATATCATCAGAGGAGTCTCCATGACTTTTCTGGGCAGCTTGTTCCAGTGCTGTCCCACTCCAAATAAGGAAGCTTTTCCTCACATTCAGATGAAACTTCCTGCCTTTCAGTTTGTGCCCTCATCCTGGGTATTATAACTTATTCTTATGCTGGTATTTTCCTACAGCTGCTGAAACTTTGGTGACAGCAACTCTCCCCCAGACACCTCCTGTAGTAATTTAGAGAGAAATCATTTAGAAATACTGTTCTCTCTGTTTCTAATGGATCCTGATAATATCACAAACTCTGCTTTCCTCCTTGAGTCAGAATGCAAAAATTAAGAGCACCCCTGACTTGATGTCTTAGAGGTGTCAGAAAGTCCTGATAGGAACCTCACATCCATGTTAAAAAGAACTGGTTTATAAGACGTGACTCTATATCTGTTATTTATAATGGAGCCAATGCCTCCTCCGAAAAAGAAAAATCTTAAGCATGAGGACACAGGGAGAAGTCATGAAGTGGTGTGTAACTGGAGCCTCAATTACCACATGGATATACTGTGTTTTTATTGTCTTTGCCAGGTCAGCCTCCTGGCTGTCTGGGAAAGGTTACAGTATTAGATCTACATTTAAAAATGCCTTAATTAAGTTGTTTACCCACACAACTATTTTTTGTTTGCTTCTGTAGGAGAGCAGAACAGCTTTTGTTAACGTGGTGTTTCATCATTTTCTTGTGACTGAGTCTGCTGGTATGACTTTATTTCACACAAAAAGAACCATCCTGTGGTACGACAATACACTTGAGTACTATTATCTGAACTTGGATTTTTCTCTTGCATCTGAGGAACTCAGTGGTCAAATATATCAGTCTTCACTTCCCACTTAACCATCCTGAGTCATTCAGGTATTATTTACTATTCTTTAGTCCATTCCCATGGCAATGTCCCTTTGAAGATAATAGGAGAAGTCACTTCTGTTGTCTCAAATTCCATTCCCCCCAGGCTGTTTTTCCTCTTTGAGTAGTTTCTTTTTGATCTAAGTGCAAGGATGTTCTGTTCACATCACTCAGGTATTCTTGTTTCATCAGTGCCATTGCAGTGACCTCATAATTTATTTTGTGCATAGCAAGATGAAAATGTGCGGGGAGGATATGTAGCATTAAGTAGGTGTTCAATCTGACATAACTCTGTGCTGTCTCATTAATCTGATGATTCTTGAGGAAAGAGTCACCGCCTTTTCTGTGCTGACCCATTTCACATCAGTATTTGGATTCCACCTGTCCTATCCCAATTTCTGTTGTTCATTCTCTTTGTCCTTCACTGGCTGATAACTCAAAACATGGGCCAACATAACCTAAATCTTGGCTGCTGTGAATGTCTCCATCTGCATTTCTGAGGAATATAACTAGTATGATTCTATAAAAGCTTTTAAGACTTTGGAAAATCTTTGTATGTAAGGGTAAGTGGTTTTTTTTAAGTATTTGTGTATGTGTGTTTTCCTGATTTGGTTAGCAGAGAGGATGAAGCTTTCCTGCTTTCTCTGGTTCTGGAGCTAAGGAGAGGATAACTCTTGGTTTTGCTTGCAAGACCTAGAAGCCTTCTGATATCTTTTCCTGAAATGTAGGACTATTTTCGCATGTGTATAGCTACATAACAAGCTCTGCTTAAGAGGATTTGCAGTCTTCTTCCTGAGCTGATTTGCTTTGAGGTGTTTCCAAAGTTTAACGTGGTGATTGTTAATGCAGCAGCATTTTTTCTTATTTTTGTATTTTTAAAAAATTTGTTTAGGTGATGAGCTGTTAGTGATTTCTTTACCTTAAATAAATTGTTTAATAATGGTATTGGTAACTACTCTGAACATGTTACAATCTCTCCTGCACATTTACCTTAAAAAGAGTGTCTCGGTTTGAGACAAATAAAGGGAAATGCTCTGGAAGGAACATCTCCTCCAAAGAAGGCAGGTTTCAGCTGCCCCTCCCCCACAGGTTAGGGATGAAATTCCTCGGAGGAAAGTGAAAAAAAAAGTTGTTTATTTAACAAGCAGAGTGCACGCAGGCATGGAAAAAAGAATAGTGCTAAAGAATGAAACCTCTCGCTGTGGAGAGAACCTGGTAAAATTCACAGTCCTTTGTAGACATGGCTCTGCTCTCTCTCTCCGGAGCTGGGGTTTGGCATGGGCCCCTCCGGGCCATGGTATGGGGCATCCCAGTGATGTTCTGGTGTTGCTGAACAGTCCAGAAGAGAAGAAGAAGAAGAAGAAACCAAAGTACCAGGGAAAAAACTTTCTTGCCTCAGCTAGCAGACCAGCTAAAAAGCAAAGGAGTTTAACTCTCCATCTCTCTCCTGATAACAGGAATCGAGAGCTGGGAAAAGCAGGAAAAGTTCTTTTCTCCGCTGCACCGCAGCAGTGAGAGAACGCAGGGGAGTGTATATATCCTTGAGCACAAACTGCTCTGAAACAATTCCCCTGGCTTCTCTCCCCCCTCTCCTGAGAAACAGCTTAAAGACACAGGAAGGCACAGGATTCATGTCTGGCATAGGGCAGATGATAGGGAATACAGTATGATACAGTCACCCCAGCACAAAGAGATAATTATTATCTGTTGAATTAATGATGCAAATGTAAGGCTCTCCAATAGAATGAACTAGGGGCTGGACTGTCCCCAGTTTAAAATCAGTGTCTTTGGATGGCTGTAGTTTGTATCCAGCTCCAATTGGACAGTGGAGATGATTCTGGAAACAGAGTCTCTTGATGCATGACACTGTCTTACACTGGAAATTAAATACTGGGGCAGAGAATGGGACAAAGTAGTCTGAGCACTTCTTATTGACACAGAAAACAGGTCAAACCTGAACTAGCAAATTAGCTACACAGGATGGATCTGCTCCAGCAGAGCAAATGGAGACACTTCCCGAGAGCTCTGTGCTGGTGGTCACAACACCCAGCTGGAGAGAGCTAACTGGTTTCAAACTGACAGCTCAAATTAGGTAGATCAGGTATTTGTGAGTATTTGAAACCAGAACGAGTAGTCAAACCACTATTTTGAGGCCTGGAGATTTTTTCAGTTAGACTTCATAAGTAGCTTAAATGCTTTTCAGACTTAATGGGAAGTCTCCCTAAATAGAATGGAAATTAAATCCACCCAGGCAAACTTGATTTCTTCTTATATGGCAATATAAATTAATCCACTTAACACCTGGATTGGAGATGGCTTTCATGCACACAGAAGAGCTGATATAATATTGTCTTGATTTTTAATGTATCAGTTTATTGTTTCTCTCTAAAAGTCAATGTAAAATATCATCCACTTGGATGAAAGCAGTGTTGAGTGGATAACTGCAGAATTTATTGGATTTATTGAGATGAAGTTTGCTCATAAAATGCCTTATGAGCAGGTTGTGATTCCATCAGGGTGATTTGTTCTTTAATTTATTTGACTTAATTTTCTGTTTAGAACTGGATTTTGTTATTGTTGCCAGCAGTTATGTGATTAACTGATGCAATCGGTTTGATCTAGATGAGCTGCTGTAGTTACATATGTCAAAATCTATCACTTGATATATCTTGACTGGAGGAAAACAGCTGTGTTACGAAGAGAAAAAGTGGAGGCCATGGGGTAGGGAGAAGAATTTGATGCTTGGGAAGCAACAGTAAAAGAACAGGATCAGGAAATTTTTCTCGACCTAAGTGGTATCTAAAATGCCAATCCCAGACACCACAACCTATTTTTATATCTGTTCTTAGTTCAAGTGTGAAATGAAATCTTCTTTTGCAAATTACTTCTATTGCAGCAGTTTCTCCCTGCCCCAATTGGGCTGTTGCCCTTTGGTTTCAGCACACTGGCAGCATCTCCCATGTTTGCCTGGAGCAGGGCCCCTCATCCCCCACATGCTGCATTAGCTGCAGAGCCTTGGTGTTTAGAAGTTGAGCACTATTATTTATAATTAGAGCTTAAGCATGTGCAGTGGGCTCTTTAGCTGTAAAAAAATTTGTGATCACATTCAAGACAGTTGGGATTGATGGATTGGGACGACTAAGAGATGTCACAGAAGTGATTCATAGCAGGATCAGTCTCGTTTTTATTAAGGCGTGAGACAGGAGAGATGTTATGAGTACCATCATTAATATCAAAAGCAGCAGCAGCAACAGAAGAGGTAGCAGTAGTAGCAGCAATAATGGTAATCACACTACTGCTTTGTTACAAGGCCTTATATACCTTTTTTAAGCCAATAAGCAAATGCCACAAAGCTCGCTTGCATACTTGTACCAACCATTATTCTTTCTATGTTTTACATGGTTTTACCACAATGTGTACTTTTTAAACCAATCATCATATTGCTATCCAGACCTGCTGCCCAGGCCTATATTGTTACATTTTAACTTTCTAATAAACTCTGCTATAAGGTTTACTGTTAAACTTCTTTACTCTTTTGCTTATCATAATTTTTTCTTGCATAAAACATGTTTCTACTTACGAAAAATACATTTATACCTTTATAAAGCATATATTTATATTTTTTCTTAAAACTACAAAACTACATTCTTGCTTCAAACTGCAAAAGGTCACTGTTCTAACTCAGGCAGCCAAAGTCTCAGATCTAAATATGTATCCATTTCTATCTCTTTGAGCACAATGCTGTTTATGTTCTCTGTCAGCACCTGAAAGTTTTCTGTAGTTCCATTTCCCACAGCAGTCGTTTACTACTCAGCCTCTTTCTTTAGGTATGTAGAATACTGCAGAGGGTGAATTACCAACAGTTATGGACAGTGACAAATGTTAATTTGTCGAATTAACTTGTTGGGGGACAGATCTCAGCGTTAGGAAGGAAAAAGACCCGTTCAGATAATTTTTGGTTACTGCACTTTCCCCTCTTTGTAGAAAAGGCATCAGATCTGCATTTGTGGCCACAAGGTTACAATAATCCATAAGCAGAACCCCCTACTGTGCTTTCTTGCAAATTTACAAGGTGTTTCACCTTTTAGATTTCAAAACCGCAGCTTCTTCTTTATTTTTTGGTACTTTACTGTGGTTTGAGTCCTAACAGATGGGCTTGGATGCTCAGCTCCTGAGTTTTATTGTGAGTTTTCATGAACTGAGCAAAGCCAACAGAGCAAATCACAGAATGGTTGGGGTTGGAAGGGACCTCTAAAGATCATCTGGTTCCAGCCCCCTGCCCTGGGTGGCAAGGACACTTTCCACTAGACCAGGTTACTCAAAACTCTGTGAAAACTTTCAGGTATGGAGCATCCACAACTTCTCTGGGAAACATCCCACTCAGGTGCCCCACTAGCCAATACATCTTCATTAACCACCGCCACCCCCTCCCATCCTTGCTATAGGTCACAGATATAATTCCCTTAGTGTGCGGAAAACCCATTTAAAATGTCTGTAAAATGTCCACAAATATTTAGAAAATGTCAGTAAAGTCTCCCTGGAGCCTTTGGCGTTTTTGATTTCAGAATTTCTGTGATATTCAGTGACTTGAATTGTTCAAATAGGAGAATAAGGGTTTTGCCAGGGTTCTGCAGTGTCTTTGCCGTGTCTGGCTTACCGCGTCCTTCTGGGGCTATATCAGAATGATATGATAGGATATATGATTTGGAAAGGGAGTAATCTCTGGCTGCCCAAAAAAATGGGTGTCTGCAGCATCCTAAATCCTTATATTCTCTGAAAGGGCTGTTGCAGCAGAGCTCTGGTTTGGCTGCAGAGAGATTAACATCTATGGAAACAGCAGGTGTTTTCCACTGGCTGAGGAACAACTATTTAAAACAAGGCAGGTAATTGCATGTGAGAGGCCTAAAGGAGAATTGAATTCTCTGCACAGCTCTTTAGTGGTGGCTTCATTTGCATCTGTACAATGAGCTGGATAATCTGCAATGTACTGGGGGATGGTTTTGGTATTTCATTTATTTATTTATTTATTTATTTTAAGGCTGGAGCCGTATTCTGTCTGAATGTCTCTTGACTTGTGGAAAATCACTAACAGCAAAGGTGAAATGAATGGCTTTCCACGTAGTCTGAGAAATAGAATTATTATTTAGTTTCCAAAATTCATCCCTGGTTCTCTGTTTTAGAAAGGAAAGTTCTGGTTCTTCAGTTTATTCATTTGCCTATTAAAACAAGATGTTTTTCATAAAAAAATTTCCAAATTCCAAAGTTCCCTATAGCTCTTCACAGAATTACATTTCCTTATGCTCTGTATGATGGGAAGTCCACTGTTACAGAAAAATATTTATTTTGCTGAGTTTCCAGTGCTTTCAAAACCAGTGATTTATGTTTTGTGTTTTTTTGATCACTTGCTGTTACAAACGAACACTCTAAAGCCTAAACTTTGTTCTCTGAAAGCTGGAAGTGCTCTGGAAATTCTAGCTGGCAGGGGTTTGCTGAAACACTACCACTTTTTTACTCATTTTGAAATACAGAGGAAAAAAATGGTGGAACATGTATTTCATCTGTTCAGGTCTCAAATATTCTGTTTAGTTGAATGAGAGAATAAGAATAAAAAGTAATTTATTTTTTCCTAGTTTAATTCTGCTGAAAATGCAGAACAGTGATTAATGAACCACCTGAAAATTTAGAATAATAGGTTTATGCAAAGAAGTTAGTTTGGGTTCTTTTTGTTCCCTGTTAAATGATAGAAAAAAAAGGAGAGAAAAAACCCAAAATAACTAATGGGAAGTTTAAACACATGCTCACCATACACATTTTGAAAGATAATTTATGATCTAAATTTCAGGGTGAAGTAAGCAAGCATGTGAAGACCACCAGGGACTTCAAACTAAAGAATCTTGTTATGTTTGATCATTATTTGGAAAACAAAAATACTATTTTCTCTGTTTTATGCCACACTTTTCCAGCAGGATTTATAGCTTATTTAACACTAGAGCAAGGATTATCACTTCTTTGCTATGTCTTAATTTCTGTTTTTGCACTCCTCTTCACAATGCAGTTCCCCGGAACAGGTCTCTAATGTTCCCTTAACAGTTTATCTGCTCTGAATACCTATGAGAAAATATTCTTCTGTTTCTAGCTATCACTGCTCAGTATGAAAGGCTCATGTGTTCTTGATATATACACATATACATGTGTATGTATACAAATATATATATTCAGCTGTAATATGGCATTGCACAAAAGACCATGGAGACTGAAGTAGACTGAAGTAAACAAAAGAGTTTTGTTGGTATAAAACCAAATAAATGAGACATCAACATAAAGGCTGCCACAATGAAGGCATAGCAAAAATCCAGGAATACAGGAGAACTTCCTAAGGGTAGAGACAAGATACTGTAGGAAGCTGCAACCATTTTATATTGTCGTGGCAGAAATGCCTGGGAGATGCTCTGGTTACAATATGAGCTCTTCCTGTGCGAGTGTATGAAGCAGTGGCTGGTGGCATGGCAGGGCTTTAGACCTTGAGCCATGACCAAGGGGAGCCTGCTGGGAGCATGTTGGGTGTGGTCTTGGTGACTGAACTGACAAATGAAGGTGCCAAAAGCATTTGCAGAGCACATCCCCACCTGCTTGTGGAACAGCCCCTCACCGTGGAGCAGGAGGGTGAGGTTCCTCTCCAGGATATGCACTTGACACATCTGTGGGTGCACAGGGCTGGTGTTAGATGCATAATGTGCATGAATTTGCCATGTATCATTTCATGCCCCATCAACTATTCATGTCTTTTTTTTTTGCTTTTGCACCTAACCCTGTGGGTGCTGGAAGCTGTGCTTGTTGCCTGTGTGTTTGGAGGGAGGCTGTGGCAAAGGACTGCTGGAGGGTGAGTGTTTTCTGCCAGCTGCAGCAGAGCAGATGCCAGGTGCCAGGCAGCAGCACAAGTGTTACAGCTCTGTGCTGCCTGTGCCTGCCTCTCGCTGGGGGTCAGTGTCTCTGAGGGGATAGAACCAGGTTCCCTTGGCTCCTCTTTGCCTGGAGTCTGAACTCCAGGGTTCCCAGAGCACTGTGAGGAGCAGGAGCAGCAGAAACTGTTATCACAGCTGGGATGACAATCCAAATCCACGGTTTTTTTTCAAATTTACAGAGGCATCATTTCTCATTTCCTTGCTTTACGTGGTCTCTAAATTGTGTGGAAATGAGAGAGTGAAAAGCGTATCGTCTCTTTCATAAGCTCAGGTTGGAAGAAATGTCCATGACATCCGAACAATAGTACTTCAAAGGAGAGGTTTAACAAATGCCTACTGGGCTGCCCTCTGTAGATGCAGGAGGAGAGCGCATAATGAGATTTGTGGGCTTTTTAAATGATGAAAGGTGTGTTTGCAATTGAGCAACTGCCAATTATTTAAAAGATGAAAAGTAGGCATATTAATAAAATTGAAACTTGAAAAAAATGACAACAAGGGAATTGAGATTTAAAGAGATTTTGGCTTTCTCTGTTCAATAATGTATTGCTGGTTGGTTGGGCTTTGTAAGGTGACATAGGTGCGGTAACAACAGGATCACGATTCTTTTGCTTAATAAACGGATGCAAGCAAAGCATCTTCAGGTCCTTTTTGTGGTTAACAGCACTAAAATTATGTGCATGATGAATTGAACCTAAAAGCACAGCAATTTTTTTGGCCAATTTAGTTACAGGTGGTTGGGAATAATTAAAAACCCCTATCCCTATGGCACTTAAAGCTGATAAGCATTGTGGTAAATTTACGTGGACAAATCCTCAGGGGTTGTAAGCCATCAGATTTAGATAATAGCTTTATAAGCTGCACTGTGCAGAGTGTCTGCCACAGTACAATGAACAGTGAGCTTGTGAAACACAATCAGTGAAAATGCAATTGTTTCAAAGGAAGTTTTCTGACTATCTGTTTGTCTCAGACCTGTTTTAGAAATGAGGACAAAAATACCATCATTGAGGTTTTGTTTTGTTTTGGGTTTTTTTGAGTCTGGTTTTGTGAAGTACAGCGGGTATTTAGAAAATCAGCTTTCGTGGTCTCGTGTCTGACACAGAACAAAGCTGGAGTTAATAAAATTAATTGTATGGGAAATCATCTGGTGGCATTGCTGGATTGTACCTCTCCCTGTTATGGTTCTGCCACATAAAAATATGTATGTGTGCAGTTTGCAGGAAGAATATAGGTTATAAATATTTAGTTGGTTTATAGTAGGGAGAGTGCTCCATTCTTAGTGCTGCTCTGAGGCATAAGCAGGTCCATTAGGAAGGCACCAGCCAACCTCACTGTGCTTGTAGCAGGCCAGAGGGTAAAATTAATCCTTGTGCAGAAGGTTGGTATATGGGTCTCGGTGGTATTAACAGCCATGGGAGAAAGAGAGTGGCAATAAACTAGTTTGGCAGAAATCCTTTGCTTTCCTGGAATGATTCAAGAGGGAAATATACACCTTCATGCTAGATAACAGGCTGAACACTTGAGCCTGTTGGAAAGCTAAATCAATAACTATTTGTAACTCACTGCCAAAGCACTGAATAACTCTGTGGATATTTTGAGCCTGTTCTTCAGACAAACAGCTCTGGGAAGATGACTGTGCTACAAGTGACTTGGGACATTACTGGGAAGGGGGCTCCTGGCAGGACTTGGAAAATTATGTTGTGAGAGTTGTCGTCAGTTTTTTTTCTGGGAAGCAAATCTTTTTGTCAGTGAACTTTGATCTGTTGCAGGATCAGCCTGCTTGGAGAAGTCATGGTGTCATAAGTAAAATGGGACATTATGGCTCTTTTAGTGTCTTGTTTTATTCCCACCATGCTGGATGCCTTTCCAGCACATCACTGGCTGGCTGCCCAAGTAGTACAGAGAGGAAGAGCATGGGACTGTGAGGAAGGATGCTCTTGATGAGCCTTAAGGTCCATTTTGAAGACCAGGCAATCTCAGAAAGCCAGGGAAGAGGGAAATGACAGGCTAAACTTGGTAGTATCCTGGAGTGCTTTACTAGTATCCAATAAAGTTCAGGAGGTTCTGGAGGGGGTTTATTTCTGTTTGCACCAAAATCTGTCTTTAATTATCTTCAGGTTTAATTGGCTTTGCAGGAATTTGTCCAGAGCCCTTTTGAACCCAAGTCTTCTTAATTACAAAGTTCTACAATGAAGTCCTGCGGCATAACCACCTCTGGGGTGAAGAATCTCTGTTTTGTTTCCTCCAAACCCCTGTATGTTCAGACCTCCTGGAGCCATCTCTATGTCAGTGTGTGGGAGAAGCACTGGCAGGTAGCCTCCACACAGCCCAGTAAAGCATGTCAAGGAGAAAAAATTATTCCTGAGAGGAAGAAACTTTGTAGGCATTCAAACTCATTTTCTAGGGGTTTGTGTTTCCTGTTTTACCTTCAACCTGTTAGGATTTAGTCAGAAAGCAATTGCACAATTACTCTTGCTGTCCTTTTGTGAGAATAAATGGAGCAACTCAAAGATATTTTTTGTGTCTCTTTTCAGCTGTGAAAGGTCTTGAGAGAAAGCAGTAATTCAAATTCACCCTCAATAAAGGGAGAGTTTTGTATATTGAAGTCAAGGAAAGCTTTCTTGGACTCTTCTCCAAAACATGGTCTTGAACTCTCTGTCCTCATAGAGAACAGGGTAATGAAACATCAGTCCAAGGATGAGTTGGATTCTTGGTGTCGTTTTCTTCATACACTGTGTTGTTACTCCTGAGTTTTCCAAACCACATTTTTGGAAGGGTCTTGAGCTGAATAATGTAATGAATAATTCGATGCATAATTTACAGCGTACTTGCCAATATTTCATTAATATTTTCTTCCTGAAACTCATTTTTAGCTGCAAATATCTATAAGCATACACAGAGCAACATTGTCTCCTATAAAAGTGAAATCCATTTTAAATTTTATCCAGTAGTGATAAAATTTACCTTCACACAATTAATACTTTGAGGGTTTTTTTGTATTGATTTTAAAAATATTTAGTCTGAGTGCCACTATCTGTGACAGAATATTTAAATAATGCAGTAGCAGAAAAAGATAAGCAATGGCCAGAAAAAGAGCAGTTGCCCAGTTGGAGGGATTAAAGCAGTATTATGCCACTAAACCTAGGAAAAAGAAAAATACCTAAATTTTTATCTCAAAAGCTGAAATAAATGGATGACTTTCAGTACCAAAACTGGTAATTTTTTGTAGAGACTGTTCTGTCTACAGAGCTTCTTTCTTACTTGAAGAGGCCTCAGTTCAGTTACTTCTAGTGGCAGACCAAAAGTTCTTAAAAGGATCTCCTCTGAGCCTGCCTGAGCCCTGGAGCTGTCTGAACTCATCCCAACACTGGTGGCACCAAAGGTACAAGAACAGCCACCCAAGGCACTGATGAGTCCAGTGTTGGCACTTCCCCTTATGCTTTATGCAGCATTCCCTGAGGCATCTCAGGTGCTGACATTTGGGTGGCTGAATCAAGCTGTAAATCAGTGCATGGGAGGTGCTTGGTAACAAGAGTATAGGAAGCCAAAGTGCCTGTGAGGACAGTACACAATTTGGCTGAAGTGAGAGTGGTCTGCCTTGGGGGTCTTGCTATGTCTAAACACATCAGTAAACAAGTGAACTGGAGTGTGATCCCTAAGCAGGACAGGAGCCAGGGGGTGATGGTGTAACCCCACCAGTATTCTTGTGTGTTTGGATACTCTCCTCATGAGGGGTCTGTACTTTCTACAAAATTTCTGATTCTGCTCTTTGACACTGTTGCAGGAAAACGCCTAATAGAAGTGAGAAGGATTTAATCCATTGACATAGTGGAAGTTTTTCTGGTCAACTTTGAACCAATCTGCTTATGAGATGCTGCTCTGAAGCTGGGAGTGATCAGGAGTCTATGATGCCAGCCTGTGTAAAAGCAAGCTTGCTGGTTTCAGATTATTCTACACTTGGAAGGAACCTACAGCTATTTTTTTTTCCCCATTAAAGTCTTTTAGTCCTTTTTTCATCTATGCAAACAGTTTTGTGAACTTTGAGAATAGTCCTCTGTGCATTAAAATGTATTTGCTGCTGAAATGTTAAATCAAACATCAGCTTGAATACTTTTAAAGGTCAGAGTTACTGAAGCAAAATACACACTGCATACACATTTTTAAGCTGGTTTTTTTTTTTTTTTAGTTTAAATGGAATCTTGCAGTGTATACACAATGCTGCCATTAAAACGTGCAAGGGGAAATATAATTTTGTCCTACAGGAATTAACAAGCATGATGATGTTTGCATCTTCCATTTACAATTCGTAGATGACTAAGAAGAATGAAAAATGGTAATGATATTTCCTTAGGAAGAGCCCAAGACAATTAGTAATTCACCTTTTTGGTATTTTCTCCATCACTCTGAGGTTCCAGGAACATGTCTGGGTCAAGTGCTTTGGTGGCTTAAATGAAAAATGAGGTCTGGGGAGTGCAATTCTGCAACCAGGGCTGAATGACGCTGCAGTGGCCGCATCTGAGGGATTGCAGCTCATGAGGCTTGAAAGAGATACCCTGGCTTCTACAGCAATAAAGCATATTAAACATACCATGTTAGATAAGAAGGAATGTTCTGTAGACATGCTTTATTATCTTGGAGTTGAACTTTGATGAACCTTGTGAGCCCTTTCCAACTCAGGATATTCCATGATATTCTATGATATTCTATTAGGATGATTCTGTTTTTAGCTATACCTACTCACCTGGCTGTAGTTAAATCCAACCTTAATGATTCTCTTCTGGTTCTAGGTGTAAATGTTTGGAATATTTACAATAGTTGTAAGTAACAGCAAGCCAGTAGAATTGCATGGAATTTGGCACTGGTGATTTTCGATATACTGCATTCTTGTGCATTCAGGATAAAGAATTACACACTCAAAGGTGAAAACCGACTCAGTAATAACATCAGAGGTGTAAATGTCCTAAGTATTGCTGCTCCAGGTGATGGATACAAAGCCTGAGAGAGAACCAGAGAATTTAAAAGCTTTATCTTAGGGTCAGGTCTCGGCTGCTTAGACAGGCATTCGGCCTTCCAGTACAGAGGCACTGATGGCTGCTTCTCCCTGCTGGAGTCCAAGTGTCCTTAGAGTTTTGGTTCGTAGGTTGACCGTGGTCACATAAAAACCAGGGAAGGTTATTCTATTCAATGACTGTTAACTCCTACCTCATTAATTTTAGGACTGACTTCTCCATTCGTCCATCCTTTGCATATTTATTAGATATATCTTTTTCTTCTTCTTTTACCTTATTCGCTAATATAAGGCAGAGGTGATGGTGTAATTATTTCTGTCAAGGTAATTATTTTAAAACTTAATTTCATAAAAAGCAGTTATTTAATTTTTCATCTGCAGCGGATGAAATTAAAAATCTAATCTTTCCCACACTCAGGAGAGAGAGGGTTATTCTAATTTGCGTAAGTTCACATTACAATAGCAACAACAAAAAAAAGGACAAAAATTGCAATTCAATGTAGATTAATATTTTAAAAGCATTATTTTTTTTTCTCAAAAGGATGAACTCAACCTGTGGTGGTACAGGATCATTAACTCTCAAAGATTACTCCAGTTTAGGAGAAACCGTCCATCAGAGTTGAGTCCTGCAAAGGGCTGGATGTCTTGTCTCTTTGTCACTCCCATTGCAAGAAGTGCTCAACACCTGATGGACCTTAATCAAATTGTTTGTAATTAAGGGCTTGGATCTCTGTCCCACAAATAATTTAGTCACTTGCCTCCTTTTATACTTGAAGCAGACACTATGTTTATGCAATATAAAAGAACAAGTGCTTGACCCACACCTACAAGAAGATGCATGTTTTTATATCAGCCCACAACTCTGCCATCCCATAATCCTTTTTCTGAACTAATATTATTTTTTGTGTCTATGTCGTTAATGCCCTTATGCTCTAGATTAAAATAGCAAAAAAAAAGCCCCACCTGAAAGCCACACACAAGTGGTGCCATAAATGACTGAGTTATAATTTATTAATTTGACAGATTATCATCTAGACAGGGCCCAAGTCTGTAATTATAAGTTCTGCAGTGTAAGCCTCTGTTACCAGCAGAACATCAGCATGCACATGGTTGTACATGCAGGGTGTTTCAGTAATTGAGGAAAAAGAGTGTGAAAGTCATCTGTGAGGATGCTGGTGGAGGCAGTCAGGAGGAAAAATACCATTTGTTTCTGCAGCTGTGAGGTTGCTCATTCATCAGCACATTTTCATCCTCTGAAAACACAGAAATGATGCTTTCAAATCCGAGTGCCTCTCTGACTCTTAAACAGAGTGTTCTGCACAATCTGATGCTATGGATGATGCATGGATGTATAAAGACTGATGTGATTTGTGTGTTTTGGATGTGACTGTGAATGGCAGGACCAGTTAACAGAAATTAACTGCATATGTTTTTAAATAGAGAGCTGAAACATTGGGAACACTTTTGCAAAATACTCATATGCTTTACATGCAAAATCCTTTATGAAATTTATTGAAATTTTAATGATTTAAAATCATTTCACTGAAAGGAGAATACTGTAGAGCAGACATAGAAACAAAAATCATTTGTCACCATGCTAAAATTAATTAACTTGATGGAGTGCTACAATCTGGACAACATCAAATTATTGTAATTAACATTTCTGTGATGTAATCAGACAGGAATAACCGAGCCTCTGGTTTGCCAATTATTCCGCATTTTTATTCATTTTTCCTAGTGGCTGAGACTCTCCAGCTCCTGTGAATGTCCACTGTGGCTGAACCCCCACCACGTGTGATTATGCAATAGCTTAAAGTTACATAAAGTCAAAAGGATTGCTCAAACTGCTACAGTTGTGCACCAAAATATGTGAGTGGAAACCCACAGTCTCTTGTTGCTGACACCCCTTGTGTTTGATGGGGCAGCAATATGAGCCATGTGAAATACCGTGCCCCTCCCCTGGGCTCTGTGTAGTTGCTCTGCTGCAGGCAGTGAAAGGGGGAGGTCACCTGAGAACCTTGTGGTGTGTGACTGTGGGTTAGCAGCTTTCCTTGGGGTATTGCAAAGAAACTGAACCCCTCGGTGCTGGGCAGCTGCCCTGAAATCTCCTCATGCCCAGTGCCTGTGTGACAGAATCTCAGGGTAATGAATAGACTTTTTAAACCCCTCCACTGTGAAAACCTATGGGGTGATGTGTAACGCACAAAGCAAAATGTTTCAGTTCCAGTTAGCCCCAGATTAAAATCTATAATATTAGAGAGTTACTGAGAGCATGTGGCTCTTCTTGGTGGCAGGGGGACAGCTTGCCTTTTACCATGAACATGTGTTTGTTAAATGAGGAAGTTATTTCTTTCTTTTTCAGAGTATGTTTTGCTGAGCCAAGCCATCCTGAAAAGCTAAATAGTGCAAACCACAGCTGCTGTGGCTGAAGCCAAAGCAGTTCATTTGGGAAGGAAACATAGGATGTTTTAGAAAAATGAGGGCTTCTTGTAGCATTTTATTCATGATTAAGAGCTAGCTTGGAGAGAAGAGTAAATGGGGGGATGCTGATGGGGAAAGGGATATAACATAGTTGCAGAATGTTAGCAGACAATGTGGAGACCTTTATTTAGGCTGTGGTATACCCTCCTTCTCAGGAGATTATACACAGGCCACACTCTTGATTAGCCTGGATGACATTTTGCTGGCTTGGCATCATGCCTGAAGAGGAGCACTGTGAGGGGGCTTGAGATGTGCCTCAATCCCTCATGAGCCACTGCTGTTTGAGCAAGGTGCACGTCCTGCCCTTCAGCACAGTGCAGCTGGGTGTGCTGTGCCCATGCACACCCGAATGTTTCTGCACCTCAGCAAGCTGCTAGGGTGCTGGTGTGGGCTGGGCACTCAGCCTGGTGCCTGCCTCCCCGGAGACCCCAGGGCAGAAGCAGAGAGAAGCAGAGGTCAACCCCTCACAGGAAAGTGTGATGTTCACCTCTCTAACACCCACTCTCCAATGGCAAAGTTGTGACATGGAGAAGTCCTCACCTGACATGCACCCAGAACCCACAGACCACATCCCTCAAGCCTCCTCTCATGGAGGAGGAGAAGTGGATAAACACAGGGATAAACTGCAGGAAAATGATTTTGCTGATCTTTAAAAACATCTCAATGTTCTTGGAACTGCGTGTTTTGTCAGACTTTTAAAGATCTTTAGCAGAGGAATGGGTAGGCAGTAAGATTAGAGTATTCACACGGTTCCCAGCAGCTTCTGTCAAAATAAACATTATTTTGTTAACAGAACAAGCTATAATGCCTATGTATTGTATAGAAGCATCACTATATTTTCCTGGCATATTACAACAGCTTTGGGATTAGAAAAGAGCATATCATTTAATCACAAACATGTGAGTTACGGTGAATAGGTTTTATTTTCAAAAAAAGCCTAAGTGATTTTTGGATCTAAATTTACTTGTCTAGCAGCTTAGGTACTAGAATGTTAGAATCATTAGGGTTGGAAAGGGCCTCCAAGACCATCAAGTCCTTTGACCAAACACCACCTTGTCAACTAAACCATGGCACTAAGTGTCACCTCCAATTATTTCTTGAACACTTCTGAGGATGGTGACTCCACCATCTCCCTGGGCAGTCCATTCCAATCCTTAACAACCCTTTCTGTGAGTAAATTCTTCCTGATTTCTGGCCTGAACCTCCCCTGGTGCACCTTGGAGCTGTTCTCTCATCCTGCCACTGGTTTCCTGGGAGAAGAGGCTGGCCCTCAGCTTGCTACAACCTCCTTTCAGGTAGTGGTAGAGATTGATAAGGTCTCCC
This sequence comes from Falcunculus frontatus, assembly GCA_013398115.1. Taxonomy (NCBI): domain Eukaryota; kingdom Metazoa; phylum Chordata; class Aves; order Passeriformes; genus Falcunculus; species Falcunculus frontatus. Next base: position 286,385 of record VZRV01007668.1, read on the forward strand.
CAAACCCTTCTCTTCTCCAGGCTAAATAACCCCAGTTCCCTCAGCTGCTCCTCATATGACTTACTCTCTAGATCCTAAAAAGAAATGTGAAGTTTCTTTGGAAATCAGTGGTACTTAGGCTCTAAAGCTACTCATATACATTTAAAACTATATTCAATGATTTGACAGGTAAGTAATTTATGGTTAAAATATTAACTCTGAGTTGAACAGGATTTCAGGCTAATTTTAAGATTATTCTAAAGTGTCCCTAAATCTAATAAGATAGGTAGGTTTATCATTGCACCTATAATTATCTTAATATGTTTACATTAATATGCATTTCTAGCATCTGTTTTAGGCTATGTCCAGTGTTCTTAATAAAAAATTAGATATGATCTAACTGTGTACTGTCAGAATGACTCCACACCATGCACACCTACATATACATACACACCATTCCATTTCACTAGCTGCTTTTACTATTGTGTAAAAAAGCTTCTTTACTTTCTAGAAACAAAATCTGTTCTCATTCTTCACAGGAATGAGCCCTTCCTAGGAAAATGATGGAGCTGCTAACCCAGACCTTGCTTGGGATGTGGGTATATCTCTGTTAAAGGCCTTCTTTCAGATCAGGTATGTAAAACTATTCCTCACAGCCCTGGTTAATGTTTAATCATGGGGACCTCCTCAGGATCTTGTTCAGGCAACAGGAGCACAACTTGTGTGGCAGCTCCCTGATAACCAGCTCAGATTGCTGGTTTCCCAGGCTTGGACCCTATTTGTTGTTGTTTTATTATCTGCAGAAATTACTTGTGGAGCAATGCAGAACTTCTCTACAGAGAACTGAGAAGTTTTGCCCTTGTCTTTACAGCACAGTTGCATTTTTCCTTCCCATACCTTCACCTCACAAGTGAGCATTGCTCAAGTCCAAGAAGGGTCCAACAGATGTAGCTGTAATACCAGGGGCCTTGTGGCCAACACAGAGATGCTGCTGTTGCATTTGTGCCATGACTGCAGACCACAGCTGAAGGGCAGCCAGTGGGATTGTTAAACCAGGTCTGCCTTGCTTGTGCAGCCCAATCTCATGTAAAAGCAAATGTTCTTTTCCACTTACAGAAAGTGGTCCTGGAATGTACTTTCTGGGACTGCAAGACTCTATGCACATGTCCTTTACATCCCCAAACCAGTGGATTAGGTGCTTCTTGGAGTGAAGGGAAATCTTTTTATGTTCTTGATTTTGAGCAAGGAACTGATTTCAGATCTGCCTCCTTTTGAAATGTGCCAACTACAAAACTCTGCAATGAGCCTCTCAGTCTCTTCTGCAACAGCCCCACATACTGCAACAGGCACGTGAACAAAAATCTGCTGCTTCCAAGGTCAGTGCTTCAGGCTTTTGAGTGGATCATTTTCATCCTTGAAATGTTTCATGGCAATATGGGAAGGGGTGCTCTAATTTAGAAAAGACAAGGTGCTATTTCATATGAAATATGTTTGTCTTTAATAACTTTAAGATTGAAATGAGAAGAATTAATATCACATCAATATAATATTTGAATATTCCAGTAATACCTCTGTATGTTCTGACCTTTTAACAACTTTCATGAAATATTGCAAAGATAATACTTTTGCATATAATACTTTCATAGGCAAAGAAGTGGAATTTAAAATTTAATTCTAAATTACATTGTGGGGTTCTGAGTCAAAGGAAGTCAAACTCCATGGCTTTTCAGACCTTTATTTCATCATTAAGCAGAAAAAGCTTCTAAACGTTTTTCATACCAACTGAAGCATTCAGAGTTCAGAAAGCCCAGTGACCACAGGGAGTTATGCTTGTGAGCATCTCTTGCATATGAATGAATGGCTGGTGAGGAAATTTGACAGTAGTTAATATTTCAGTGATGTTTATAATTTTTTTTTGGTTAGCATTCTGAGAGGAATTAGAAATACAATTAATTTTGCTGTTCTGCTGCAGGGTTAGTTCATCAAAATTAAGTGATGAGAGAGCTACCCAACTCTGAAGCCATGCAGCCATTCTCATTAGGGCTTATTTCTCCGCTCCATCAAGGTGGTTCTGCCTGATGTCTGGCTGTCATTTCAGCTGCCTATCTGGAAAGTTGGCTTGCAAACATTTTATTTTGACAGCATGTCAACAATTCTTAGGAAAATTTCTCAAAAAAACCTGCTACCACAGAGTTTTGAATGGGTTTTAACTGCTGGATAGACATTCGAGGGTGGGGAAGAGTGGGAAGGTATAGATTTAAAAGTGATTGGCAACTGGCAACAGTGGAGTGATTGAGTCTGACTTTGCTTTACAACAGCTGGGATCTACCTTGTGTACTAGTAAGTAATTTTTACGGTACTTATGATGCAAATGAAGATAAGTTCAGGAGATATAGTCTCATCATAAAGTGCATGTGCTTTTATTGTGGTAGAATTCAGGAGCTAGAAACTCTGATAGTTACAGTTGTTAGCGTAGAAACACATCATCACGGTACGATTATATGCAGGTGCTTTTATTGAGGAGCTCTGGGAACCAGGGGTACAGCCCCAAATCTGACTCTGACATGGATTCGAGATGGATACATTTTTTTACCCTTTCCTTACATAACTGTTGTATAATCATATGTTAATCATTAACTTAATATTGTTCTAGTGTGTGTATTGATTTCACCTGAGCATGAGTTTTAAGCCCCCTTCCCGCAACATTTCTCATGATTGTGGTTCCTTTCTCATGATTCTTGTTGCGATTAAACCATTATTTTTTAATTATATTTAATTACTAAGCAATCGTCGCATTTAACTTTATCATCTACCATACAGGTGGGTATACAGGTGCAGATTCACAGGATTTTAGCAAAGACAATGCCCACTCCCTTTCCCAAGGCCTACTTTAGCTACTACGATTTTTAGAAACATTTTAACCCTATGCTATCACAGACACAGAAGCTTTTGAAGCCCTTACTGCAAATTATGAACTTCAGTGTAACTAAATTATGAGATGATAATGCAGGTAAACTTATCTTTATGAGGGAGCACAGTAAACCAAACATACAGATTCTGAACTATATTGTTAGAGAAGAGGCATTGAGGGAAAGGTAAGCTTGAGTTTGAGATTACTGAATCACAGTACCTCAGTCCCTGAACAAAATGAGGTAACAGGAAGGAGAAACGAATATGTTTAAAACTATGAGTAAATAGCCTGCTCAAGTGGGAAGAGATTATGTGATCTCAGCAAATATCTTGCAGAAAGTGGTGACACCAAACCATGGAAATCAAGGCTAGCAAATAGCATCTTGTTGGAACTCAAACAGGAGAGCAAAGGGGGAAGAAACTAAAGAGCATGAGCCTGGAGATGAACAAATATAACCAGATGCACATTTTTTAGTGACTGGCCTGCAAAAAGCCTGCTGGAAAATAGTACCACCATTGGAGTAAGTGCCATCTGTCGTGTGAGATGATTTCTTCACATCAGCTTTTTTTTGCCAGAGGTCGATGACATCTATTCTGCAAGTTGCAGGCATAGACTGAGGACTGCTGGTGCCTAACAGAGGCCATGAGGTAAGTATAGATGTATATATTTTTATTTTCCTCTTCATCAAGGCTAGATGCTGGATTTTCTATACTGATTGTGCCTTTTCCTCACGGGAGTGACAGCTTTATCTCCTAGTATAAAGTGAAAGTGTTTTGAATTTTTGCATTGTGATGGATATGAGTCAGAAATTTTGTGTTTCAAGAAAACCTTGCTTGGTGTTGACTGCAGATGTTTTAGTACCCAGGTTGTTTATTCAGTCTCTTCTGCTTCCTAAGCTGAGAAAATTCCTATATGCCTGCGTTTCCTTGGCATCCAGAAAGCACATAAACTTTCCTCACAAGTCTGTTTCTTACTCATGCCAGCAGGTTCACTACACAGTGGGATGAAATATGTGAGGCGGTTACTGAATTTCACCCTGGCTATTGCAAGCTACACTCATGTAAGACAAAAGAGTTGAGAAAATATATCGTTTTGACAATTTCCTTTGTCTTGCAGCTGTGAGACTTTTCCATTGGTTGTGCCTATTGTGCGTGCTTGGAGTGTGCTTCCCACCCTGTCACTTATCCACATTGTTGAACTCCAGTGCTGAACTCTGCGACCTCCTTTGTTTGGGTGTTCTTGTATGAGAGCTAGAGCTTCTGGATGTGAAGGACATCTCAGATATCTAAAAGCTTAGATATCTAACCCTAAGGCATCCAAAAGGACAGAGAAAATGGGACTTTTAATGCAAGAGGTAGAATGAGGAATATTCAATACCTCTCTGTACTTGTTTCATGCAGGAGATCCCACAAAGAAGGTGATACCATATGACAGTTTCACCACACTGAATTTCCTTTGCGCCTGAAAAACTAATTTTTTTAGAAATGTAGATGGAAAGTGGATTTATGACTTCCCCATGGTATCTTATTTTCCTTGCATTAATTGGAAGCTGCTATATGGAATTCTTTGTATTGATGTATTTGGGGTCCTTATATCAGATACCCCGTGCTTATCTTGTATGAGGAGTAGGCAATTTCTCTTGTACTTTTTCTGAATTGTTTTCATGAAAATACTAGAAGTTTTGATACTATTTTGGACCTGGAGTAAATTCCATTAAATCCAGCTATTTAGTTTTATATTACTGCTGAGTATTTAGGTTGTATAGTTTTTCAGAAAACTTGGAAAGGACCTGCCCTCCCCCTAAAAACCCCAAAACCCCAAACTACTCCATCTACTAATTTATTATCCATGAGTAAATGGCTTCTGCTTTTAGTGTCATGAGGGAACAAACTCTAGCAGGCTCAAGAGAAATGGCGCAGTGAACTTGCATCTAGCTGTGATCAGTGATTTTCTCTTGTAGCTGATGACCCTTTCTTTTTTCTTCTGTGAAAAGACTAAATCAGAAGGGGGTAACAGGGAATTCAGAGGCTATTTTCAGTACTTTCCACCTTTTTCTTCTTCTTTTTCATGACCTCTATGTCCTAAATGGTTTTTTAAAGGTGCCCTTATCTGTTTGGCCTCTGAATCATGCAGGCACCAGTGGAAGAATGCAAGAATCTGTTATAAACTCTAAGGTGCGATGTGGGAAAAGGCTGCAGCTTTTTAAATGGCTTCTGTTTCAGAGCAGTAAGGGAAATATAATTTAAAATTTCTTAGGTATTTTATAGATTCATAAAACTTCTTGAAAGCTATGCCTAAAATTTAGTTATTCACAATATATTTTTGTCACACCTGAATACTTCAAGTAGGTGAATATAACACAAAGTCATCTCTGTTAAAATGCTGTACTACATGCTTCATGTATTTATAATGCTTTTAAATGCACAATAAATATTTCTATTTAAAATGGGATTGTTTTATCAAGGCTTAATGTTTCGGGTGTGATTTTCTTTGGCCCAGGGTTTGCTCTGGGCAGCCATTTCAAGCAGAAGAGCCATGTGAGACTTTTCAGGTTATTTTCTATTGAGTTTGCAATAAACTGGAGCCTGCTGCAAAATCCTCTGGGGAGAGTGGCACAGCCTTATTGTTTTAAGTCTTCCCTCTGTTTTATCATCTAATGTTCACCTACTTTAATGCTTTCTGCTCTACTGGCTCAGAGCAAAGGCATGAAGTTAATGTTATTGCAACTTGTGGGGCTTGCTGGGTGCCAGGTGGATTAGCTGGGAGGAGGAAAATCTGCGGAGACATTTCCCATGACTTCACAAAGAACATGCACATGTAGCCTGCAGTCCTAATGGTGCAAATGGCAGGCATTTGCCTTGCTCTATTTTCTGAGCCTGTTTACAGCTAGGATGCTGCCCCAGAGCAGCTGCCTTGTGGTTTCCACTTGATACCATGCCGATTTTAGGTGTTCTTCCTTTTGAACATTCTCTGGTTTTTCCAGCCTGAGAAGTATGCAGCCTGCCAATCAGGCTTTGATGGTGTCAAAGAGGGCAGTGTGGAAAACTTGATGGCTTGCTCTCTATTGCCCACCCTCATCCTTTTTGCCAGAATTTTCTATTTTTGGTGGAATAACACCTTTTATTTGACCTCATATGAAGTGCTTTGTTTTGCTGGCCTTGCTCTGTGTGCTGGTTCTTGGGTTCCACTTCTGTGGTACTGAATTCTTCACCAAGCAGACATTCCAAAAAGTCAAAATATTTATCTCAGGGTATGCAATTGCATTCTGAGATGTCCAGAACTTGGTGAAATATTTAACATTGTGTGTGAACTGTTTTTCTGCACTGTTTAAACCTTTCCTGAAGGGATTGTGTTTAGGAAGTGCGTCATGGCCAAGGAAAATGCACAAGTGTGAGTGATCCAGGTGGTGGGAGCCAAGCACCAGAGTATAAGTGTTTAACTAAGAAGCTCTCAGGATATTCCTGTTTCTGAAAAACATACATAATGCTGTTACTGACATGACTTGATCTCACTTCTAGCACTGATAGCTCAGTTGCTTGAAACCTCTAAGTTTTCTTGACTGTGAAATCAAAAGTATTTTCTTAGAGCATCATGAATTAACATCCTCCTGCATTTCTCAGCTTATTCTTTCTTCAGAAAGTTGATCAAACATTAATTTGACTACATAAGTAAAGCAATCACTATGAAAATAAACTTTTCAGTTGCCTTTAAGTTTGAAACTGGGAAACAAATGAGCATAGAAAAAGTTTATCTTTTGCAAAGCTAAAACACTGGTAACTTTCCAAAGGAGTAACAAACTATAAAGATTTTTTGACAGGAGAAGAAATCTAATTTCTTCGTTTCAGTGGGTAACTCTTCCCTGCATCCTTGGTTTGTTCAGTTTCATTTTTCATCTATTTCTCCCATGCTGTTTCTTGCTAAAAGAATTCTTTTGTCTGAGGAATCACCCTGAAGGAGCTTGTGGACCTACTATTGAGCATTAAAAGCATGCTGGGAGAATTCTCCTTTTTCAAGAGTGTTCATGGTGTTTTTCTGTGGCGTGTAGTCTGTTAAGCTTTTCAGGTTTAAGAACAAGAGTCAGCAATCTTCTGCCAAAATACTTGCAATCTATTTCGGTCTCAATTGCATCAGGGGCTGGCAGTTAAGCATGGTTTTCTGCTCAGGCCCTTTTAGCCAGAGAGAATTTTAGAACTGTGATACTCTTATACCCTGAGGGTATTTTCAGTCCAGACAACTTCAAAAATTCCTCTGAAAAGACTGCAAAACTTTAGAAAAACCAAACCCAGCCTAAAGAGCTCAAACATCCTGATATTCTCATGTAGGTATGCCTGAATAGGATAAGCAGAAAGAAAATAATGATATAAGGTTAATACTAATGAAGGTACAAAATTCATCCATGTTTTCTTTTACTGTAAATGAAAATCCTTATGCTGTCAGAGTGTAGGACAGTGGCCGAGTTATCTCTTAGAGAAATCAGGTGGCACTTCAGCTTCCAGAAAACTGAGCAATAGTGGACTCTTTCCATGTCCTTCTTGATGACAGTTGCAAAGCAGAAACTTTGCCACGCTAGGGCATACATGACTACAGGGTTTCCTTCTTCAAGTCATTGTCTGGTTGCTATGGAGGAATGTGACTGCATGGTAATGTTCTGCAACTGTTCTTGTCAATAACCTTTGATAAGTTGACTTTCTCCAATGAAATCGAACAAAGGGGCCATCAGTGTTCCAAAGTGGCGAGGCAGCATGGGCAGGGGGGCTCGGCACTGATTGCTTAAAGCACTTCCCTTTCATACCTGAGGCGTTTGTCTTCCCCTGTAACAATGGCTTTCCTGGGTAGGCAAGCCCTCATTCTCTGCTGCAGAGCTGGCTGAGCTGAGCATCTTTAGGAGGCTTGGACTCATCTCACTGATGAGAACTGGGAAGGGAAATAGAAAGAGCTGTGTCTGCATGGGTGTTAAATTCTGTGAGTCCTTCAGCTGTCTCTGAAAAGTGTTTTCTGCACTGGGTACCTCAGTCTGTGCCAGCAAACTTTACCCCATTCCCAGTCTTCCCTGCTTCCCAAGACTCTGACATAACATTGAAAATACCCAACAAGTCCTCTCTCCTAGGCCTGCTGTGGGAACTCTTCCATCCTTTCATCTTATTGGATTTTTTTTTAGATTTTTGAGGGTGAAAAATGCTTGTGTTTAACTTCAAGTAGGTGAGACTTTGTACTTTCTGTCTGTTCATTGTCAAAAGTACTTCTGCCTTACTTTGTGACTGCTGTATCTTATCCTAATGGATATTGTGGTGTTGTTCATTGCTGGAAGCTCTTCTATCTTGGCCATCATTAGCATCATTATAGTCCCTTTCTTTCGTAGCTATTTTATTGTTGCTGAAAAATGGAGATGTGGGACAGTGGCTGAAAAGCCAGTTGCATTCAGATCTCCTGATGAGTGTCTGACTTCAATTTTGTGGCTTAAAAAGGAAGTCATTGCAATCTTGTGGCAAACTGAGCTTCCCTGAATTGCACTATGATCATCTTGACGCAGAAGCATAGTCCATGTTCTCAGTACAGTCACAAACTCCTTTACAAGGGCCAGAAAGCAGAAGATAGGTTGTTTTTAAAGTCTGTGAGCCATGCAGGACAACAAGGCAACTGATGAATAAAGTTCTGGTTTTTCCCTCTCAGATCCTCTGTCCTCGCAACAACAAAAACCCCCACTCGTTCCTCTAAAATGAATCTGGAATAAAAGATGGAAATGATCCTTCATCTCAAAATTGTGAAGGGGCTTTGAAAGCTTGCATTAAAGTCCCTGTTGTGTCTCTGACTTGACAGGCTGTAAAGGCAGCTCTCCAGTCTTCTATATCAAAGTCTTAAAAAAGTAAATCATAAAGCCTTCCTTCCCTGCTCCAAAAAAGTGTTCAAACACACTGAGGGAGTCAGTCCTAAAGTTTCATCAGTACACCATTGATCCTGACATGACTGGCTGTTTAATGTTAACAAAAGGTTACTAAGGTTTTAATTTTTAGAGGAAACTGAACTTGTCAAGATCTTTTGAACATTTTTCTTCCGACTTTGGTCAGAAAATGTCTTTCAAAGGGCTTGTGCCTGTGTCTCCGTAGAATAGAATGGTTTTTATTACATTTGCCTCTAAAGGCCTCTAAAGTTCAGTCTGGAAGTCATGGTCAGATTCAGAAGAAAATTTACTTACCCCAGAATAGCAAATAAGACAGTGAGTTGGTGCATTTGCTGTACTGGCAGCCAGTGCCTTGGGCTTTTGGGGCAGAAGAGAGGGCTGGGTGTGAGTATTATTTCAACATGGGTATTTTGTTTTCAACTTGCTATGCTGGTTAGATCCTGTTTCAGACTGGATTGTCCCCTTGGGCTGATGATGCCTGCTTGCTCTGAAAGGCAGTACATGGACCATCCTGCACTGATCTGGGGTGACATTTTCAGCACTTCATAGTACAGGTGACTCTTGGTCACTTTTGGTTTCCTATCTGGATGCCTGCTGTGGGCCTGTTCTCATACAGCAGCGTGGTGCTTCCTCTCTCACCTGTTCCTTTAGTCACACTCTAAACAAAATCTCCTTTTATCAGTATTTTCTTAAGATATAGTGAGCTTTCATTCCTCCCTACAGTGTAAAGTTTCTCTAGTCTTTAGTTATATTACTACCCTAGTTTAGCTGGGATAGAGTTAGTTTCTTCCTAGCAGATGGTACAATGCTGTGTTTTGGACTTAGTATGAGAATAATGTTGATAACACATTGATGGTTTAATTTTTGCTAATCCAGTTTCCCATGCCCTGCTGGTGAGCAAGTGCACAGGAAGCCAGGAGGGAGAATGGCTGGGACAGCTGACCTGAACTGGCCAGATGGATATTCCATACCAGAGAGTGTCATGCTCATTGTATAAACTGGGGGAGTTGACCAGGAGGGGACGATCGCTGCTCAGGGATGGGCTGGGCATTGGTCAGCTGCTGTTGAGTGATTGTACCGGGGATCTGTCTGTCTGTCTCAGGTTTTATCCCTCTCATCATCTCTTCGTAGTCTCCCTTTTCATTACTCTCCTTCTTCCTTCTTTCTTCTTCTTATCATTTATTTCAATCACCAAACCACTCGTATCTTGGCCCATGGATTTTACCTCTTTCCAATTCTCCTCCCCATCCCACCAGGGCTGGGGTGGAGAGTGAATGAGCAGCTGCACAGTATTTAGCTGCCGGCTGGGGTCAAACCACTACAATTACATTCAGACAGATAATGCTGGCTCCATGACAACATCAGCTCTACAGTCTCAGAGGAACTGAGTGCATCAGCCTGGGAAGGCAGCTGTGGCACTGCAGGAGGAGCATACACCCAGGCAGATGGCCCATCCATCCCCACAGTTGCAAAGAGACGTGTGCCAGCAGCCTGCACACCTTGCAGAGGTCAGGGCTTGCCACAGGTGCATTTATGCTCTTTGTGTACCAGTTGCAAGCTCAGAAATAAGACTCCCAGATCTCACAAAGCTGCCCCAAGTCATTCAGTTCTTTGGTATGAATGAAACCATATCCATTTGGGCAAAATTCTCTCTGCTTATTTCCTCAGTGAACAGCTTCACATTCAAGTGTCTCAGATGTTTCACTGCCTAATCTATTTTCTTTTCTCCCCAGTGGTAAGCAATTACCGGGCTGATGCTGGGATGGTGCTGGTTACTTGCACGCACTGGTGGGCAGTGGCAGGGGAGAGGCTATTCCCATCGGGGGTCAATCATGCCTGTGGCTGCATTCTCATGGAAGAAAGGCTGGAGGGGAGTGCAGCAGGAGTGCAGCTCAGAAATGAAGCATTGAAGTCCCCCTAATACTGAGCAAGCACTCTCTATACTCTGGGGTTGTTTTCTTTGCTGAACTGAGAGCAGCCAAGGTATAGCTCAAAGTGTTGAAACAACTTCCTGGATTGGTGCAAAAGATGTGTTTTATTTCTGCTTCCTTTTTCCTTCGAATTTGTCTTGAATGCCATGGGTGTAAAGACCTGCAGGTTAAGACATGTCATGTGCAGGCATATGCAGTTTTTTTTAAACTGGTTTATTGTTTTTCTTTCTTTGAAGAAAAATGACAGAAAACTCACGTAAAGAATGAGGTTTTCATAAAGCCAGAATTGAACACTTACACTTTTGGAAGTTTGGAATACACAGAATGCCATACTGAAATAAAATACAAGGGACAGTGGCTACTGACTGTAAGAGGGTGAGTTTAGATAAGATGTGAAGCACTACGAGTGTGGTAAGACACTGAAACAGGTTGCCCAGAGAAACTGTGGATACCCCATTCCTGGAAGTGTTCAAGGCCAGGTTGGATGGGGCTTTGAGCAACCTGGTCTAGTGGAAGGTTTCCCAGCTCATGGCAAGTGGGGTGAAACTATAGGATCATTAAGGTTCCTTCCAACCCAAACCCTTCTGTGGTTCTTTGAAATGCTGCAAGCCCATCTAAAATTTACTGTTCACCCTCTACCCCTCTCTGATGACACACAGGCAAAACTTCATAGAACAAATATCACTAAAACTGCATCCTTAGAAAACTTTGCTGTTTACATAAGCACGTTTTTAAAGACACGCTTCAGACAGTAATGAGAGGTTGTGGTGTGTCTCAGAACACAGAATAATTCTGTTTTAATTATAGGAGGCAGTTCTTCATTACTGAGTGCTCAAAGAGAAGGGTGAAAGAAATTTCATGCAGTTATAATTAAAGGGAATATAAAATCTAAAACCACCTACATAATCAGAAGTTTGATTTAATAGCAAGGGAAATATTTCATTTATTAAAAAATTGGAAGACTGACGTACCAGAAATGAAACAATGGCATTCTGGAAAGAATCAGCATGTGTGGAGGCAATATGAATGAGTATCCTTGTGTTTTTGGTGTTCCTGTTAATTCTGATTTTCCCTTTACTTTTGCTTTTCCTTTCACTATATTACTTGCACTTTGTGGTCAAAAAGATCTGGGGTTGAATTACTTCAATAGCCAAGTTATAAATTACACTTAAGCTCCTGGGCAGTAGGGGACAACTTGCAGAAATAACGTCCAGTTTCTGTTCATTGCCTTCAGAATGTGACAGGAACAGTTTATGCAAAGAGTGCTTTTAGCCAGTTGAAATATTGCTTTAATAATGTTTTCCTGTTTTCTGCAGATAAAGCATTGGCTGTTCATGTGCATAGTGCACCACTCTGTCTGAATGTCCTACTTTTAGAAAAAAGAATAGTAGTCCTTCAGATTGCAAAGTACAAATTGCTGTAAGTATTTCTTAAACTGGATTGTTTTTTAAGGCTTTGATTAGATCTTATTCTTCAGATTCCAGTAAAAGTTTTCCCATCTCTTGTAAAAACAGCACTGACCTAGATAGGGTTGTAAATTTTGATTGGTATCACTGCATGCAGGTGTACAGAGATATTGAAAGACCAAATAATTTTTTTTTTTAAACTTAAAGCAAGTGAGCAGAACTTCTGGCAAGAAAAATGGTACTGGCTCTGCCTTCCAAGTCATTATTTACTATTACTTTTTCTAGAAACATTTATAGGAACTTTTAACCGACTGCAGAGTTGGGGGTTTGGTTTGTCTGGTCTTGAACAGATTGCTTCAGAAGAAATTTATCCCTCTATCTGGAAGTTAAATTAGACTGCTTATAGAACACTTGTGTCTGACTTTGCTTATTTTAAAGATAAATAAAACCTTTCCTACACAAACTTGGCACAACAGACCTTGTGGTAAAAATATTATCTATGTGAAAATACATCTGCAGCTTAGTTACATCCAGCCAAACTTCTGTAGCATGTTTCCTGCCCTCAAAATAATTTTGTCATCGCATTCACCAAATAAAGCAGGCATGCTGAGGAGAACTCTATTGTTTTATGTAATACATAATTATGGGACCTAGAAGCTTGCCTGGAGACTATGTAGATCATCTCAATTTTGACATTTTTGATGTTGAATGATTTGATCTGGAAACCAAATATTTTTTTTCTGAATTACTTTGTGTGGAGTTATTGTCACTGTTGCTTTTATTATCTTTAAGTTTAATTCAACCTCCCCAAGGCTGGCTTGTCCGTCTGTTCTATCAAATAACTCTGGCACTCAGAGAAGTGTCAAAATGGGGTGGGGATGACAGAGGGACTGCTTTTACTTGACATTTTTTAGGGCTTTCTCGCAGGGGCAGGCTGACAAAATTTCTTCTCCATCTGATACCCTCAGCTGAGCACACTGGATACTGAAGTGTATCCACTGAAGGATTTGGTTTCCATCCCTCTTCTCCACCAGGCTGAGCATCATATACACAGAAAATGACTCCTGATTTGGGTGTATCACAGCTGTAGCTGTGCAGGTGCTTGGCATTCTGGAAAACCTTGTTTATAGTTCAAGTTGCCTAAAATCAAGAAACCTGGGCATTTTCTCCTACTGTTCCTTGCATGATGATGGAAATAAAATAGACAAAAATCCACTCTTTTCCCTGCACTTTTTTTGTGGAAAAAGGTTTTTTTTCAAAATTCTTGGGAAAACTTAGGCACTTTAACTAAAGACAAACCAACCCAAAGCGGAAGCACATGTTAGTTTAATTTTGTGTTCTCCATACAACTGATGGAGAATACACCTCCCTCATTCCTCAACACATGTTAAGGAACTCAGACTGACTCAATTATGCTTTCCTACCAAAATGGCCTTTTTCTTGCTGGTAGAAAAAACCCAAGGAACGTGAATGAATCCAGGCCAAAATCAGTGTTTAAATTCTTCCAGGACAACTGTTTTAATTCACAAGGTTGAAAAAGGTTTTGAAAAAGTCTGATAAGACTTGATGTGTTTGTGTGGCAAATGTAACTTAATTGAACAAAATTCTATGTTTTAGAATCATAGAATTGTTTGAGTTGGAAGGAACCTTAAAGATAAAGATCTTCCCTTCCCAAACCCCCTGACATGGGCAAAGACACCTTTCACCAGACCAGTTCTGGTGCTCAGAGCTCCATCCAGCCTGGCTGGAGCACTTCCAGGGATGGGGTGGCAGAATAATCTTTGACCTTCCTCCAGAAAGATATTGGAAGTTAGGATGGCATGAGAGTTTTTCCCTTCCTCTAAATACCAACTGTGTGAATTATTAGTAATGTGAAAGATCAGTCTGGATGTCTGGTACCCTTATTACTTCTAAGAGTGTTCCTGCATAGTGGTTATTTTGTTAATTGATTTACAAATGCTCTGTGTTTTGAGACCTGTGTTTTGAGTAGCAGAGAAAATCAATCTGCTGGTAGCACACTGTAAAGTTGATCTATTTTGTTCCATTAACCTAAAAGACTACTTTAAATGAGCTGGCTGCTATTGCAGGCAGGTATCCAAACAGAGCTGGGTGCTTTTTGTGTACAAAAGAAGGACACCCTGCAGGCTGTGAAGGACTCCAGGCCCTGTCCTTGGCCTCTGTGGTGAGTGGATGTTATTGAGTAGCTCTAGAGCCTCCAAGGTAAAGCTCGCTTGAGAGAGGAGCTGTTTGCACCATGGAACATCTGACCAGGGAACCATCAAGTCAATATGGTACAAGGGTAAAATAAACTTCATTGGTAAGTGGCTTTATAACAGAGTAAGTCTCTGCCATTTGTGTGATATGAAGCTTATTCCAAGAAAATCCCCTTGAATTTAAACAAACAGAAAAGGATTTACCTGCATATGCCTTCCCTCCCTCTTACACTGCTCTAGTGTGCTACAGGGCCACATTCTCTGGTGGCTTGGGGCCTCTTCAAATAAAATGAATGTAAAACCATCAGGCTGCACTAGAGCATCTTGCATTTTGTGAAATTGATCTATCAGTCAAACTCAGCTTGATGTTTTGACCAAAAAATCTGAAATTAAAGATGGATTATTGATTTCTTCTTGTCTTCTCAGCCAGGTTAAGTCTGTTATGCACCAGAATTCTCTCCCAGAGCTGATATTAAATTGGGTCAGAGTACCTACAACTGCAGGATAACACTGGGATGTCTATGCAATAGACAGGGATAATGTCTCAGTACACACCAAGCTGCTGGCTTGTATAGAAGTGGTGTACAAAATTAGATTTGCACCACACAGGGAATTTTCCCAGGACTTAGTTTTCCTGAATTATAGCTCATCTTAATGTAAGAAGTCAACATAAACTAATGTAGCATGGAGCTGGATCTGACAAACCCTGTCTTGAACAGGGTAACTAGCAATGAAGAATCAGAGCAGGAGACTCCTGGATTTCATCTCCACTCTTTTCTGTGCCTATCCCAACTTTTATATCTGGTTTTCCATAAATAATGGCATTGATATCTGGTGATCTGGGTTTTCGGTACCGAACTCTCTTTGAATACCCTGAAGGCAACTGATAAGATTTTATCTAGACTTGTTTTTTTGATCCTAAATTTTGGCATGGCTTTGAATCTCAAGAGTATAATCTGTCCTCCAGTACACATAATTCTATAGCAAGAGGTTTCATGCATTGCATTGGTTTTCCTTTTTTTCTTGATAAGTTTACCAGCTTATTGATTGCTGGGATTTGGGAATGATTTGCACTGATGAGATGGACAGCAGTCAGAATGTGGATATGATATGTTCAGTATTTTGGCTAGTAGACAGGACAGGGCTCTGATTAAAGGCTTAAGCTGGATGGATGTGATTCTACCAAGAATCTAATAAGATCTTACTCTAAATACGATGTTATTAATATTTTTCATTTTTATTTGAAAGACATGGAGATAATTGCATCTTGGTGAAAAGTCAGAATTTTCGTGTTTTCTCATATCTTTCTGTCAAATTTTCTATATTGTCTTTGTACACACACAGGGTTATTTTTCCTCTACAAATCATGCCCTGGTAAATTTTAATAATGATCATATGAATAAAGGATTTACTTTACCATTAGCTTGGAAAAAAAATTATGCTGCCTTCATTTTAAGATTACAAGAGAGTTAAGTGTATGAAGGAAAATTACATAATACCACATTAATAAAGGAAGTTCTTAAAAGCCCAGAACTGTCTGGTGCTGAACAGGAACGCAGTTAAGAGAAGGAATTGTGCATGGACAGAAACTGCAAAGCTTATAATCAGGAACTAACTAGTGACTTTCCTACGCAGGGTATTTTTGGGTGGTGAGAAAGCTGTAAAATGAGAGATGAATGTTGACTTCTGACAATATTCCCTTCAAGAGGAGACAGTGGAGATGGTCAAGAACATAAAAACAGGAAAAAAGATTTTGCATTTGTAAAAAAAGGGTTATTCATACTCTCCAAAAAGAGATACGAACAAGAGCGGGGTGTTTCACGCCCTGCTTCTGCCTATAACCTAAGTCTGGAAGACATCCCACTTTATGTTTTGCAGTGGAAAGGTTACCACCACTAGATCATTCCCACCATCTCTCTGCCTAGCATTCAAGCAGGAGGAACTCAGCCTGGGAGGTGTTAGGAGTCTGGCATCGTGCTGTAAAGGCTGTATTGGAGTGGCATGTCTCACGTTTTGGTGCTGCCATGCTCAAAATCCTGACTGTGGGCAAAGAAGAATGATATCTACATAAAAGTAAGCCAAGAATTAATTTATTTTTTGCGGACACACACACACACACACACATTCACTCTTGTTTTTTATCCCTTTTCCTGAGGTTATGCTCAGCCTTCAGGGTCCAAAGGTTGGTGACTTCACCCTGGGGTTTGGTGTGTGAAAGAGTGTTACAGCAGGTCGTATTTTTCTGAAGGAATATGGTGTTTGTGTTGCTGGTTTCCTCTCCCACAGCCAAACTCCACCTTGGGGAATGGCCTCCTAGTCCTCCTAGAAGCAATCAAAGAAAGCAGAAACCTCACTAAGATATTCAAAATTATTGCCTGTTTTGCATATGTGTTTCAAACTCTTAATCTAACAGGGAGGTTGCTGCTCCAGTGTGTCAGCTCTGTGAGAGACCATTGTGCCTACCAGACCCACGAATAGGTGTGGGAGAGGGGTGGGTCTTGTATCAGTCAGGCATTTGCCATATTTCACCTCTGGCTTAGTAACAGCAGCTTCAGCTGATGGGGCTTGAATGTGACAGTCAGGGAAACACCCTGTAGCTGTGCAGTGTCTGCAGAGCCACTCTGCTCCCTGGGCTGCAGCTACACACGGCTGATGAGGATCTAAGTAAGGAGCTGAACTCCCAGATTGCTGATGCTTATCTGGCTGTATCCCCACTCCCAATCCCTCTCTCCTTGAACAAAGGGAGGGCTGAGAGAACTGTTTTGGAGTTGTAGTTTTTTACTTAGTTGTTATTTTCCATATTGCCAGAGTGACTCCCAGTTATAAATACATAAATTTATGTGTGCACATACACACACACACACACACACACACACATGCACACACATACATATATGTATGTATAAAATCTCTCTTATTTTCTTTTTGTTAAGCTGACATCAAGCTGGAAAAGAGAGACTTTCACCAGAAGTTACACTGGAGATGACTAAATTTTCAAAGACTTTCAGAGTGCCTAAGGCTAATGCTGGAAAGCACCCAAACATGGTTGTTGCTTTCATCCTACAGACATTGGTAGGGGTTGAATGTCTTATTTATTAATGTGCCTGTTAAAGGATATGATCAGTCATGTGAGTTGCTGAATCTGCACTGCAGCTGGATCATTCCCACTGGCCACTATGGATCATGCAGGCTTTGGCTATGTTTTCCTGCTTGTTGTCTTTATGGACAGTGGTTGCAGCCTGAGGGATTTTGTCACTGACATGATTGAAATTAATTTTCTCTTGTATATGCTAAAGATAATTGATGTGTTGGGAGATCTTTGTGTGATCTAAAATCCCAAGCAAGTTATGTCTAAGGGTTGCAGCACACACTGTGCAACCCTTCTGGAGCAAACTTCTGGGTACAGGCTCTAAAACTGATATTAGAAACAGTTAAAATGTAAAATTCTTCATACAGTTTTTATTGAGTGGTATTTCAAGGGGTTTATAATTGTAGTTCTGACATCTGTTGCTGAGATTAGCAGTAATCTTTCCTTCCTCTTTTGTGTATGTCACACCAGTACAATCCTCATAAAGTCTGTAATGCATTTGTTAAATTTATTGGTGAGGTGGCACAGTATAAATAATTAATCCAGGGAGAAAAAAGCGTTTAATGTTTCCTTCCCTATTATTTTCTCTGTGTAATACAACTTCATTGGCAGGAGGCACACCAGATACTAAACCCACTTGTGAAGACAGTCCCTGTTCTCCAGGTTCAACTGTTGTGGATGTTTAAGCAGGAGTAATTTGTTTTGACTAGCTGCTGAAGTCTTTGTATTCAGAATCTTCAGCTTGCTCATATCATCTATGTACCAAGAATTGTTCCAAAAATTCTTTTGCCATCAATGTGTCTTTGTTGTCATATATTTAAAAACATTTCTGTGAGGTCTTAAGTTTCAGGATAAATTTCTCAACTCTGTCTGCAGTCCTGTGAAAAAGGTAATTGAAATATATTTTTAAAATGTGTGATGATACCCCCTCCAACAGTGTAATAACAAGGGAGCAACTCTCCACAACCAGATGTGTTTTCTCACAGATCTTGCTTACTAGAGAAAGTTATTTTGCAGTTAGCAAGGGTGTAATAATTTATAGTAAGCTGGTTGCTCTGATCTAATTTCTCTGATGTTCACTGATGATGCACAAGGCAGTTTTCCCCATTTTCAAAGGAGATAAAAATCCTTCACAGTGCTGATGCTCTCAGGGTTCAGATGCACAGTCGGATAATCTGTTTTAACACACTTTTTCATCATTGAATCTTGGGTCCAATGGAAGTTACATGCTCAGCCTCTCTTGGTATCTGAGTGGAAGTTCCTCCAGCTGTTGTTTTAGGGGGGCATAATTATTGAATATTTAAAACTTAGATACTATTTTGACACTTTAAGATACTCAAGACACTTCTATTTGTTATTTAAGGGGGCACAATCGTTGAATCATTAATGCTTAAGGAAATAATGTGATATTTTAAAGGAAAAGTTATAGTTGTCTTCCTGAAAAAATGCAAAGGAATGAAGTACATCCGTTTCATATTCATGTGTGAATATGAAAGCAATGTCCAATTTACAGCATGAACATCTTGCTACTAATTACAGCTTTTCTGTATTAAAACGTTATGGTAGCATACACTACTTAAACACTTTTTAAATACAGAATAGTCTGTTGGGAAAGCTTCTGTCTTCAAGTTGTGTAATGTGTTCAAGGCGTACGAGAACACTCAGTCCTTGCAATGACCAGATGAAATTATTATTGTGATCATCATTATTATAATTATTATTATCATAATTTTCATAATCATTATTATCACGCAGTAATTGTGTGAGGACTCCTGTTTCAAACAAGTGTAGGGGAAATGAATTGTGCAAGGCCACTAGGATGGTCATTAAAATGAGAATTCCTACCAACAATTGCTGCATCCTGTGATTGCCTTGAGTCCTGTTCTGAAGCACAGAGCTATTCAGGGTGGTGCTGAATGGCTGTGAATAGGAGCTGCCGGCCCATATCTGGATAGTGCAGTAACATTCCATATTGTCTTCTCTTCCAAGGACCTCATCAAACTAGCAGGTGTGGAATTGCAGAAATATGGTTGCCAATACACATTTTCTGTTGTGTATCAGTCAATTAGAAAGGATCAGCAAAAGATATCTAAAACAAGAGAGTAGTGCAAAGATGATACTGAGAACGATGTTTTGCTGGTTCTTCTTCCTCTGATCTGTCTGCCTTTACTCAGCTGCCTGCTCAGGCTCTCCTGAATGGGTAGGACCCTGTTAGTTCAAGAGCGAATTACTACAGAAATAATGAATGAGGTCTGTGAGAGCATGACGATATAATTTCCTTTCATCTTAAAAAAACTCCAGATTTTTCTGACAAGATTCAAGGTTCTTCAGTAGGGAGTCTGTTTTTCCAGTTTTTCTTTTCTTTGTTGTCATTATTTTTACAAAGTATATAAAGTTCATGTTTTCTTATGGGACAGAAAGAAGAGTAGACTATCAATTCCTTCAAATTAAAATGCAAAATTTCCACTGTAAAGTAGGTTTTGTGGCAGTCTTCCAGGAACATTCGTGCTTACACAGATATAGGCTGTTACCCCAGTAAGGGTGGTACAGCTCTGTGGAAATGGATGATATTCAGCACTGCAGGGGATAGTCTCCCTTCAGCTCTTCCTGTCGCACCAATAATGTAGAGTCACCTAAATGGTACCAAAGAGTCCATAGTTTTTAACTGATGAAATGTGTGACATAGAAGATGTTTCTTCTGTGGAATTGTTGGACTAGAAACTGTCAGCTCCTCTGTTTGTAGCATCAGAGAAGTAGCTGTAAGGAACAGTTTTATATTCTGTTTTTTATATATTTATTGGAAAGAAACATTCCATATACTGGAAAAAGAAATAAGATGGATTGAACAAATTATTTGCTTGATTACGCTTAATATGTCATTAATGTGCTTTCTGGGCCAAGGCTTTAGCTAGATCTTCTGTATGTCTCTATTTCAGTCATTAAAATCTGCATCCATCAATAATTGTATCTCCCAGCATTTGCATTCAAAGCACAGTCTGGACAAAACTGATGCACGCAACCAGAAGGGTTACAAGAGGTCACTTGTCTGCCATTAGTATTCAAATATTAGCATTTTCAAGATGAAAAACTTTTACTGAACAGTGGTAACAGACACATAATCTAGTCTTTGTACTTCATCCTGTATATTTATGAGTGCTTTTATTATTGACCCTAGTTTACAAGCAAAAGCTGTACAAAGCGAAAGTGTCTTAATGCTCAGTGCAGTGCTTGTTCTACGCAAAGCAGTGACCAGGTGACAGGAAGGGAACATGCTATTTTTGAAACAAAGAAGCAGCAGAATTATCTAAAGGATTTTAATATTGAATAGGTAGATCATCAAATCCTTCTTAATAATCATAGAATCCTTCCTGGTAAGAGGAGGCTTCAGGAAGATCTAAGTGCAAACAGTCTCACTGGAGCTTAATCTTTCAGCAGGTCAAAGGATAGTAAAGCATATGCTGAATATAAGAAGGAAAATAATCTCCCTTCCTCAGTGCAACATCTGCTCCTTTTTTGTTTGCCAGAGGCTGCTACACTGCTGCTTCTCACAGTTAATAAAATGAGCTGAAAAAACTGGGAATAGTTCACTGCTATTTTATCAAATATATGTATTTTATACAATTAAAACTGTATGTGAGTGACATCCTGAGAAGGAGTTTTTGAGGGCATATTTACACAGAGGCTCAAATTTAAAAGTTCCTGCATAAAACCTTGTTTGCAAAGATGAATATGAGTGGTCAGCAGAAAAGCAGGTGGATAAGGAGGGGAAGAACAGATTACACACAACAGTTTAAAAGAAAACTTCTTGATGAACTAAGCTCTTTGAATTAACTGTTTGTAGTGAGGAGTCCATAAAATGACAGTATCTAAGGAATTTGTTCTTTCTTTGGCCAGGAAATCTTGAGTTCCAGATAAGAAAACCTGGAGGGGGCTTGTATAGTGATGATACTAAAGAGTGAGCACTTGTACTGTGTTACTACACTGGAGACCTCTAGAAAAGCTTTAGATGGGAGATTGCTGTAGTTTTCCTTATTCATAGCATTGAAAATGAAGGAAAATGAAGGAGTGAGTTGAACTGGGAAAACAGGGAATTCAGTAATAGGTTACTGGATTAAAGTGAAACTCTGAGATATGCAGCAACTCTGAATGTTGATTCCATGGAACTTTCTAGAAAAAAAGGTTTCTAGATGTACATATGTACTTATATATAAACCTCCTAAATATACACTAAACTATTTATCAGTTATTAATATATCATTTACACATATTATTTATATCAAAATTATCTCACACTCTGTATGTCTGTGTATACATATGTTTTTCTATCTAAATGCATTAAAGTGTAATTGAGGAATAACCTCCCCAATTTGTACAGCTTGAATAAATTTGGGAGGTAAAGCAGGAAAGCTAATGATATTCTTTCTGGCAAAGAAACATGAGACTCAAAAGTGAGAACACAGGCTAATAACAAACACACTTTTTTTTATTGCTCACTAATCTCCCGGGTTTATTGCACTCACACATACAATATTTCTAGGGAAACAGAAGCATTTTCCAGCCCCACCTGGTCTGTGCTGTAGTATGTCAGGACAGAAAGCTTTCCCTTCCCCTTCCTATTCCCCTTCTCCTTCCTCTTCTCCCTCTCCCAAACCATGGTAACAGTATTAAAACAAAATTAAACAAAGCTATAGCTCTCTTTAGCTATAGTCCCTTAAAATATCAATTGTATTTATAGGAGATGTGTATCTTCCTCCAGAAAGGTTCCTCTGGAAACCACAAACCCCATCTGGGCTAAAGTATTGATTTGCTATATTTGATCCTATTAGAGAAAAAGTCTCTTTTGGGAAAATGACAGTCCTTATTCACGAAACAGTGCAATACAATTCCTTCTTTTATTGCTTTCAATTTCTCTCCCAGAAGTTTCCAGTTCTTACTGAGATGGGATAATAGAATGGCCAGACACTAGGCACTGAGTCTTTGCACTTTTTTTTTTCCCCAGTTGCATCTGGTCATGGAATGTCTTACTGGTTTTGGTTATTAACCTGAAGTCAGAAAGGTGCATGTACAGCTGGCCAGACTGGGAATTTATCCATGGATAGCAACAATCTCTCTCAGTGCCACTTTCCATTTTATATGGCCTTTGTGCAGTCTTGTTCAAGATCGGAAGGAACAGATTTATGCTAAAATATGGAAGAAAATGCAAATATTGAGCTTCTTCCAGAATATGGTTGCAAAGAAGTTGGCCCGTGTGGAGAAGACTACTCAGCCTTCCCTTGAAACCCGGGGCCTGCCAGACAGCCACAAGACTAACTGGTGAGCTATGAGTAATCAGTACAACTCAAAAGGGAACAGTTGACCTTAAATGCCCATTTTTCAAACTACCACTAGATGGACACAAGGTCTGCTGGGGACCAGTGATGACTAGCTAAAACCATGACAAGATGGTTGAGGAATGCCCAACCAGATGCCAGGCCAGTGATCATCCAGAAAAGCCCAAGTCATGGTGGACCAAGGTTGGGAAGGTTCCTTTAGTCACCCTCCACAACATGCCCAAGGGAGAGAAACAGCAGACACTGACCCTGGAAAGCGAAGTTGTCCTGAGTCAGAGTTAGCCATCCACCATCATGGGCACGGGTGCATTCTGCAGCCACCACCAGGGTGGTCGACCCAAGCAGGACTTCCCAAGTGCTGGCCCATGGAGCTGGTGATGGCGGGAAAGGCGGTGGCTGTGTGCCAACAGGCAGGTTGGTGAGTGCACTTGGTGTTTGGATGGCTGCATGTGACATTTTTGCATTCGGTCACAGAACTTTTTGTGTGGGAAAAGACCTCCCCTTCATCTACTCCAAACTCCCCTGCTCAGTCTGCCCCTTCATATGCAGGAGTCTGAAAAACATGCGTGTGGGATGAATAATGCATTTAGGAAAGGAAATTTGGGTGTCATTTTGTGCTTTCCCACAGTTTAAAAGGGAGTATTCCTCATCAGCAGTAAAAGGGGATAAGCTCACTGACATCCTCTAGTGGCACATCAGACTTTTGTGTTTGACCAGGGCAGCTGATGCACAGTGTGGCCAAGAGCGGGGCCCCACCGTGTGGCAAATGGTGAGTGTGATCCCTGGGCTTCTTCAGTGTTTCCCCAGTGCTCCTTAGAGAAAACCACTGCAGTGCAGAACGGCTTGGAGCTGGACAAGGGACAGGAGCTGGAGCTGGGCAAGGACAGGAGGACACTTGCTTCCACTCCAAGTGGAGGCTGAGGAACAAGTCCATTGTATGGAGAGAAGACTGCAGTAAGCTCTGTGGATCATCTGATATTCAGAACTTGATGCTTTGCTCAGGACAGACTAGGTGTTTCTGTAAAAAAGCACTTGGAAATCTGTTTGTCCTAAAGCAAATACATTTTATTTATTGAGCAGGTTCTATACAAGCTGATGTTTTTACAGGAACATTGATTTTTCCAGATTCCAGCTTAGATTCTCAGATGGAATAAATCACTGTCACTTCTAAGGAGCTACCTATGCTAAAGTTTCATTTGCCTTCAAATGAGCAATTTCAATTTACACTGGCTCTCAAATTGTTCTAAGAAGTTACAATTCTCAGTGATATTAATATAAATTTAGTTGAATGTTGTTCATGCTCTTATGAGTGAGGAGAATGATCTTAATTACTTTATTTCCTCCCTTTCAGCACTCTTCTGACTAGAAGCAAGCAGAAATAGTTCTGCAGAAGTGATAGACCTATGTCTCAAATTGAATGTGGTGTTC
Source organism: Falcunculus frontatus (assembly GCA_013398115.1). Lineage (NCBI taxonomy): Eukaryota > Metazoa > Chordata > Aves > Passeriformes > Falcunculus > Falcunculus frontatus. Next base: position 310,570 of record VZRV01007668.1, read on the forward strand.
AGTAATAAAAAAGGTGAAAGCAATGGATTGTAATTAATTCTGCTTTGTGTGAGTGGGTGTGGAGTTTTAGAAAGAAACCCTGAGAAACAGATAAAACCCATTTTTGCAAGAGGAATCCATCTCTTGGGAATTTACAGACCAGTATATTTATATTTTTATGTGTAAATATATCTTGGTTATGTAACTGCTTGAAGCTGTATCTGTGGGTGAGAAAAAACCAATCAACTTGCCACAAATAAACAACACCTTATCAAATATTCATAATGAATTCTAAGTGACACACTGTGCCTATCAGAATGAAAACATTTAATTTACACTGACAGAGCTACAGTAATGGATATGCTTATCCAACAGGGAATTAACCCAACTTTCTTCATTTTCCTGAAGCCCGTTTGAATATTCACAGCCCAAGAAGGTATCCCAATACCCTGTGATCTGGCTGTTCAGGAGGATGTTGGTTGAGAACTGGAGCTCCTGAAGTTGTTAAGGGCTGATGCTGCACAAAGCTGTGCTTGGCCCAGAGTAGGTGGACTCACTATGGATTCAGGAGCCTGGATTGGCAGTGTGGTTGCCTGCAGCCTGCTTTACCTCCTGGGAATCTCTGTGCAGGATGCTGGACTCTGTTACAAGCCCATGTGCAGGGCATGGGGAAAACATGTTTTCTGTGGTCAACTAAAAGCATTAACTTTACCTAGTTTCTGAGGTGAAGGCAGAAAGATGCAGCAGAAATTCGTACAAAACACATTCACACTGGCACAGGGTCTAAGCACCTGCTCATGTAACTGTGAGCTGAGGTGACACAGCTGCACTGATACCTGTAGTTTATATGACAGTTCCATAGGCTCCAAACACACTTGCTTAATTTAAAACCCCTTTGCTGTCTCAACTGATGCATTAGATGTGTTATGGCACTACTTTACTTTCAAGACACGTGGAAGATGACAGAATGACAGTCCTAGACTGTGGAGTCTGCTAACTTAAAAAAGGTGCAGGAAGAAGCCAGCCAAGGTTCCTTTTTTATTTTTATCTATGTCTATATATCTATATCTATATAAACTTAAGTCAGAGCTGGAACATACAGATCATTGGGAAGTCCTCTGGTGGCAAAATAATGTCCACAGGAGTGACAACACGCAAAAGGAATTTAAATCAGAAGAATAACTTAGTGCTACCTAGGCAGATTAGAGCTGGAGACAAAACACTACAAAATCGCATTTAAATTGAAAAAATGCAAATGGGGGTGGAAGGGAGGTTGGAAAGTTCCATATGAAGCACACATCTTGAAAAACATAATGTCAAAAAAACCTCAGTGTGACAGTGGGCAGCAGTTTCATTACAGATGGTGACATTCTTAACCCTTTGTAATCCTGTGATACTTTATTATGACAAATTATACAAACACAGAGGAAAACCAGACAGGTTTCGGCTGGTCTAAAGGTACAGGAAAATACTATCATGGGACAAAGATGTTTTTTCTGCTCAACAGATCTGTAAATGCAGTACACTTGAAAGTTTAAAAAAATATTTTTAGGACACAAGAAGGAAGAAAGGACAAATTTTCAAGTAAAAACCATCTTCATTATTATATGTTCAGCTAGACCAGAAGCTGGACTCGATGATCCTGAGGGGTCCCTTCCAACTCTGCAAATTTTATGATTCTAAAACTTTATGGTAGTAGCTTTATTTCAGTTAAAATTGGACTGATTCTTCTGAAGGTAAAAATGCAAATGCCATCTGTAGTTTGACTGCTTGTGCACTGCATTATCTGTAATAGCTTTTGATGATTATTTTAATTTAGGCTACAGCATGTTTTTAGCTTTCCCTGAGTCTCAGATGCTTGTAATGGCAGCACAGATGTACAATTGGAGATATGAAATGTCTGCTTCAGAAAGAATGTCTCCTCTCTTTATAGACATTTTCTCCTGAGTCTTAGAAACCTGGGGTGTCTGGGCAAAGAGCAGTTAATTGATATTTTGGCTCCAGGGAAGCAACATTTCCAGTGTACAGGAATTAGGCCAGAGATGCTGTGCTCATTAATTTGGCCCTTGGGATGTCTTGAGTCTGCGGGAGGAAACTTCTCTATGCACCAAAGAAAGCCACAGAGCAGTTCCAGACTGGATCCCATTGGTTTCACCATTATATGTGGGTGTAAATAAGAGTGGTAGGCTGTTTACCAAAAAAAGAAAAAATGTATGTTTAATTTCAAAAGAGCTTAATAAGAAATATGGTGGCAATTGCATTGTTCAGGCTTCTAAAATCAGAGCGGTGAAATATTACAGAGAATTGTCCTGCCTGAAGAACTTTGTTGGGTGGATGGATCACTGCTTGATCAATTTTGCAGCTAAAAGGGCAGCTGTTCAGATTAAATCCAGGTTCTACACTAAAAAGGAAAATCTTCAGTGGTACTGAAATTAACCAATCCAAATCACGAACTGCAGAGTTTTATTATAATAGCAACAGAGTAGGTCATTGGAGATGCTTGGATTTACAAGTTGCATGGCAAGAGTGATGAGAGACACCACTCTATTCCAAGGAACTCATCATGCTTATAGCACTGTGATACCAGTTTGCTCTTTTAACTGAGAGAAGAAAAGCCTTGCAACTGAGCATTTGGAGCATTTGGAATGAGAATTCTGCTTCACATGAAATTTTGACATATACAGCCAGAGCTACTGATTTTTAAAGCCCCAAATTTGGCGTACTTACTTTAAGAGGAATTGAAGCTGTATGTGGGCATGGATGTTCATTTCTGTGCTTTAGTCCAGTATCCAGGTATCAATTTTGGCAGGTTTGCTCTCCACAGGCTGACAGGGACCTTTAAAGGGGGTGTTGGTGTGGTGCACTCTCTTCTGAAGCTTAGGGACTGACAAGGTCATGGAGTTAAAAGCTTTTTTTGAAGGAAAGGTCTGGACATGAGCAGCAGTATTCTCTAGAGCTGTGTAGGTGTTGGAGGACTGGAATACATGACGGTGCCTAATCACCACTGACACAGGGTAACTATCACAACCCAAGTTATGTTTACAGAGTTTGCACAAATTTATAGAATGTATAAACCATGTGTATGCACTATCATGGGAGCAGGCCTATCATCACTATATAGTCCTTTCAAAACTGATTAGAAGCAGAAAGTAGCCACTGCTGTGCTGTGAGATACCCATGTGTTTGAGCAGCAATTGACTGAAACAGTCACTGACCTCTTTAAACAGTGATCTGATGTTTTCTGTGATGAATTCCTTTGGGCCAAAAATAACTGTTATTCTTGTAGTGCTGTTGTTGATTCTGCTGTAGTACTTCACAGACAGCTGCAGATGCAAGCAAAGCCATTTTCTTTTTCCTTTAATTTGCTGTGGAAAAATGGCAATTTAAAGACTAAAACACCGGCAGTAGAAACAGGCCAACTATTCCATAGGGTTCAGACTGACATTTCTTCCTATTCCATTTCTCAGTAGTCTTTTATGATTGCTGATTTGTAATACTGGTCTCCCATGGATTATTGGTCACTTGTCTCTCTTTTTTGTCTGAATGTGTATTTTATTGTTTTAGAGCCATGAACACTTATATGGCCTGGCACAATGTAAATAGTCTCATGTGAAAAAACAAGTCTGTTTAGTTTGATTTTTCTCTTTTTGTGACATCTGGAAGGTGCAGCTACTCAGGCAAGAAAACTCAGTTAGAAAAAAATCTCTCTACCAGAAAAGGCCTAGCGTGGACAACAGCAGTGTGCTAATTTGTTGTTTATCAGACAGTTTCCCTGGCACTGCCAAACCCCAGAGGCTGGTGGGATGTCTGGGCCCAGAGGTTGGTGGTTAATGGGATATATTCTTCCTGGAGACTGGTGAGAAGCAGAGCACCACAGGGGTCTCTCCTGGGACCTTTTTATCTTTGTCAATCACCTGGAGGATGCAACATCACACACTCATCAGATGGCACCAGCTGAGGGGACCAGCCAATATGCTCCAAGGCAGGGCTGCTCCTGGACAGGCTGGAGGAACAGGGCAACAGGAAACTTGTGAAATTCCGTGAAGTCAAATTACTGACTGTAAAAGTCCACCCCTTAGGAAGGAAGAATGAGTGTCAGCAAGGCATGATGGGGGGGGGGACTGGTTGGGCAGCAGCTCCGCTGAAGAGACTCTGGGGGCTGTGGCACAGAGGGAGTGGCACGTGAGACCAGAGTGCCCTGTTGGAAAGAAGAGCTGTGGCATCCTGGATGGTATCAACAGCAGCATATCCACATAACCAGAGCCCCTTTCACTCAGCTATCTTGAGGACACATCAAAATTCTTCATTCAATTTCAGGTCAGTCAACCAGAAAAAAGAAGAAAAAACGACATCAGTCAACTGGAGCAAGCCCAACAAAAGGCTCTTGAGGTGGTCAGGGACTGGAGCACTCACCTCATAAGGAAAGGCTGGGGGATGGGGTCTTTTTTGGCCTGGACTGGAGACAGCTTTGGGGGCACCTAAGAGAAGACCCCAGGTATCTGTGGAGAAGCCACTGAGAAGGCGGAGCCAGGCTCTTCAAAGCAGTGCATGGTGGGAGGAAAAGATACAACAGGCGCACCCTGAAATAAGCAAGGTTTAGACTGCATGCGAGGAAAAACATTTTGTCTGAGTGACAGTCAGTGTCACAGGCACAGTTGTAATGTTCACATCCTTGGGGCTTTTCATGCTTTGACTGGATTAAGCCCTGGGCAGTCTGGGTTGACCTTAGAGCTCAGCCTGGTTCAAGCAGGTGGCTGGATCCCTGCAGATCCTTCTAATCTGAATTTTCCTGTGATTTTCTGGAGAGGTGGTGTCTGTCACACAGCAACCTGCAAACTAAATGGAGACCAAAGATAACTATAGGGAAACACAAGAAATGCAAAAAAACCCCTATAAAACATTCATGATCAGTGTTATCCAACAGCTTTGGCATCCAGTGGTTATACTGTTTGGGAAATTTAGACTAAATGTGAAGTGTTTCAAAAACTGTGGTAACTGTGACTGTGACCCATAAAGACTGTGAATGGCCTTTTCTTTATAAAACTCTCTCAAACCAGTCCTGTCTGAAGGAGTGTTGACTATAAATACTGGGGCCTCCAGTATATAGGGATGACTTCTTATCTGAAAGAGGTCAGTGAGAAAAATGAGTCACAGCTACTTTCTTAGGAGCTTGCTGCTTTCAGAGACCAGGAGAAAAACCCAGCACAGAATATTTGTATATATTTCTGTTCAACTTTTCCTTGGTTTATTTGATTTTATTTTTTAATGCAGATCAAACTGGACTCCTTAGCATAATGATTAGAAATTTGCATTACTCTCTACATCTGGATTTTTTTCCCCCTATGTCTGGGTTTTCTAGTCTAATGGACTCTGGTTTATGTGCTATGTTCAGAATTATGCTTCCTGGATTAGCAATGACTGCATACAACCTACAAAGCAAATCTGACTTCTGTAAACTGTTTATAGGATGGTTTAAAAACCAAAAAATGATTTATTTGTGTATATGGTACTCACATACACAAAATTTTGGCTATCTCTTTAGTCAGAAAGGGGTTTTTTTGATTTAGGAGGATTAACCTTTATGCTCTTTCTATTACAACTTGCAGTCAACATTTCCCTTTAAAATGATGGGAAAAATTTCTCGTTCTTATTATCTCATTGCTTGTCATCTGCCTCTCTCCCAACATATTTTGCACTTCCTCAAGCAGCAAGTGCAAAAGATGTGCCCAAATTTGTTAACAGTAAACGTATGAGCCTCTTTTGCCTGTGTGAAATTTATTTGATGTCATAAAGATCTACTGATATGTTTAATTCATACTGAAAGGTTTTAATCTGCTCATTTGACCTTTTTGATATACTGTCAATAGCACTGGTGCTTGAATAATGAATTTCATGTGTTCTAAGCACTAAACTGATTTACAGACTTCACAGTGGGTTTTAAAAAGTGTCATCTCATTCGAGTGGTACTGAAAGAGAACGATTAAGTGTTATGGAGGAAAATGATAAATATTGCCTTTAGCAAATGCCAGGTACTGAGGCAAATACTTTGCAAGAAGATTGATGAAATGTTTCTCTCTTTTCTATAAAGTGTAAAAAGAATTCCTAAGTACCTTTTTATGAATCTTCATCTTCTTTTCTCATATTTTTCGTGTATGCACTGGAGTCTGATGTGTCCCAAATTTTGGGCCTAACATGAACTGATATTCAAATAGAGTTGGAAAGATGCAATAAAGTCTATGGGGCTGTGTTTATGTGGCAGGATTTTGGTATGGGGGGAGGCAGCAGGGATGGCCTCTCTGAGAAGGACTTAGTTACTGCTGCCATGTCAGAAAAAGCCAATTCCAGTGAGATCCAACATGGATCCTCACTGCCTAGAGCTGCACCCATCAGCTGCTGTTGCTTCTGAAAAAGATATTGAAGTAAGGGTAAAAAATGTTGAGCAGCAACTCTGAGAGAGAAGTGAGAGATGCAGCTCTGCAGACACCGAGGTCAGTGTAGAGGGGAATAGGAGGTGCTCCATGTGCTGAAGCAGAGATTCCCCTGCAGCCTGTGGTGAAGACCACGGTGAGGCAGGATGTCCCCCTGCAGCCCACGGAGGAGCACAGCAGAGCAGATATCCTTACTGCAGCCTGTGGAGGAACCTGTACTGCAGCAGGTGGATATATCCCCTGCAGACTGTGGAGAGCCCATGCAGGAGCAGGCTCCTTGTAGGAACTGCAGCCTGTGGAGGGGAGCTCACACAGAAGCAGGTTTTCTGGCAGGAACTGCAGTTCTTCATAAGTGATCTCCTTGTTCTTACCTCAAACCATTAGCTTTTCCATGTTATTTACTCCCCACATGCTGCTGAGGGTGGAGAGTGAGAGAGCAGCCGGGTGAGCACCTGCATTCAGGAAAGATCAACCCACCGCAGAGATACATGACATAAAGATGCTGTTTAAGGATCAGTTGGGGTGAAGAACAGACAAAAATTCAGAAAATAAACCTAATTTCAACAGGTTTCTAAGCTGAGGGATTCCTGATCTGAGCAAGGTTAGAAGTGACCGGATGTTGAATAGATGATGAATGTATATTTGATTTGTTCACCTTTCTTCCTAACCGTGGAGATAGGTAGTTGTGATAGCTGGTAAATTAAAGTCTGTAATGAGAGGCCACAGGCTTTGCAGATCTATAAGTATCCCAAGATCAGAGTGAAGAGAAGTTTTGGCCACACAACTTGTGCAACTTCTTTTCACTCAGCATTGAATTAAACTTGAATTTTTTTTACAATTGTCCAGTTGTGAACAAATGAGTGCTTGTGTGCTATTTAATTGTATGTATTTAATCCGTATGCTAGTAATTTAATGCTATTTAATTCAACCTTAACCTGTCATTGTGAGGTTGAGGAATATTGCTGCCTTTCCCTTAGCAAATGTGATGCCCAACAGGACTTGTTAAACATTACAAAGAAATTTGTGTCCGAGATTAAAATGGAACCCGAACTCCTGCAGGATCCCACAGCTGTAATGATGGTGTCGAGCTGCTCTTGGCACCAGCTCACATCAGTCATAATGAGTAAAGCTATACTGGTATTTTCACTACATCTCTCTCCTGAATGTCTTCCCCGAGTGAAGCAGAAATCCTGAAGATAATAACAGAACAGTTCATCTCCTTCAAAATCTCCATGGTAATGCATATGCACAGGAGGGAGAGCTGCACAGATAAAGCCAAGTCAAAACCAAGCAATCTTCCCTTTGTCTCTCTTGGCTCTTCTGTGCCCAGCCTGGGAAGCTTCCCACATTGAAAGTGTTTCATTTAAATAAGCAAATTTCAAACATTGTAATTAAAAATAAATAAGATTTCCTCAGTATATCTGAAAAGTGCAGCACAAAATAGCTTTCAAAAATAGCAAAATAGCTTTCAAAAAATTTCAAGATTTTCAAAAATTAAAATCCATTGTTACAGTTTCTGATTTTCATATTTATGTTTATGTTTATATATACATACACACGGACATGCACATGTATATACATGGACAATATTATGTGTTTTCAGAAGTTATATGAGACTGTCTCAGATCAAAAATGCTTTACCAAATGTTTGTCCTTCAATAAATACATTCTAAATATAATGTCTGTTTATTGATAACATTTAAAATAGCATTTTGATACCAGAACCAAGATTGAAAATGCTATAAAATTTTTTTTCATAGTACTTCGATGAGAATTAAGGATCTTTGAGACGAAACATATATTTTTTGGTGTTCATTACAAATAAGGATGGACTTTACAAGATGTATGATTTTTTTTTTCTGCTGTTTGGATTGAATGAGTGCTGTGATAAGGTTCTGTGATAAATGTTAAATCACGCATTTGTTCAAACTGAAATTGATTTATATAGTATACAGACTGGAAATTTTTATACATTTTAAAGGACAAGTTAATATTCAATCTGGGCTTAATTTTTGAAATTTCAAGAATTAACAAAATGCCAGAAAAACAGCTTGGCTAGCTTTGGAAACATCTGTATAATGATAATAACACTGACATAAATGCACATTGTCCTGAACCAGTACTGGACCAATGTCTTACCTGTTCTGTGAAGAAGTTGTGGTTGAAAGAGCTCTGGTTTTTAATGTAAACTTAAGATTGTAACTGACATCATTGGTGCAAAAGAACTGAAAAAATATCCAAACCCTCTCAAAGTCTTGTTCTCACTCTATGGATTTTCTTTTTTGATATCTGTCAAGCTTTGCAACGCTGGTGGTTTCTGTAGCTTGGTCTTTGTGGCACATGGAAGTAAATGTCACACTTGTGTTCCCCAAAGCAGCACAGGGCTCAGGCAGTGCCTGGTCCTGGGCGGTGCTGGCAGGGGTCTTGCTGACCACAGCGAGGGAAAACATGCTCCAGCACATGAAAGCTTCAGCACACTAACAGCAGGCAAATGAAAGCTCCTGCTAGCATTACACAGTAAAGTGGTCAAGATTTTGCAGCCCTTGTGTGTCTGAATACATCTATCAATTATTTTTTCAATGCAGGCGCAAAACATTTTTATTTCAAGTCTGGGTGCACAACCATTTCAGTGCTGAAGAACAACGTGACACTTGGTGCTGCAAACATGTTATTTACAAGGTTAAAAAGCATAGCTGGGGAATATCAAAGGGAAAACATTTATGCAGTCTCTCCAAAGAACACTTCCCTGAAGCTTTTGTGGATGCTTGAGAAACCACAGCCTGGTTTCCTCACACCCTTTTGTTCTTAATAGGCTGAGGGAGGAGCAGAAGTGACAGGCTGTGACTGACAGTTTTGGATACAATCAGACTGGATTTAGTGAGGCCAGGATCTCGACCTGAGACCTTCTTACAAGGAAGAAAACATCAGTTAGATAAAACACTTTATTAAAACATGTTAGAAGGTGCCTTGCCTTTGCCCTAGATAATAGCAGTTGTATGGAAACAAATTAACTCTTTGTAATTATCCTTTTTATTTTCCTCAGAAATCCACTGTGCTAATTATCCCTTTTATTTTCCTCAGAAATTCACTGTGCTAGAAAACCCAGGAGCTCTTAGGGTAAACCTTGATTGATGAAATAACCTTTTGATGATATTTGAAAGCATGATTTTTCTAATTCAACAAAGCCACAGTTAGTCTCACGTAGAAGACATGAGACTGGCTAAACTGAAAAAATTATATGTACCCACTGCTGAAGGAGATCATGGGCTGATGAATCTCACTGTACAAGGTAAGATAGTGTTACAGCTGTCTCCAGAAGCAGGTGGTAAAGACTTTAGAATTACTGAATTATAATCAGGGCCAAAATTTGGTCTAAAAAATGCTTATTTCTGATCAGAATGGAATGAAAAAAAAAAAAAAAAGAGCATAAAGTCCTCCTATTCTTCTAGGTGGTGGTGTTGAGTCTCCAAGGTGCAGGTGGTTAGAAGACTGTCTTTTTATTTCAAAATTGATGTATACTGTATTGAGACGCAGTAAACATGAAAATCACTTATGCCACTCTTACAGTACCCTGTGAACTACAGTAGCATTCCAAATACAACGAGAGTAAACAACTATGGAGATATTTCATATTTTTTATCTCCTAGGGACAAAAATAATTTTCATTTAAAATTTTACTTTTTTACACTGAACTATAGCTATGTACTGACACAATGGAAAGTAAAATGTTACAACAATTTCCAAGTAAATTTCAGATATAAAAATGAATTTTTAGGAAAATTAAACAGAAACAAGAAAGAAAACTCCATGCTGTTGAATAAGAGTGGAATTTAACCCAGTAATCCCAGTAATCTTTAGAAGGTCAGGAGACCTTTCTTCATTCTCTCTGGACAGAATATAATCCAACCAAAACAGGATAAAAAATAGCTGTCTGTGAAACTCCAATAACTTTTTTATATCCCTGTAGGACTATAATCTCCTTAGAGCAGTGAAAATGTTCTGAACCTTTGTATGTAATACTGGAGTCTAACACATGCCAAACTGATGATGGATTTCTCAGGGGGCGAAGGTTTTAGGTTTCAATAATTTTTCCTTTTGTATTTAAGAATAACTTTAATATCGTTCTAAGAAATGGCATTAGGAGAGTCTGTAAGCATGAAGTACTTGTCTAATTTAATGGTAGAAACCACTTGAACCATGTGGTTGTTAAAATTAGCTATTAACATTTTAAAGGAAGCAAAGAATAAAGCCTGCTTACATGGCTATAGACTAATTTATTTATCAAGACCTAATAGCAGTCCCAAAAGTTATGAAGCATTTTATTGACCTCCTAGCTACTGAAGTGTGGTTAAGTCAGACATTCTTTGGAGAACACTCTACTGGACATTTGGGCTTAGCAACGAGACATTCTTTTAGTCGAATGTCTGTCACTTACTCGGTTTATAACCATGGGTGTGGTTTGTGCTTTTCTTCAAAGAGAGTTAGAGCTTGGTGTGAATTAATCTCTGAAGGGCATCCTCAAGGTGAATTGCGTGATTAGAGATACTCACAGTTTGCTGTTTTGGATTTAAGCAAAATAACCTCCTGATCTAGTGGCTATTCCCAGCGTGAGGCCAGCCCAGACTCATTGGCGCCCACAGCAGATGTGGTGAGTCTCTCTCACAGACTATAGGAGGAAGTTGGAGAACTAACTTGGAGTAGCCAGCAAGTGCCCAGTGCCCTGGAGGAGCCCCAGCCCTGCAGATGGGGTGCCTGGTCTCATTGGACAATAAGAAATTTGCAGCAGGCACAGCCTCCCACTGTGTGTAGGATGGTCATTATAAAGGATCTTAATTTTGGGTTGTGCTAAGCATGCTGCTAACAAGCACTGATGGATGCAATGGATATGGAATAGGAACCTGGCCGTGTTCAAAATGCTCCCGTGAATGCAACTGCTCAAGCACTCAGTGCAGTGGCTGTCTTGGCAGTGGGTGCTGAAAGCGGGAATGCCCATGAGTCACTGCCTGCCCTGAGCCTCCTATGGCACTCCTGCCTTTTAGGAGATGGGCATCAGCATTTGTAACTCATTTGGAGCTAAAATTGAGGAATTATTTAATTCCCCTATGTCAGGGAAGCATTGTTTCAGTGACTCTGTGACTCTATGCTGTACAGAAACAGAGTATGCTAAGACAACATAATGAGTTTCCCTGCTGCTTGTGTAAGGACAGCAGTATGGACTGTTGTGACTATTAAATGCTTCTCATTGCATTTCTCTTTTAATTGAAGATTTACAATGTGGAAGACAGGTTAGTACAAAGTAATTTTGGATGTTCCTGTCACATAAATGTCAGAGAAAAGATCTAAAATATCAGAGAGACCTTGATAAAAAAAATAAAAAAAGCAGTAGGATGAATTCACACTATCTGGAAATGATATAGTGGATTGATGGGTTAGACAGAAGGAATGCTCCTGTCATTTATCTGGTTGGCTCTAATGTGTCCCTTACCACTAAGTGCAGCAAAAGGAGTTTGTGGGTAGAGATGGGTATGCTTTATTTTCCTGTTTCCGATCCAGGCATTAGGGCCATGATGTATCAGATGCACACATAAGGTCACTGTAAGATTTGTTCTACTCACTTTAAGTCAGCATTATTCCCCATGCCAGAACTATCTTTAGGCTCCTGGATTGGACAGAACTTTCTTCCTGCCCTACTCATGGGCATCTCATGGGAATCCCTGTTTTTAATCTCCTGAGCTGTACTCCTGCCCCACCTGTGGGTGAGTGGGCAGGACCCCGACCAGTGCTGGTCACAGCAAAGGGTTCTCTTTGGCATCTCGAGCTTTCTGGGAGCCCCAGGTGATGACATCCAGTAGAGCTGGGAGAAATTTCCAGGCTCTCCAATCCAGCTACTTGGATACTTCAGTCCAGCTGCTTGGAACCAAGCAGATTTGTTGCCTCAGGATAGGATATGTCTGATAATTTACTTTTCAGAATATTTTATAAGTTTTATTCCTCTCTTTTCTTTTGTCCTTTACAAGAGAGATTTCAGTGCAAGTCAGTCATCATTCTTGAGGATTATTCCCTTTCCCCCATGATTCAAGAATACCCCAAGACTTCTGCCTGCTTTTGAAATGCGTTTTTATAAAAACCCTCCAATCTATGCTCATTTCCATAACTAGGAAAATTCTCTAGCTAATCTGTTATGTTGCTAATTACAGTTTTATCAGTGCTGGACAAAGAAATAACAGTAATCTACTTTTGCCAAAATTATTTCTTTGTTTGAAATCCTCTCTTCCTGTTTCCTACTGATCTTGAAAATTAATTTTACAAACAAAGTAAGTATTTATTATTTTTTATAAAGTGTCTTTTGAAAACTTTTCAGAGATTTAGTAAATATAAAGTGTGATAAATGTACCTAAAGTAAAAAGTAGGATGTAAGCTTGGTCCAAATACTGCCAATTCTATCAGTTGTAGAAATACAAAGATGCAAAACTTATTTAGTAGGAAGGAAAAAAATCTTCAACTATTATTTTAGAAAACAAACCCATTATGTTGATTACTTAGATTTTAAAAGAGGAGGCAAATATAAAATAATTGTTGAATTGAAAACAATCAACATCTTACTGGTTTATGAAAATATGACAAAGACATGACCTTTCCTTCGGGTAGGTAATGTTTCCAATAGTTTGCCCCTTTTTTTTTCAATTTTAGCTTCAAAACGAGGTAAAGCCAATGGTGTGATAATTGCACAGTTTTACGCATAGTCAGAACTGGCATTTTAAATGGGCTGTGACTGACCTGCTCATAAAGTGGGTGAAAATGCAAATGGTCACTGTATGCTAAGTGGGTGCCAAGGACATGTCATACTTTGCTTACGATATTCAGCTGCTTTCATGACAGCAGAATGGCCACCAGCTTTAGCCCTTCCTTGTCAGCCTTTACTTATGGTGAAACAGCTTTGCACTCTCTGGGGTTCCAGTGCAACAGCACAGTCCTCCAACACCGCTGGCAAAGAGCTTTATGAAAAAATGAATTCACACTTCTCTCAGTCATGTCTTCTCATCCCCAAGGCGGTATCATACCAGCTGATTCAGAGAGGGAGCAATAAGGTAAGGAAGGTGCAGGAGCCTCTTGCTTTTTTTTTTCGGTCCAGGCATGTGTGTGACAGGATTGCAGAAAACTTGCACTTCTGAAAGCGGTAGGTCCAGGTGAAGAGCAGGAGATGCTTCCCTACTCTCCCCGAAACTGAGCTTTGTTGGCTCATTAGTGGAAAACCACACTTTTTGCTCCATCAATAAATGGAGCAGCATTTCATAGGTGTTGGCTCTCCATTGGGTGTCACAAGTGGCGAACGTATCCTTGTGTGTGTGCGATGATACCTTCGGCTCATTTCTCCAGGCTTTGTCCATGTGGGTCATTTTAGTCTCTAGACAGAATAAAAATTTTTAACCTACCTCCTTGGTTTCCATATGCAGCTTATAAGCGAACCACCAACTTTGTAAGTGTTAACCTAGCCAGTAGATAACTTGTGATACAACATACTTAGCTAGGTATGATAGGCTCTGCAAATTCAACTTCCTTCATTGGTAGCTTAAACATTAGTCCAAATCAGAAACTGACAGAGAAATGAGTTGATATATGTTCAAATAGATAGACACCCCAGTAGCTTTCTTTTACTTAAATGAAAATTTTGTCCTCAGAAATGTCTATGTGGTAATCTTCTGTCTTTAAAACGGAGGAAAGGCTCCTCATTCTGCTTTCTCCTCTATTTCAAATCACTCAGCTATGTGTCGTGGACCATCACTTATTTCCCAACCGCAGAGACCAAAAGTATTCTCGTTGGAAGGCTTCCTGTTCCTGCTAACCAATCTTCTTCCAGAAGAAAATAATGCATTTATTTCTACACCCCTGGTATTTTCCATACTCAATGCTTATTTTCTGCCTGATTTTGGCCTTTTCATCCTGAGTCAGCATCTCTGTTTCTTCACTAAATATTCTTTTGTGGTTTTTCGATGCCCTTGCCTTATTTCAATGCAGCCACAATAGCTGAGGAGTTCTTTCTTTAGTAACCACAAATGGGGCTTGGGTACAGAAACTTCTCTCTTCCCGATAAATGCTTCAGTTTTTATGAATAATACTTGTGGTTTTTTTCCTTTCTTCTGGAAACTGATTTTTCTAAACAAACTGTTGTTTATACTGATCTTTCCTGATTACAGGTAGCAAGTTTTAATCTTATAAACCTTGGATAATATATTTGATTTATATTGAACAAGTAGGTTCCTTTATAAACTAGACTTAGACAGGATAAAAATTATAAGACTGTAGAATTATAGAATGGTTTGGGTTGGAAGGCATTGTGGGAGTTCGGTACTCCGCACAAATGCTGGTTCTTATCTTCACCTCTGGGAAGTTTTACCTCGAGTCCGAACAGATGAGAGACGCCTGCAGATGCTGTTTCAAGTTGTTTATTTCTTCTTATCTCTAATTTGCTCTCAGCTCCGGCTGCATGTCTGATGCCAGCTGAGACTGAGCGGGAACTGCCCAGACTTGGGCCGTCCCTGTCCTTTTTGTACCCTTTCCATGATCCAACCATTCCTCACAACCTATTTATTATTTACTATTTTATACCAATTAATTTGCACCTATTCTAGACATGTAATTTCTACCTCTTTTTCATTCTACCAATCATTTTGTGCCACTACCCCCAGAGAAGATGCAGAAGGAGAAGAAGAAGAAGAACAGGGCAATGCTCAAAATCCTCCATCTTAAACCCTTCGTCCTCATATTAAAAACCCTAAAATCTACTTTTTTACCTTGTAAAATACTAAACCACTACTCATTTTCACACTATCGTGGCTTGCAATGATTCTCGCAGTGTTGGTAACTTTTCCCCTGGGCTAAGTCCAAAGACAGAGTCATTCTGGGCTTCTTGCCAGGGTCTGGGACCCCCTTGCCAGGGCTCCTGACCACCCAGGACAGCCTGAGGCATGCCCTTACCTCCCAAGGCAGCCAGAGGCGTGCCTTGGATTCCAGCAGGCATCTCTACTGATCACCTAGTCCAAACCTCTTGCTGTGTGTGGCAGGAACATCTTTTGCTAGACTAGATTTGCTCAAAGTCCTGTCCAACCTGGCCTTGAACACTTCTAGCAATGGGACATCCATAGCTTCTCTGGGCAGCTTGTTCCAGTGTCTTACCACCTCCACCATGAGAAATTCCTTCCAGTTTAAACCTACTCTCAGTTTAAAACTGTTTTTCTTTGTATTAATCGTCTTTACAGGCTCTGGTGAAAAGCCTTTCTCTGTCTTTCTTATAAGCCCCCTTTAAGCATGGTGAATTTCTCTGTCAGTTTCTTATTTGGGCTAGTGTTTAAGCTACCCATGGCACTGTAAGTCTCCTTGGAGCCTTTTCTTCTCCAGACTGAACAACCCCAACCCTCTCAGACTTTTCTCACATGACCAATGTTCCAGTCCTCTGATAATTTTCTTGATCTCCTTGGAACCTGCCCTACCAGGTCCATGTCTTCAAAAAAAATTCTTCATGGACTTGTTGTCACATTTAGTTATTTTTTGTTGACATTTTTCCTTGTAAAGAGCTCATCTGCAAAGCTTTTCTTCTGGTGTGGGTTTTTATTTTTTGTTGTTTTGTTTGGTTTTTTGTGTTTGTTTTCTTGTTTGTTTGTGTTATTTTTTTCTTTTCCTTATATATAAAAAATAGATTAGACAGTCATTCATGGAAGATAGTTCCTTCTTTCTGCTGTTACAATCCAGATCTCCAATGCATTCCACTACAGGGACTCATTTTTATGCATCACATTTATCCTGAAACAGTACAAATTTCTATGCATCTTTAACTTCTCTGAGGCCAGTCCCTACTTATAGAACCCTCAGCTTCATTGGACTGGAGGGTCAGATAACAGTGTTTTCAGAATCCTATCTTCTTTTAATCTCCAGCCTTAGGAAACTGGTCAGTTTGGAAGATATGCTGTGACTGGTATGGTGATCTTGTGCTGCATACAGAATGTCTACAGTTCAGTAGGCATCAAATCGCATCACTTTTTTTTTGGTAAAATTGAGAAAACAAAATGTCACCTGTATCTTTCTTTCTCTCTTTTAACGGCTTTCAAAGTTACTGGCCAATTTTTACACAGTTTGTCAAAGGAATAATCAAAAGTGCTTAATTCATGAGATGCATTTAGTGGAGTGGTTGGATGGCAAAGAGAGGGCACATTGAGAGCTCCATACGAGGCAGAGGCTAAAGAACAAGGTTTAAAAAAGGACAGGAATTGTTCCAGTACCTCTAGGACAGCTGATTTTATTTTTTAAGCATTTATGAGTTCTTAAAGGTCTCCATGGTGATCGCTGACCTGGCTTGCTTCAGATTAGTTCTCTGGGGCACAGCGCACTATTTTATTATTTATATCAGGAGAGTAGAAACCAACAGAAGTGATGTACACCTAAGTCCTTCCAAACCAGGTACACTTAAAAATGTACTTTATGATGAAGTGTTTTTTAAATTTGCATTTTCCAAATGCTGGTTTGAACACCACTTGTCCACAAGGAACAGTGCATTTTTGACAATCTCTTACTGTCTCTAAGTCTGGGCTTGAGTGGTTCTCTGGGAATAGCATGCTGATTAACTTCAGGGAAAACATATTCTTCTACATTTTTCTTAAGACTGGAAGCATGTAATCTCTGCATAGCATATATAATTAGATAGAATGTATATAAATTAGACAGACTATATAAACTAGATATAGATAGACTGTATATAAACTAGGTAGACTATTATGTTGGTTTATAACTTTGCATTCTAGAGTAACCATGAAGATTGTGTTGGCATCATAGGAAAACCAGTATTTGTTACTTCTACATTTTTTCTAATATTAAAAATGCCACTTGATATCCATCCTTGGTCCCCCTTTCAAACATTAAATACTTTATTTAATTATGTTCATAATCAAGCTGAAAAAAAATGCTTTCATACTAAATGACTATTATTTTTCTTAGACACTTATTTATGGTAATTTTATGTAGGTTTAATTAGAAGCACTCAAATGACAGCACAACCGTCCTTTCAAGTAGGTTTTTTTATTATTATTATTTAACATGAAAGAGGCAGTTCAACAAATTCTTCTCACAAAAGCATATGCAAGGTTTTCCACATAAGAGCTAGATAGAAATCTATTTAAAGATTTTTAAAGAATGCATGATATGCAGTTAGAAAGAATTCAGTGTAGAAAATTCCCATCTTTCATGTGCCCAAAATTTCCTTTACTATGTTTTCCAAAACCCATAATCGTCATAAATGTCAGATACAGCCATAATGGTGGAGAAATCAATGGTTGTTATTTTGTAATTATTCTGGAAAATGCTCAGGATTTTCCCTCTATTTTTGCTTTAGCTTTTATTACCTCCAACTTATAGCTAGTCCTATTGGAAGTACCTGGGTGGTTTGTGAGACAGTGTCTGTTTTTTTCTATAAATACATTTTTGGATCAAAGACTACAGGGTTTTGAAGGGAGAAGACTAGAAGGGAAAGGCAGAGAAATGGGGAATAAGCCTTCAACCCAAGGTAGCTTTTCTTCTGTTTTGAGCACATCTTTGTTCTTCTGATTCCAAAAAAGAAGTTAATTTCACAGTGGTGGAGCTGAAGGCATTCATGAGCAACAAATGTTTATCAGCTGATGGTCCTGCCTGAGTCTGCTCTCGTGGCTCTAGAAGGTTCTCCATGTCAGACAGCAGGTAACAAAGGAGTCTAACAAAAGGAGTAACAAAATGACCTCACCAGCTGCAGTGCTGAGTACCTGCAGACATCAAGCCATGAAATCACAGAACTTCAGAGGAAATGCTTTTTTTCAAGTCTAACTTCAATTTATTTGGGTGGTTTACTTCAAAGCATTTTTTAAAAATAAACTTAATAAATGTGATTGTAAAGGATGTTGATTTTCACATCTACCTTGTAATGAGGTGGAAAATAAGTAATTTTTTGGTATTTCCCATGGACTTCTGAAGTAAAAAGGCAACACGGAGGAAAACGTGAACATAATGATTAAATGTTTTTGCTTGGAAGATGTCCTGCTGAACATGGCTTGTAGAATAAAAGGATGAGCAATAAAATAAACCATAAAATGGTAGTAGTAGTAATTCCTTCTACTAGTAATTCCCTATAGTCTGACTTGGAGAGCCTTGAGACCTCTGCTTGCTGCAGGCCAGACAAATCAAAGCTTCTGAATGTTACTGTTTTGTGGCTGGATTTCAGAAAAATGTGGGGAGATATCACTAAAATCCTTGCTTTTTCATCTGCTTTTATTCTATGTAATTCAATGATTTGTGTGCTGATGAGATATGCTATGGAAAAAAATGTTAAATGTGGAACGGGTAGAAAAAGCTATTCAAGTGCTCAGAATTATGTTTACTGTCTCTGTTCAGAAGCTAAAAACTAATCACAGATTATTTTCTTAGACTGGACTCTCTCTACAGACCTTATAATAAAAAATCCTTTTTTTCCCCGTGTAGTTTCTGCAGTTATTATGTCTTAGTCTAAAGGCAGCAGGTAAAAAGCCATCTGCTTTTGTTCATCTTTGCCTCTTTCTTTGTCCTGTCCCCCCAGCCTCATAATATTCCTCTCTATCCTTTCCCTCTGTGTATCCTTTTCTTTTCTTCTTTACCAATTTGTCTCAAAATCAATAAACTAAAGGCTGAAAATTAGCATGAAGGAAAAAAAAATACAAGCAGATCCAGTATTAAAAGTTTGCCTAAAAACTGAAAAATAGTGTGTCAGAGAGGACAACATTTGAGCAACTCCTCCTGCTGCAGCAGTAACTTAAAGGCTGATTTTAAACCCTCTGGGAATAGTCCTCCACCGGGGAATAGGGGAAGGGGCCGGGGGAGACTTTCTTTGCTTGTTGTAGATGGAGGTCACTCATTTTTCTCCAGGGATTGCTGATGATGACTTTCTGTTGGCTGCTGTGGGGCAAGGCAGCTGGGGCCACAGTCTTGTGCTTATTTTGCTGAATGTGGTGATTTGACAAAGTGGCTTGGTCCCAACAACTACTTGTAGCCATCTAAGCCACTGGCAACATTTTTCAAAGGAAGCACATTTTCTTAATGTTTATTTTGTTTTTCCAGTTTTCAGTGGAAATATATTTAGGACAGGGTAGGTTAAGCAAGCTTTTCAAATATTATTCATTCTGGAAATGTTCTTCTTTTCTGTCAGGCATAACCTGTCTTTTTTGAGTTTGATGATTTTTAACTACTGACAATTTGACTTTATATGAAAAGGGGAATGATAGTGTTGGTAAAACTATACAACTCTCAGAAGATGTTCAATATCACCTACCATTTTCTTTTTTTATATAACTGTCTTTATGCTGCTTAAATGAAATACTTGATGGGTGTAGAACAACATTTTTTTTTTTAAATTAAGGAAGAGTCACTAAACTCCTCAGAATAGAACAAATTTGGTACTTCTGAGGATAAAAAAGTCTAAATTTGAACCAGAGAAGCTATCCTATTTTATCTCACATTGCACGCTCTAAACATGTCTGTGTCTGTATCTCAAAAGGCAAATACATATATAGTAGAAATTAAGTTTGGATCTCATGGTGAAAAGATCAGTAGTTATATGTTCAGAATGTAGTTGCAGCAGATTTGATTTTTTTTCCTCTTGAGTGAAAAATTATGAAAGGCAAAAGAAAAAAATATTGTTAAAAACAATCCTGGGGAAGGTTTAAAACCTTAATTCCTTTCCTGAGGGGATGTCCATGTATAGTATTTTAGAGGCAAAAATACATACATCTTCTATGGTAGAAGAATAGTTACGAAGCCAAGAATTTAATGGAATAAATTACTTTGGAGCCATTTCTGAAATCTGTTTTAATATCTAATAGAATTTTAAAGCCCCCAAAATTGAATCCCCCCAAGAGGAGAAAATTATAACTTGGCAGCTATATCTCATATCTATTGTGGTTGCAGCTATAGATAAATTTGTGTCAGAATTAAATGAACCATTGGAACAGGCTCCCAAGGAAGCAGTAGAATCACCATCTCAGGAAGTGTTTAAAAAATGTGTAGATGTGGTTGTTAGGGACGTGGTTTAACGATGGATCTGCTAGTGTTAGGCTAATGGTTGGATTTAAAGACCTCAGAGGTCTTTTCCAAACTTACTGCTACTATGTTCTATGTTTTTCTCTCCTTTCTTATTTGTTCTTTTTCTTATTTCTTTGTTGTACTGAAAAGATCATAATGCTAAACCACTCTGAAGATTCATGTACCGATTCATACTTCCTAAGAAATATTTTCAAACCTCAAAGAAGATGTACAAAGTCTTACCAAAAATGATAAGATCATGTGCAATTCATTTACGTTCTGGATAAGTAACTATGATTCGAACTGTTTAAGTGGAGTGTACCCCAAAAATCCATTTGTGCATTACTCTAAAGCAACATGGGGCAATCACAGAGAGAAAGCAGTAGCTGTGAGTATATATGGTGCATAAGTTCAAAAATGTTGAACCTGGATCCTTTCTTGGAAGCACCTTCTCTCCAGGAGGAATTATTAATCTGGAAATGGTAAAGTTTTGCTTACCCTTTCAAGTGACAGAATCTGTAAAAGAACGATATTCATGAACATAGTCTGCAAAATATTAAATAAAACTGGTGTTCAATTTGTTGAAATAAGTTTCTGCAGAAATGATGTCTGTAGAAAGCTCATATGATTTACACAAGGTTACTATTTCACCTGATTATCACCATCTTACTGCCTTAGATACGCAGAAATAGTTGAGTTGCAACAGCTTATCATTAAATATTTACTCTATTTCTTTACAATCTTTTCCCTAATATATATTTGTCTGGTAAAATATACTCAGCCATGGAGTAAACTAGCAGCTATGGAGTAGGAATTGCAGGGGGAACGAGTGACCAGGAAAACCAGCAGTTTATATGGAAGACTAACAAGTCAAGGCAAACCACAGGCGTATAATAGAGTGTCAGCTCAAACACACCGCGGGTCTCAGATTAATCACAGTGCCAAGGGACCAAAGGCTCTCTGAGACAAACCACCAGCTGGTAACTGCACAGCAAAGGCTTATCAGAGACAAGTTACTATGAAGCTTCCATGGCAACATCCCTGAAAGAGTACCTTCATGTAAAACCTGGCGTGCCTGCACGGAGCACTTCCAGGAGCAGTGAGACTGATTTTGTTCATGGGGTTTGGCTCAACAGCAGGGATGCCCATGAACTCTGAAGAGACCTCGTTACTTTGTTACTGTGGACATTCAACATAAGAGAAAATCTAATTATAGGAAGAGCTTACCTGCTTCTTCCCCCCATGACACCTATAGAAACCCAGGAATGTAATTCTTTGCAGCAGCCTTAGGATCATCCCATTTTTTTTTTCAGAGGCAACAAAGGTACAAGACCAGGGGCCTCAAATGGTTCATTGTTCTATTGTCCGGGCTACATACAAAATTTAGAGTGTCATTTCTCTTGTAGAATAGCTCTTGTCTCTTTCATTCTCTTCAGTTCCTAGAAGCTGATCCTATTTTTCAGTATTCCTGATAATGGAGGGAAAGTTAATTGCCAGAGGTAACCTTCATTGTCATGAAAAATAGAAAGAACCCCTCATCATGATCCTTTTCACTCAGTGGACCTGTCTCTATAACCCAGAGCCTCATTTTCTTGGAATTGGGATTCATCCCTGAAAAAGTCCAGGGTGATCTCTGAAACTCTCTGCCGAGATGGCACGTGCTCTGTGATTTCTGAAACAATACTGTGTGGGTCACTGATAGGCAGTATGAGAAGGATTCAGCATTTTCAATTCTGAATTTGACATTTTAATCCTGTTACACTCATATGACTATTCCAGAACAGTAGGACATAATTTTCCTTGAATAAGTTTTTCTTCATGACTTTTAGGCTCTTCCGTAACAATTTTAACATCGTAATTAGTAAACTTATCTTGCTAGAGGACCCATAATTTTGTCTGAATTTATTGCTGACTAGCTGAAACAATAAATCTTATCTGAATAGTTTTTGACACTTTCTTAACTCTTCATTCATTTAAGAGGTATAGCAAACATTCTACAAGTATCATGTGACTTTAAATTATACAATATCCCATAAACACATGGTAAAAGTCAAGGTAAAAGTAAATCAAAATCAATAGTCAAAAGTTCAGATTTGAATGACCTAAGTAAGGCACTCAGATTCACACCTGAAAATATAGCAAGATGATTTTATCATTTACATTGAAATATGTAAGTTTTATTACTAGAATTTCCAGGTTAAATTGGTATTGGAAATTTAAATGTGAATATTGTGGATGAAATGAAAAACATTATTGGTGGAACAGGCTCACTTGGTCAGCATGTGGGAGATCAAGGCAGTTATAGTATCTGGTTTGGAGCAAGGAGGCGAGCCTGGGCTTTCCACGTATCTAGCCAGAGTTTTGGTTAATAGACTAGAGCAGTGATCTGTCTTTCTCTGGATACTTGTTTGTCTTCAATGGACTGGCTCCAAGAGAAAACGCTAAAGCCTAGAAGTGCCATGTGCCAGCCTCAACTGCTGGAGCTCCCTCTCTCTCTCAATTTCCCTGTAAGTGTGTATGCATCCATTTTCCATCCTTGGTAGTAAAAATGTGCCATTGAAATAAATGGCTATTTTGTTCAGGAATGAGTTATTTGCAGATCTTAGAACCATAGAATACTTTGATTTCAAGAGACTTTTAAAGGCCATCTAGTCCAACCCGCTGCAGTGAGCAGGGACATTCTGAACTAGATCAGGGTGCTCAGAGCTCTGTCCAACCTGACCTTGAATATTTTCAGGGACGGGGCATTTATCACCTCTCTGGGCAATGTGGTTTTTTCTGGCTTGATGAAAACATGCTATACAAGACAGAGTCTTTTCCAGCTGATCACAGGGCAGTCTCAGGGAATTTGTCTAGGTTTTGTGTAAAATTTCTTAGTGGTGCACCTTATAAAAAGTGTTTACATTCTGATAAAATTTAGGCATAAAATCTGTTTTAATTATGAAGCAGATTTTCTTAGAAGCTCTATATCTGCATAAGACTGGCAGCTGGGTTCAGTTCTTCTAAGGTGAATATTTTCTAGGAGGGTTTCTGTCTGTAGGATGAAAATGAAACCACAGGTTCATGCCAGAAACATTACCAGCTATATGCGCATTTTTGTTTTCTAAAGCTAATCAGTAATTTTTTTTTTTTTTGGCCATTGGAATTAAGCATTTTTATGTGTGTTTAATGCACTGTCCTTCAATAGTCTTCATGGATGAGCCCCGGATTATTTCACTTTCTTTAACAGCCGTCTGTGTAAGATGCTTGATTGCTCAACTCTCCCTAATGGTAAAAAGCAGCAGTTTCTGTCACTGTGACAGAGCGAGGATGAAGTCTCAGGTAGTAAAGACACACTTGTGTCTTCACTTAAGTCATACTATCGAAGGGGTGAAAATAAAGCCATTGGGCAATAAAATACTTTCTATTCTTGAGATTCCAAAGGATCTTTGCATTTACTAAAACCTTTGGTATGTAGTGCATATACCAACCCAAACCAATTAGTAATCTTCTTTCACCACAATTGAAAAGTACTTTGGAGAATTAGCTGGTATGAGATTCTAGTTATTAAAATAAAAGGGGACTGCCTTGGTGCCATTTACTTTATGAATACGCTGATAATTTGTAATAATAGGCAGTTATACTATCAGTAAAAGAGGTGAAATCAGAAAAAAGGTCAAGACAACCAATCCACGCGGCGTACTTCGGTGTAATGACTAAGTCTCTGATGATTTTCTTTGTTGTCCTGACAAATTGTTATTTCTCACTTGATATTTCTTTTTGATGCCACTTGGTTGCACTGGTACCTAGTCAACACTTTCTCCTTCTGTAGGTTTTGTTCAGCTTGGGTTGCTCTTGCAATTTTCTCTTATACTTCTATTGATTTTCTTTTCCTTCCCCTCCTCCTTGTCTTTTAGAAATGAAATTTTTAGCCTGGTATTTTTGTTCCATGAGCAGTATCACTGAATTTAGTGGTGCTACACACAGTAAGTAATGACAATAAAATTGGACTTAGTATTTCATGTGTCTCACTAGCTGCCTTCCTAAGTGAAGCCTGAGTTCTCCAGCTTTATGCCCAGCTCAGCTTTAAGCAATTGACAAATTGATCCCAAGCTAATTTTCTTCTTGCATTGCTATTTAAATAAATGTCTCAAAAAGAGCACTTCCATATGCTGCCAGACATTGGCAAGAGTTTTCAGATTCATTTTCACACTTCGTAATCTTCGGTTTAGTAACAGCATCAAACAAGACAGCGTAAAATGGCCATTTGTCCTCTTTATGACATTTATACATGAACTTAAATGTTATTTTTTACTTTATCAAACATGCTGAAGCAAATGACTGCAAAAGGCTTAAAATATGTACCTTGCTGTTGCTTGACACTGCTAAGTAGTTGTGAGCGTGGCTTCTCACAGCTTGGAATAATTTACTCTTTGCTGAATAAAATCTGGCTGGATAGCCAGGCCCAGAGAGTGGTGGTGAATGGAGTTACACCCAGCTGGTGGCTGGTCACAAGCGGCATTCCCCAGGGCTCAGTTTTGTGTTCCCCAGTTTTGGGAACACTCCTGTTTAATATCCTTATCAGTGATCTGGAAGAGGGGATCAAGTCCACCCTCTGTTGGTTTGCAGCTGACACCAAGGTGGACAGGAGTGGATCTGCTGGAGGGCAGGAAGGCTCTGCAGAGGGATCGGGACAGGCTGGATCCATGAGCTGAGGCCAGTTGCCTGAGGTTCAAAAAAGCCTAGTGCCAGGTCCTGCACTTGGGTCACAACAACCCCAGGCAGTGCTACAAGCTTGGGGACAAGTGCCTGGGAAGCTGCCTAGCAGAAAATGACCTGAGGTTGCTGGTTGACAGCTGGCTGAACATGAGCCAGCTTGTGCCCAGGTGGCCCAGAAGGCCAATGGCATCCTGGCTTGGATCAGCAATGGTGTGGCCAACAGGATCAGGACAGTGATTGTCCCCCAGCACTTGGCACTGGTGGGGCTGCACCTGGAATCCTGTGTCCAGATTTGGGCCCCTCACCACAAGAAAGACACTGAGGTGTTGGAGCATGTCCAGAGGAGGGCACTGGCGGTGGTGAAGTGGGTGAAGGAGCTGGGGTTGTTAAGCCTGGAGAAAAGAAGGCTCTTAAGCCTGGAGAAAAGAAGGCTCAGAAGAGAGCTTTTCACTTCCTACTACTACCTGAGATGAGGCTGTATCCAGGTTGGAGTCAGTATCTTCTCCCAGGTAACAAATGCACGACCCAAGGAAATGGCCTCAAGCTGCACAAGGGGAGGTTTAGATTGGATATTAGGAAAAATTTCTAAAGGGTTATCAAACACTGGAACAGATTGCACAGAGAAGTGATGGGGTCACTCTCCCCCCTAACATACAGTTCTTTCTGTGTGTGCTCTGGCTAAATGGGCTTTCTGGGCAGTTTGACAACTTTTGGGCTTCACCCTGACCCTTGAGTTGGAGTTTGAGCTTGCCAGTTTTTAGCCCTTTTTTTGGTGTGACTTAAATGAACCCAAATAACCTCAAGTAATTGAAGGTTTGTTTTGTGAGCATTACTGGTACGCGTTTAAGTGAGGTCGCTTCCCTCCTCCTGCACTGAGGAAAACTGTGGCATCCATGCCTTGTTTTACTTGATACTCTCCACTCTTAGCACCACTTTTATTGCACTGTTCTGCAGCACTAGGCTCTCTACAGCATTCACTGAGCAACTAATAGGACATTATTATCTGGGAAAAGGAAAGGGGGAACGACTAAGTGGGGTTTAGCCTTCCCCACTCCATCCTGGAGTCAGCAGCCACTCTGTCCCAGAGTCAGCATAGACTGGTTTGCTCAGCTGATGCAGGCACAACCCTTATTCAGAGAGCTAAATTCACCCCTCTTTCATCACAACACTTGTCTTTAAGCCATTGAATCTGTATGAATGAAGGTGCCAAAAACAGGAGGCAGAGGAAGTGGGAGCGGCAAGGTTTAGGGGCTGTACGAAAAATTTACTTTTCACCAGCTTCAGCTACATCATTTTTCTGTCTTACTTCTGCCAGGCACTAGAATAAGTCAACAAACAATCCTAAGTCTGAAGCAAAGAAGATTAAGATTTAGGTATCATTGACATAAAATCAACACAGTTCTTACCCTTCCTGGGAATGAATCATCCTTCTTTTCTTGTTAAAAAGGTGAGGAGAAGACTCTGCAGGATCTTGAGCTCTTTGGGGAGAAGTCAGTACTTATCCCACACAATCCACTGGGATCATCTTAGAAAGAAACGACCAGGATAATCTTAAAGTGGCTTTTATTTATTCCCGGAGAACTTATGGATGGCATTATCATCATCTCCTGTCTCAGAACCAAAGTTGGGTGGAAGTTCAAGTTGTGTCAGCTGGTCCTCATTCCCTTCCTGGAACA
This sequence comes from Falcunculus frontatus, assembly GCA_013398115.1. Classification (NCBI taxonomy): domain Eukaryota; kingdom Metazoa; phylum Chordata; class Aves; order Passeriformes; genus Falcunculus; species Falcunculus frontatus. Next base: position 337,418 of record VZRV01007668.1, read on the forward strand.
GTGTAACCACCCACCAGCACAGTGGAACTGTGCTTCCACATGCTGGGAAGCCAACTTGCCGTGAAAGATGATTAACTGATAATGTCCACAGGAATAATAATGATAATGCCCACTATTTATTAGTTGTAAATAATAATTAGAGATTTATTTGTTTTGTTCTGTCATTGTTTCTTTTTGTTTGGTTGGTTTTTGTGATTTTTTTTGTTTGTTTATCTGGTGTTTTTTGTTAAAAAAAAATCTGTATCAGATGAGCTGGTTTGTAGATCAGGTATCTGTATCTTTATGCAGATATCTGAAGAACACCACAATTTTCTCTTTTAAAGAGAAGTCTTAGAAGTTGTTCTGTAGCTCACATTCATCTGCTTTAATCATCCTTTTCTCTCCTCTGGAGTCAGATCTCTAGCCTGCTCCAGAAAAGTGAGAAGTTATAAAACTTCCAACTAGGATCTTGATGAAATGAAATGCAGGGAAGATGGCAAAGTGATGATCTGTTTTGGCAGTTCTGCCTCTGCTCCAGGGTCCTAGCATGTGTGCCATGGCCAGCTGAGATGGAAGTGCTGCTGCAGGGAGGCAGGGTGACAGCAGAGCAGGGCAGATGGCCTCCTGCTGGGATCTTCTGAACTCCTTAATCCCAGCCACTGACTTCCTCACTGCCTGTTAGCTCTTCTCTGTATAACTCCCCTCATTTTTAAAGTCCTAGGATCAGAAACCTTTCAACACCTGCCCCAGTCCCTCCCTGCGGCTGGCAGCTTGAGGGTGGCTGGTCTCATCATAACCACCTCAGGACTTTTCTGTGGAAGAAGGACATGTCTTGGGACGGAAGCTATCCCAGTGCTCAGCACTTTATTGGGTTGGTTTCTGAAGGTGGCAATGGAGGTCTGTACCAGTAATTAAAAAAAAAAAAAAGTAACATGAACTTCTGTTTTCTACAAGTAAAAGTAAAGCACAAGTTTTATGCTGAATATTTAATCTGCTGTGAGCAAAATACGTGTATAAAGGCTGTTTAGGTAGCATTGCATATACTTTCTCATCTCTCTCTTCCCCCTTCCTCTCCCTTTCAGGTCTTTGAAGAACATAAAACACACCATTTCCCAAGAGCTGTGTTCACACAGAGAGCTAACATTTCTGGATGCAGAGACAAGAGAACTTTGTTTCCCTGGCAACTGGAGCCAACAGAAAGTGTTTTCAGCATCTCCTGCCTTTACACAGGCTCACTATCATCGTAGCCTTTGGTCAATCACGTAGTAAAACCAAGTATTAGTTGAAAAACCATCTTTATAGTGTGCTCCACTTAACTCATGTGGTCTCTTCTCCAGCATCTAGAATAAAAGGTGATCTCTGCAAATGATCCTGTTCCAAAATATCCAGTGTTACTGTTCAGGGCTGAACCTCAAGGTTTGTCCTATCCTGCACATTGGACTGAAACCCATAGAGTATCATGGTTTTCTGGGCAACAGTGTCAGGAGCTAAACAGCTTTCACTCAAAGCCTGCATGTGCTGGGCTGATGGAGCTGGGTCTGTGCTGCAGCACAGTGAGCAGACGGCACGGTGCTGCACGGAGTCGTGCCAGTGATTCAATGTGGTTCATTCTTACCTCTGAGTCAGGGCTGAATTAATGTCCCACCATATTGTTAGGGTTTTAAAGCACTGTGCTGATGGGGGCAGCTCTTTAGCTTTCGGTAAGAAGAAAAGACAGTGCTGAAGCCCTTCCTACCTGCTGTTGTTAAATATTGCATATTCCCCCCCCCCCACCAAGTTTCTTATTCATTCAAAAAATTTCACTAGGGTTGCAAAAGAAAACACTTTTACAGATACAAAATTCACAGGTTTTGGTTGCCCTTCCACTTATATTTAGCAATATTGTGCAGCTGATTTTTGATTAAGGCAGAGAGCCTGGGGAAAATAAAAATTTGTGTAAATACACGTTGTAGTTCCTAGGTATCGGGCAGCTGAACGTGATAATTTTTTTTCACTTTTGAGGGGTGGAATTTACAACTTAAACAATTTTATATAATTATAGAATTTGATATATAGTTTTAAACTCTTAATTTAAAAAGTCCATGTGATTTCTGCTGTGTTTCCCAGAGTCCAGTGAGGTGAACACAACTGGGTCTAAAGTATTACAGCAAAAGAAATTGGGAGGCATGTAAGGTACATGTTTGTGAGAACATTACTGAAAGAAAATTGCAGCTGAGGGGTGAGACTATGTTTTTTTATGCTGTCTTTCTCTAAATATTTCCTCTCTCTCCTTTGAAAGCAGGGCCTTCTGTCAGGTGTCAGTCCTTAGAGGGAACAGGGATTTTCCTCCCCATATGGAAGTTTCTGGTCCCCCTGTAGCAATTGCAGAGTGACAAAATGATTGCTCCTAAGAGCTAAATTATCAATGAGTGTTAAATATTGCTATCTTAAATCTCTCCTGTATATTTTAAGTCCAGGATATGGAAAAGTCTGGGAAAGATGCTAACAAGAAGTTGAAAATCACCAGTAAAGTTATTTATGAGAAGATATAGCAACAGTAGTTCCCTTCAGTGCATGGGCAGGAGACCATGGATTGAAGAGGATAAAAACAGAATTGAAGTATATTTTATGTTATGATCTCACTTCATCTTCAAAAAATGATAACTGCTCAGCTCTGTATCCCTGGCTCAGGGATGTTTTGGTCACATATTTGTTATTTTGCATTTTTATCCATCATCATTAAATGTGAAACTTTTAGGCAGCTCTACACACATGATGGTGAGCAGTTACTGAAGTTGTGGAGAAAACAGTGACCACAGTCAAAGCCACTATCTCATTTGAACAAGCCTATCCCCCTAAGAGAGGGGGTTCTGCGCCTTTTAAGCCTCCTACATGACTTCTCACTCAGAGCTGACATAATTTATTCTCTTGATTATAGGTTTCGAAAAAAATTGTTTTAGAGTAGAACGTTCAGCCTGATCACAGACACTCAAGGAAGTAAACTTTCAAGATTGGAAAAGCTTGAAGGAAACCCACAGCCTGTCTCTCTCCAGAGACTGGTTTTCCTGATGCCCACTTTGAGATGCAGCCAGTCTGGCTATTCCCAGCCTCTTCCAAAGGAGAAGGAATAACTCAGGGTCTTGCCTCTTCTCTCCCAGTTTGCCATTTAGAGAGACTCCTGGTGGGGATTTCAAGGTCTGTGTGCAAATTAAGGGACACTTGAACACATATATTGGTGCTTTACCAACTCCTGCTTGAGGGAATGTATTAGAGCTAAGCTCTGAGGGATGTGATTTCTGCACACACCATCTCCCTGTTTCTGGCTGCAGCTGGGAGAATGGAGCTCTGACAGTGCTACATGGAATTCTTGGCTTCTCACATGGTGTGGGACAGATTGAAAAAAACTATATAGTTATCTAGGTGCCTCTCTTTTCTTTGGTAGCCAGCTTCTGATTTTCTTTGAAGTTGCAGGTGCACAGAATCAAGGGGCACAGCTATCCAGTGAGAAGTGTTTTGGACACACAATTGTGGAGCTGAGGCATGAAAGAGCTGATAGACCAGGCAAGGCATCTAAACATAAAATTCCTCTTTTATTCAGTGTCTATTAGTCTGAAATCCTGTGGGATTCAATTAGGCAAAGAGGATCATTGCTTGAGGCCTGGGAGTGCAGGGGAATTGAGGGAAGACAGCTTGGAGAAGTGTGTTAAAATAAGCATTCATTCACAGCAGAACTTATTTCTTGCTTTTCTTTTAATTTATCTGCATCTCAGTGTTTAGAAAGAAGTCATGTGAGCTCCTGAGCTGCAGGGACAGAGACAGTGGAGAACGTGTGCATCAGTGCAGAGTGCTGCTGGAGCCCTGGCAGAGCGAGAGGGAGGCAGAGAGAGCCTGAGAGAGAAAAGGCGAAGTGGTGGGAGCTGGAACAGCAGCAACTGCTGCTGCTACACGGTGCAGCTGATGCCCGGGAACCGGCTCTGCTGCCAGCACGCCTCTCCAAGGGCACAGGTGCCTCACATTCAAAACTCCTAGGTGGTCCGTGGCACTTCCAGGAGCCGAGCACAGCTGCTTCATTCTTTTCTTTTCCTGCAAAGAGCACCTGTCTGAGGACTCCGCTTCTTTTCCTGGACTGAAAGAGGTATTTTTTGTCATTAATGTGTCTTTTCTGTAAAAACAGGTATGGGATCAGCAAAAAAATAACTCAGGGCAGGATGTTAAAGCAGGTGTGCAGAGAGGTGGTGGGTTTCTGTCTCCTTCCCCTTTATAGCAGAGCTTAGACAACGAGGAGCCCTTGTTAAGATACAGTTTGACTTAAAATATGGAAGATGGGAAAGACAGGGTTAAAGTGTGGGGGTGGATCTGAGCTGTTCCCATCTGGCTTGCTTCACTATACAAGCTTTGAAAGTGGAGGAAAACTTTCCTTGTGCACTTGAAGAAGCAGCATTACATAGCAAAATGTAAAACTTGCAAGCATTTAATATGAATGTGATTTACTTATATCTCTGCTTGGCAAATTACAGTTCCCATCACAGCAGAGCTCCCCTTAACACATACAAGTTTCAGAGGTCTTAATGTTCCGTGGCTGTGAAAATAGTTCTGTTTCTTTCTCTCTCTTCCCTCTTTCCAGCATACTTGCCTGCTGCTGTGTGCACTCTCCTCCTGGTCTCCCTCCTGCCTGTGGGGACTGTACCCCTATGGATGCCCCCATACAGATTTTCCGGGAGGAGCCAGACTCCACCTGCTCCCCAGGGCCCTGCCGACCCCCCAGCACCAGCAGCAGCTGGCTCTTGGGCTGGGCAGACTATGACAGCAATGCCACTGAGGCCTTTGGGGATGGCCAGCACAACCACACCAGCATCTCCCCTGCCATTCCCATCATCATCACTGCTGTCTACTCGGTGGTCTTCGTTGTTGGCTTGGTGGGAAACTCCCTGGTCATGTTTGTCATCATAAGGTAAGAGGTTTTGGGTACTGGTTGGAAGAGATCCAAAGGACTGTCCCTAAGTTTGGCAGGGTGGGGGAGTGGGTGGTTTTTGGAAGCTCTACTGTGAGGAACTGGAAAAAAGCACCTGAAATGACCCAAACCTTGTCCCTCACAATGGTTTGCCTGGACTTGTGTTAGAGACAGAAGGGACAAGCCAGTTAAATGTGATAAATCCTGCAGCCTGAGGGAAAGCTCTTTGTGCCTGGAGCTGCGTTCACTGGCTGCCCTCTAGGGATGAGACGTTGCTGGCATCCGAGGGAAAAAAGCTCGAGTGAAAAAAGGAAACTTCTACAAGGCAGCTTTTATTTCCACTGTGAGGAGACCCCGAGAGACAGCTTATGTGTCCAGTCATGTGGATGCTGACACATCACTGTCTTGGCACCTAATGTTTTGTTTAACAAGGAGAGAAAGCCAGGAAATTATAAAGATAGGAGGAATGGCTTAATGTAAAGCAAGGGATGTTTTTTCTCTGTTTAGCAGTGTTTAACTCCAGTTGTTGGCATTGGATTGAAGAAAGCAGAGAAAGTGCTGAAATACATTTTCAATTGTTTTTCAGGAAAGAGGAGAAAGCTCTGTGCCTGTGTTGGTGAATGTTTCAAACTAAACCACTTAGTGAAATGCACTGATACTTATGCTTGCACTTGCATTTATGTACTGGTGTACATTTTACATGTACACACTTCCTCTCTCTTTTCATCCTTTTCATTTGCAATCTATAGACATGCTTGGACAGTGCAGTTCGGCAGGGTGATTATGAGCAATCCAGGGCACTGAAATCATGCAACTCCAATTTGGACTCTTTCTCCACAGCCTGTTTGAATTCTGATAAAATTTCTGGAAAAAAAAAAGCCCAGAACTGTGAAGTATTTATTGCTCCAGTGAAATCAGCTTGTACATGGGAAAAATGGAGGTATTGGGAGGGATTCTCTTTAGTAAAGCATTCATGATAAGGGTCAAGCAATTGCAGGATGATGAAGTAACTGTCAGACTTGATAAGAGGGGAAGTTATGAGAAGCACTGAAGTTGATGAGGTACTTCAAAAAGATGAGTTGTAATCAGGTGAATTCTCCTGAGTAATGAAAATAAAATTCCTTTAATAATCAGTACAATAAAGATGCCTGTGGTCAGTGTACAAAAAGTGGTTGGCTCCTGTTTCATGATATTGTGATTTTTATACCCCTGCATGCCCTTTTGTCCTTCATTCAGGGTAGAGATTTAATTTCTTCTTGTATTTCTCCTTCAAGAAAAGAGACTCCACACTTGACAGTCACACAGGTGCAAAGGCAGAGATTTTGTAAGCCATCAGTCAGTAACAAAGATAGCTGATTAACTGGCCTGGGCAGTGGAAATAAATCCAAACTTAGCCCTAAAGGTTAACGTGTATGGATTATACTGGTGTATATGTATTTGCTTTCTTCTCTCCTGCTACCCTAGTAAGACTATTTTTGTGAGGCTCTGGATAGCTATGGCTCACTTTCCTACTAGTTCCTACATTAGCCTTTCCTTGAATTTTCTCTTGGTCCATCTCTTGATTGCATGGTAAAAAAGAAATAATACGACAAAACATATGTTCTTTTTTTTTTTTTTTCCTCAGTATCCTTCTCTCCTAGGTTTTCTGTGTGACAAATGCTTTCACCTTTGATAGAATCATTAGCTGATGTGCAGGTATACACAAGCCAACAGTTTCAAACATTTCTTATGGTTTTGAAATATTTCAAATGTTTGTGCAAGAGGTATATTTTCCTCATTTTTGTACTAATCTCTCATCTCCCTCCCCTTTCCCCTCACATATATTCTCTGCGTAATTGTGTCTCAGGATGGATTTTAGTGACCCATGAACAATGTCACCTGCAGTGGTGTCCTTTTTTGAAGAAAACCAAGGTCTATGGGAAGTTTGTGTGAGAAGATGGTAAGGTAGAGGCAGATCCTGTCCCCCAGCCATCCCACAGTACCTCTCCTCCAGCTGCCACAACTCCAAAGTGGGATGGGGGCATACTGTGGCTCTTCTTTACCTTCCAGCTGAGTACAGACTTTGTCTGAGACCCTTTGCTGCCATTTCTCAACTCAGAATTCCAGATCTGCTCTCCTCCTCCTAATCCCCTCTGGACAGGCAGGCAAGGCAGGCACAACTCCTTCTCTCTTTGCTCATTTACACATCATCTAAAATTGTTAGAATAGTTCAACTGGAATTATTACAATGACCATCTAGGCCAAATGCCTGACACTCCAGGCCCGACATTGGGTCACCTTTTGTTCTGAGACTTTCAGTCAAAGTGTTGAAGTGTCAATGCTGTGGTAGATTTAGGAGACTCCAGAGTCTTGAGATGCCTCAGAAACAAGCTCAAGTTCAGCCACAGCCTGTGGTATAGGCAGGCCTTGGCCAGTTCCTTGCTTTAATACCACTACAGGGCTGGTTTTACTACTTCTGCACAAGGGCTGCTAAAGAAGCTCGTGGAGGCCAGTGAGTCAGCATCTCAGCAGCTTGTGCCTGGAGTGCTGGGGAATGAAACTCTTACAGGTCTGGTGGGGTGCTTTTGTGCTGAGGGAGAAAACTCAGAATTTCCTCAGAGGGAAAAGTGACAGGAGAATATCACTTCAATCACATGTACAAACTCCTGGCAGAAATGTAGCTGAGTTCGAGACAGTTCTTGTGAGGAGAGATTTGCGTTGAAGTCGGATAGGGAATGGTCCTTTAGTACAGTGTTGACAGTGTGGCCTCTTAAACCATTTATCAGGGGATCTGGATTATTCTCTTGGTTTTACTATCAGGCTTGTGTTTATCTTACCCTCATTGTTCCTGAAGTAATTTACTGAGACCAACTGATATCAACTGGATCCTAAAGAGCCAATCCTGTATTTCTTTTAAAGTTGTCTTTCAAGCTTCCAGTGAACTGAATCATTTTCTACATTCAAGAATTTTAAAGAAGAGGTTGTGTCACAGATATGCAGATTGATTCCTAAGGGGAACGAGAAACCTTATAATCCTCTGCTTAGTCTAATACTGAAGAAAAAGTTTAACCACTAATACATTTTTGTTCTTATATTCATTGAACTGAATGGCATCTTACATAACAGGAAGAGTCTATTAAGAAATTTTGCATGAAATTGACTCCTTTGCAGATTGATTTTAAAATTACATCATTCATTCCAACCAAGAATGAAAATATTTTTTAAAAAAAGTACACAACAATGAAATTGATTCAATACATTGGTTTAAATTAATAATAGATTTTGATAACATCAAAAGATCACTTGTTAATTTGCTTTAAATTATTGTTCTAATTTTATTAAATTATATTTGGAAAGAATATTGTTCTGAAATGAAAATTTAAGCCCCAGAAGAGTTGACCTAACTGAATTACCTGTTCCCTATTGCTGGCAGTTTGTATGGTTTCATTCTTTTTGGAAATCAAGGGTTTGGCTGCTAAAGGCAAAGGCTGAACTGTACTATACTTTCTGAAGTTTATGACTTTTAACCTTTCTTTTACTAATCAAAAATCTGACACCTTACTACTACCAGGAGAGAGGCATTAGACGGATTAATAGCAATTCATCACAGATTTCAAAGGGCATTTAGCCTTACCTCACTGAGTGGAGGTAATTTTGATAAGTTCTGCAGCGTTAGTTCAAACGTGACATAATTTCCATCACAGCTTTGAAGACTGATCATTACCAAAAGCTTTTACAGATGGCCCAAAGAGCAAGGCAACAGGAAACATGAAAGAGGACAGGTTTATAAAAGAGTATAGATAGTTTGATGAGCACAGACCATTTAAACAAAATGTTACTATTTCTAATACTTTTAAAACCCAGCTAGACAGTGACTAAGTGAGACCTGGGATTTATAAGCTGACAAGAAACCCGACTCATGGTCATGCTGTGATAAGAAGAGCTGATACCGAAAATAGGCAGGGAGAGCAGAGGAAAGGCTTGAAAGGAATATTTACTACAGACAGTATTAAAGAGAGGCTATAGCTTATAGTGAGTAATGTGTTTGGCTTCTGAAAAGTAATTTGGTATCCATCCAGACATTTCTGCTGGGCTAACAGCCAGGTAATCATTTAGTTCAGAGAAAGGCACAACTGGAATCAGTGTCTGGAAGCAAGATGAATTACAGAGAACCTTTTTGAACTGGAAGAAAGTGAAAACTTAGAAGAACTTTCCAGTTTGGCTGCTAGCAAGGCAGAAAGCTTGAGATAATTTGCCTGTTGTCAGATTGGAGGGTGGTGGGTAGCTTGTGATCCTGGATGAAGCATAGGGAGGGTGCACAGTGGTGTTGGGGATGGCAGACTGGCTAAGCCCTTCTGGTGAAGAGGATGAAATGAGGGAAGAGTGGTAACCCTTCATTTAGTTTTTTTTCTGAGAGAGGATTTTTGATTTGCTGAAAGGGTGTTGTGAAAGGAAATTCTTAACTGGGTGATTTGGATTGTCTGGGACACATTTAGGACAAGGGAAGATAATCTTCCTCTCTTGCCCACTCTCACGGTCTGTTCAAACTGTAATTAATTTGTTCCTTTAAGTTAAATTCTCTGAAACAGATGGGTTCCCAAGAAGAGTTTTGATTCCAGTTACGTATTTCTTTCTGAAGAAAAAGCAGCCAGCTACACTTTACTTCCAGGAAGTATACTTCAGGTATCCATTTTGGTCCTCCCATCTCTAAATACGAGATAATTCTTGCAAAGTGTGGAATCTGTGCTCTTCTCCTCAAGGAAGACTTTGTGCTTTGCTTATTGTTATTTTCTTTTGTGAATTCAGAGAGAGAGATGAAGAAAAGGCAGTAGGAATATAATTTTGTCTACAGACAGGCATGAGTGCACAAACTGGGTTATCTGTGCGGAGAGGGTGTGCACAGATGCAATGGGGATATTGGAAGAGGGATGTCTGACCATGCTGGAATTCCACAAAATGCAAAAAAAGAAAAAAAAAAAAAAGAATAAGTAAAGGTGCACAGCACTTTTTAAAAAAAAGTACACAAAAATGAAAATGATTTAAGATATTGGTTGAAATTAATACTAGATTTTGATAACATCAAAAGATTACTTGTTAATTTGCTTTAAATTGACATGATTCTATTGGGAAGTTGAGATGACAGGCTGTGAATTATCTTTGAAATATTTATTTCTCCCAAAGCCAGAGGGTTCAACTCTCATTAGATTCACCTTCTAATCCCCATGAAAGTGAAAATTAATCTTAGGCAGTTCGCTATTTTCAGTTTTGAGACATTATTTTGAATGAAATCTCTGTGTTCTCTGCATGAGTATGAGAAGAAAATTTTATTCAGTGTATGAATTTCTGCAAATATATAATGAGAAAGTGAGCAGAACCTTCCTGCTTCTCCATTTCTTATATCAATCCACCTTTGTAACATGCAGCTGCTCATCTCTGCTCCAAAAGTCATCAATGCATTAAGAGTGAACATCTGGAGTTCCCAAACTTAGCCGTGCTGCATGTGGAACACAGAGGATTTTATATTTTGCTAAATGCACTTCCCACTGCATTGCTGATAGTCCAGCCACTGTGGCTACTGTTGGGCAACTGGCAAAAGTCTCCTTGAGTAGTGACAGGTGGGAAGATGCATGGTAGGATTAGCTCAGACAATCTGTTAAATGTTCATTTAGTGTCCACACTCAGAAAAGGTCTTTTACCATGCTGCTGGATGATGGGCTGCTTCAGGACTTACTGTCAGACACACCTTTCAGAATGACTGGTTTGTTAAAGTGCCCAGGAGAAGAATATTTTCACCATGGAAGCGACAAGCTGTGCTCTTCTGTTGACCTTGAATTTAAGGTTTCTGCACTTCACTTCAATCATGTCCTTGGGGAATGTGTGTGTTCAGCTGGTCTGGGCTGTGGGCTTCCCTGAGGCAGGTGAGGAAAACAGATAAATGTGTGGAGTCCAGAGAAAGCCTCCCAGCTGCCTCCTAAGATGGACTGATGATTTTTCCAGAGCTGGCTCACTACTGATATGTGCATTTGTTGTCTTACCGCATAATCCTATACCTGTTATAGAGCCAAGTCCCTTGTCTCCCATTCAGCTTTATTACAAGAGTGCTGACCAGAAATTTGGGTCTCCACACATCCGAGTGTGTAGTTGTCCTATAAAACACTTCCAGCTGTGTCAGTTGTTATTCATCCCTGTGGCAAAATGGAGACCAGGTGCCTTGTTTCGGGAACGAGACTGATACTCATATCCCAAGACCCCTGAGTGAGTGGTTTCTGAGTTCTTTCCTCTTTTCTGCCCTGCAGAAACATCTAGGGGAAGCAAACATTCAATAACAGTTGTCTGCTTCCAACAAGGAAAGTAAGACCCTGAGAAATCTTTTCCTGGAGCTTTTATCCCTCTTTCCTTGAGCGATGAGATTTGTTCTCTTTGCCAGGCAATCTCTGTCCTACTCAGTTCCCTCTCTCATAAACCCATGGGAAGCACTTTGCCAAGGGAGTTCATGTCCTTTATTAAAAAAAAAAAAAAAAAAAAAATTCTTCCAAGAGGAAAGAACAATGGAAAAGGTGGATGTTATCAGAGACAGAGATTCAGTATTCGCTAGAGCAATGTCCTGTGAGAGGTAAGAAGGATTAGGATGGTCTGTGTAACACCCTGGGAATTCCCCACAGCATGACTGGTCACTGGGAAACATCTCCAGCAGCAGGAAGTGTTTCAAGGGATAGGATAAGTTGCTTGACAAGTTCAGTGTTCATCTCTACTTGCCAATAGAGGGCAAAAAAATCAGGCATGTAGTCTAAGCTAGTTGTCCAGGCTCTTTAATAATATTATTAGACATAATGGTTTTAGATAAAGTACCGATTCAGTGAAATTCTGCATTCTCGTGGATTCATTTTAAGCCACAGTGAATCACAGCACCTTGGCCTCTGAGCTCTCCTACCAAAGTCGTGGAAGCAAAAATTTTGCAGTACTTTTTTTTAACATTTTATAGTTTCTTCAAAGAGAGGCTCTTGAGCACACGTAAAAATATTAAAAGCATTTATCACAGAAGGAGAAAAATTACTTCATTTTTGTTAAGTAGTGTGAATTTTCTTTCACTTTGACCAGGATATATGTAGACTTGAACTAATTCAGAACCTGGGTCTTTAGGTCAGGAAAAAAAGCTTCCACATCCAATCTAAATCCGCAAGATCTTGTTCAGACTCGGTTTATGGCTAGTGCAGAGAAGTAACAGTAGCGGAAAATTGTAAGGATTTTAATTATACCTTTTGACATTCACGTAGATTATGCTCCCTGAGGGGAGAATAAAAGACAAAATCATGCTTTTCTTTTTTGAGCTGCTTTAAAATAGATATCTTTGGATGCTTATAAGTAAAGAGAATTCCACTTTAGGATATAATTTTGTAGACAACAATTTTTTGTCGGGTCCAAAAGGGTTTAATGTTTAAGACAGGCAGCCTTTAAATATGTGCAGTAACAATGTTTTCCTGTATTTAAAGTGTCATCTGAAGTCCTCTCTATTGCTAAGATGTGGCAATTCAAAACGTGATAATGTCATATAACCCAATTCAAACATGTAAATTCCAGCATATTAATGTTTATATTCTTCAAATGACCTTAGACTTCATTTCATATTGGCATAAGACTTTTGTCTTGGATTATGAATATCCAAGAGAGAGCTGAGCCATCCTTTCGACATAGTATGGGTTTGGAATAGATCCTCTTGGACTGTATTTTGGTTTTTTCCTCCTGTTCTGATGCAGTATTATATTGAGTGTACTCGGAATACAGCCTTGAGATTTAGAGCTTTCCTGACTAAGCTTTTCAGCTGCTTGATCTCCATATACTTCATTCAGAGGAACCCAGTGGAACAGAGCCTGCATCCTGCTGATAGGTGTTTTTGCAATTTGCTTTGGATGTGCTTTAGCTTTCATTTTCATTCACTTACCCAGGTATCTGTGAAAAATCTGTTTGGTATTCCTCATTGTATTTTATGCTTTTGTACTTTCCCTCTGCAACTGAAGACTGTTGTAGTATATTTGTTAGTTTTACTCCCTTCCCCATCCCTCGTTTCACACTGCAGGGAACATTTCATCACTTCATCTTATTCCAGTTACATGAAAAACTTTGACCAGAGCCTCTTTCTCATCTTTTATCAGCTTTTCTAATGTTACAGTGTACTTTAGCATCACACTCCTCTCCTCAGCTTGAGATAATAACTTTAAGGGACTCAACTAGCAGATTTTTTCCTGAAAGCACACCAGGTTCTTAGTAGCATGCTTCCCTCTTCTGTTACCACAATTTCATTGATAGTGTAGGCTGGAGGTGTGATTTCTTCTTATTTACTGTCTTAAAAGCTTCTGCAAATTACGTTCTACTCCAGAGGGAAAAGAACAGTAATGATGAGTCGACTGAGAAACAGTGGAAAATTTCTAGGGGTCAGTCTAAAGTCAGTCTCAAAGAACTTTCCCTTTTTGGAAAGTGAACGATGCCTAATAGTTTTGAGATTTTTACTTTTGACACGTAAGTAGACATAATTTAAACCTTGCTCCTTGAAAACTTTCATCATATATCCGTCCAAAAAAAAACAAAAAGCACCCAAATGAAAGAGTTATGTTTAATCTTGAACATCTTTCAACTATTTTTCTGCAGCTTTGCTATGTCTGCCAGTTTGTAGTCTACAGAGGCTTGAGGCCTGCTTATAGCTTTACAAGCAGTCTTGGGATCCACCAGCTTAAGGGATCAGAGTTTTTTCTGCCACTTGAAATTAGATTCTAGCACCTGGTTTAAAAGAGGGACTTTCTATTCCTATGTAGTATAAGAAAAGTTGCCATGCTGTTAAGAAGTCCCAGTATTCAACAAATCATTTTCTAAACATGGGATTTCCCACTAGAAGTTTATACAGCCATGATTTATAAATATCATAATAGTCTTTGAGGCTTGTACCTTAGACACTAAGAAAATGTTTGTCATTAATTGCCACTGTGCCACCTACACTGCAATTTTGTCCAGCTTTACCCTATCTGTCCTGCTAAAGTAATTACAGCAGATAGAAATATTTTTAGCTTAAATGTATTCAGATATTTGATCAAGAATTTTAATTTTGCAAAGGAAGACAAGATTCCCTTACACAATCCCTGTTTTGGCCTTGTTCAAGTGAATGGAGAAGATGGTGGAAAAACTCCAGACCACAAAAAAATATTTCCTTCTATGTTGTGGGGCAATAGAATGAGTTGAAGGAAAGCAGGCAAATCCCTCACCTTTATCAGGGTTCGTTTCAAAGGGTCTGACAGCAACAGCAGTCACTCAATTACGTTATCTGGACTTTTGATTAAACCTGCAAGCACATATCTTCAGAGTCATGTAGGCATTTAATAATTTTTAGGTATTTAATTAAAAACATTCAAAGGAGTTTGGATGATTTAGTCCAGATTCTCAAAGGCATTTCTGAATTTTATAAACTTCTAAATGAATGTATGACTTAATCTATACTGCCTAAAAACTTTAAAGGCCAATACATCATTTATACAGAGTCCAACGTTTCCAGGCAAAAGTAATCAAGCTCTTTACATTACCAGAGTGAGATCAATGAGTTTGAAGGTTGCATCAGTCAAATGTGCTTGGGTTTAGCATTGCTCAGGTTGCCAGTGCAGCCTTCATCCCTGAGTTAGGAATGCATGATCCCTCTGCAGTGCCTGGAAGAACTGCTAAATGCAATGTTTGTTGGAGCAGTATTTACTTGTCTCACACCTTCTTGTTCAAAGTCTGTCAGAGAAGGGGTGAGATGCCTGTTCTGGTGCAGAATGAGTGGTGCAGGGAGGCATCTGTGGTCTGTGAACTGGGGTGGATTTGGGCAAGGCCAGCCAGTCATGGGACTGCCATGCTGGTGAGCTGTGGGGTGGACTAGATGCACACCAGGTAAGGTTATCAAAGCGAGGATTGCTATGTGCAAATCTAACCCTGAAAGGAGGCAAATCTTTCACAAAGCTTTAGGGGACAAATGGCATGCTGAGGGTTTTTCTTTTCCCTATTAAATTTTCATTCCTATATACAGCTTTGACTTGATTACATTGGAAGTTGTCTAAATGCTGATGCTGGAATTACTCTATTTCTTTCGACATGTGAATGCTAAGACACCCTTCCTGTTGGATCAATAGTAATGGTAAAACTAATTTTCTTTTATGTGCATGGATTGCATAGTCAAAAAAAAAAAAATCAAATTTGCTCAATTTACATACAAAACATAAACAGTGCATACACAGAGAATATGCTTTATATTGAAGCTTCAAAAATTTGGATTTTGAAGATGCCTAAAAAAAGTAGCCCTACCTTACAGCACTTCTTTCCTGTTCTTCCACTGGAAGGCTAGGGAGAAGGAAAAGGGAAAGGGGTACTGGGAAATTCGGTATGTATGGTTGTAATGGCACACACATAAAATAATTGAATTAAGGTTGCAAGGAATGGGAAATGTGAGATATAAAGACTTTCAGATATTTGCTTTTTCAAGACTAATAAAACCTTCTTAGATGTTTTCCCCCAGTTTTCTGATTTTCTTAAAGGAAGAAAGGTCAAAATAATTCTTCTGCATTTTGAAAGCAAACATTCCCTATCCAAACCCTTGGCACAGTTTTGAAAGATCTATAGAAAGAAGGATTCAGAAGAACGATTATTTGTGTCACCTCTACATATCAAAGGTCATTGCATTTCATTTGAATGTTCTTGTGTTGAGTCTCTTAACTTGTATTTGACTGAAGCAGACCCTTTTCAAAGCAGCAGACCTTGATTTGAAGGCATGAATGGATGGAAAAATTATCCCTTTCTTTTTCCCAATAATAATCACCTTAGCTGTTAGGAAAAAGCTGTCCTTGTTTCTAAGCTAAGTTTGTCTCCCCTAAGGGTTTTACGTATTTGTTCTTGTTATGCTTTTCTTCATCGTCTGAGAGAACTCTTCAGTACCTGCTATTTTCTCCCTGTGAAGGTCTTCAGACACTGTAATCAAGTCACCTCTTGGTGTTCTTTTTCATAAACTAAACATCCTGAACTCTTTAAGAAAGTCAAAGAAAGAATTTTCTCCAGTCCCTTCACTTATTTTTCAGTGCTTTTTGTGCAACCATTCCAACTTTCCATAGGTTTTTTTTGCAGTATGAACAAGACAGCAATTCCAAATATCATCAGTGATGTCTGTAGAAGCAAAATCGTCCTTCTACTATTCTATTTCATTTAATGGAAATTAGTCCATTTTAGCAGAGATTTTTGAGTGTTTGGTGAACTTTTGTTCAGTCTTACAGCTGAGATACACTTGGAGATAATATTTTTTCTTCTTTTTTTTTAACCAGGAGGGAAGTTTTTTGTCTGTGAATGTGTCGTATATTTGCTTCTCCTAGCCACAAAGACTCATATTTGTGTTTGAACAGTGCCTTAAGGGCTGTAATGTGACCTATAGGACAGACTGCCTCCTCTGCTGGAGGGTCTGTTGAGGAGATTGATCCAGTGGAGGGCAGAAGCTGAGCTCTGACTGATGGGTTGGTACGTGGGTGAGAAGGATGTACTCTCTTCCCATGCAGTTTTTTTCCCCTGTGCTTCAAACCACCATTTGGCTTTATTTCCTTGATAAGTCTTAATTAGAGTGTTTTAGAAAAACCGATGTTATTTTTAACATTTCATATTGGCCATAAAATGCAATTTCTTCCCACATTTTATTTAATAGATAATTTACATATTGGGCACAATTTGACAGCACTGCTCAATTTCTTTTTAAAATTATTTTTTATTCTACACATCAAAGTTTTAAAGGCAAATAGACACAGTGCCCTATGTGTTCATGGACTGAACTGGTTGAATCTTATATTTCCACTATAAATTATTAGTGGCATATAGCAAAATGTAGCTACGTGTGTTTCTGTGTGTGTTCGTGTGCACATTCTAGTTTGGACACACACTCAAAATATGGGACTGAAGCAGTTTTGAGAAAGAAAATCTCATTAAATCCAATGACAAATTAAGAGCAACGAGCAAACACAAGGATTGAGGAGAAGAATGTCAGAAAGGAGTGTTAGGTATATTCCCATGTCCTTCGTGTGCATCACAGAGATGGAAGCAGTCTTCCGCAGGCTGTCTCTTCAAAATTGTCATTGGGGCTGAACAAAGCAGGGTGTCATCTCCAAAAACAGATCCTATTTTCCTTTGTAGGCTGAGGTTCCTACCAGCTGGACAAAACAAGGGCTTGCTTTTGATGAAATTAAATGATGCAGAAGAAAAACAGTACTACGACAATTTTTTCCCCACTGTGATATCCTGCTTAAACAATATTAATCTTTTACATTATCAGTCATAAAAGACAGGACTGGGAAAAACTGGTGATAAGAAAGGAGAAGAAATTGGCAAGGAAAGAACAAGGAAGGGAAATGACTAAAACTTGTAGCAGCTGGAACTGTAGTGAATTCAAGGAAGACAAACTATCATATAAGAAGCAATCTGGCCCAGCAAACACAGCAATTAGATTGGATTCTTGCTGGAGAATGGGATAACAGTTTCTTCCACAAAACAAACCCAGAAATCTCACAATCAATCTCACAATTATGAGCGATAGCCATAACTGAGCAAAACAAAAAACACGTTGGTCACTTCCAAATTTAACAGTGATATCTTCTTGTAGCGGGATTTGAGAAAATAGTATTGAAATCAGCATCTGTCTAATTAGATTAAATGTATTCATATGCCTGGTTTGCCTGTGATAAATAGCTCTAACTGCTAACATAGGTGCTAAGAGACTGAATAAAGTGCGTTCGCTTTTATCCCAAGGGTCTTGCATTTGTGTACATTTCTATCGCAGATGAGAAAAGACATAAAAACCCCCAACTATGGCAAAGCCTGACTGACGAAATGTTACATATCTGAATGGGCTTACCTTTTTTGTTCTGCAGGTACACGAAGATGAAGACAGCGACCAACATCTACATCTTCAACCTGGCTATGGCAGATGCACTTGTCACCACGACCATGCCTTTCCAAAGCACCGAGTACCTGATGAACTCCTGGCCCTTTGGTGACGTGCTGTGTAAGATAGTGATTTCTATTGACTACTATAACATGTTTACCAGCATTTTCACACTCACCATGATGAGTGTCGATCGATACATTGCCGTGTGTCACCCTGTGAAGGCTCTGGACTTCCGCACACCCCTCAAAGCAAAGATAATCAACATCTGTATCTGGCTACTGTCCTCATCTGTTGGTATATCAGCAATAGTTCTTGGAGGTACCAAAGTCAGGGAAGGTGAGTGTGAGCATTCAAAATTTAGTCTTTTTATTTCTCAAGTGACAGTAAAATATAGGATCAAATATTGGTCAAACCTTATGTATTCCTTCTTCAGAAGTATATCTAAATTTCTGAAATTTTGAAATATATTGTGGAACATCACAGTATGACATATAAGTCATTTAATCTCAGATGCCCTGACCAAATAAAAGAACGAAATGCAGTTTGGAGCACTGTCTGTGCTAGAATGAGACCATCAAAAACTACTAGCAGACAGCAAGGGAAAATAATCAGGAGTTTAATCACAACAGAAAAATCTAGGATCAGTTTAGGTTGAAACTTGAAATGTGGGTTCAAGGTTCTTTTTTTAGGTGTTGTGAGACTAGTTCTGATGAAGTCTCAAGAGCAGAAAATAGAATTCTTGGGAGTTTCACCAAGCGAGCATTTCACAGAACTTGAAGGCATGATGAAGAAAGGAAAAGTCAGTAGCTGGAGAGAGAAAATGAAGATAAATGATACATGACAATATCTCAAGATTTTCTTAAAAAAGGGATGGGAATGTATATGGAAACCTGGAAAAGCTGAGAATAAGGATTGTCACAGGAAATGGAAATTCAGACCATGGCAGGGAAACAGCTACAAGAGCACAAAGTCAGTGAAAACTGTATGCAGACCATGTGTAGGCTTTGCTTGAAATTTATATTCCATGAAGGACCGTGGATTTAGCCCCTATAGCTCCTGACTCATTACCCTGCTATGGGGTTAATCTGATTTTGAGATCTTCCTTGAGAATGAACGGGAAGAAGCATTTTCACAGGCATAAGAGCAACGCAGGGTCATCTCAGTGTCTTTAAAAGGCTGGAGAGCTCTAATGATATCCTTGGGTTGGGGTCATCCCAATACTGGATGGCTTGATAAAATATAAGGCATTTATTTGGTAGGAGTCTTGTTTGAGATGTAAACAACCTTTTGAAAAATTATTCATAATTCCTGCACTTACAACTTTTTCTATTTAGAATGGTTTCACTCCTCCTGAGACAAATGTTGACCTAAGGACACTGTTTCATCTGGCAGAGACAATAAATGCTGTATGTTAAACTGTTTGACATAGATCAATGTGAAAAACCATTTCAGTAATAGCTGCTCAAGGGCTAATAAGTTACATAGATTTTGTTCTTGCTGTTGGTCTTCTGTTATGTAGGTGACAGAAAAGTCCTCTGGAAGCTCTTCTTTCAGCGCTTTGGGGGATCACGTGTCCTGGTCTGCAGTGCTGTAACTCTTCTCCCCAGTAAAGTTTTGACAGTCTCTATAAAACAATGTCTAGCTGGGAAAATGTTAACTTCAGGCATATTTGGGAAGAATGTCTTGCATCATACGAGATGCTGAGGGCCATGGGACATTGGCTCAGACAGGTGTTTTGTTGGAGCACACTCAGCTAACAGAATATTCCTGTAATTCACTGTCAGCAGCATGTTTAGATCAAGGGGGCCCTCTGAGGCCAGCAATGATTAAATGCCTTTTCCACGCCATGTAGCAGGCAGTGGTTTTTTTTACTCATGAAACAGAGACTGCTAATACAGAACACAGCTGGGCTAAATGAGGTTGGAAATATTGGCAACTGCTTGTCAGCTGCTACTGTTCCTCCCTGCTTGTCTGATCTAAAGTCTCTCTTGAGCATTTAGTGTCAATTACCTTGTCTGGTGTGTTCACGAATTGCGCTGATAAATGCTGAAGTGGAAAGGTGAGGACGCTCCCTTTGCCTGACAGCTGGAGCTCAGGCCTGAAACGTTATGTTATGTTGGTCAAAACAGTTGTTGTTTACATGCTTCAAGGCCTCTGCTGGATTCAGATTTAAACAACAACTGAATGGCAAATGGAAAGTGATTATATTTAAAGTTCCCTCACCGTGCTCAGTTAATCCATTTTGTTATCGCAGTTCAGAATTGCTCCCAGGTGTGTCTTTTTGGATACATTTTTCCTGCAGAATAAATTTTACATCTGTGTGAATTTTCCTGCTCTGGCCTTAATTGAGCTCTTCTCTCTGCAGAATTGTTCAGCTAGCAAAAAAATAAAGGAATAAAATTAACTATTCACATTGCCAGTAAGTGTATGAAGGCTATGAAAGTGACACAATCAATGTTATATATCTAATATATATGTTTCCTATGTCAAGATTAAGATTAATTTTAAATGGTAGTTTACCAAACACATTATAAAATATATTTGCATCAAAATACCACATAGCATGCAGTGTTTTTCCTTAAATATATCAATGTATTTGGAATATTTGCCTTTCAAAGTGGAAAATGACAGTATGAAATCCTAAGGTTATGACACTATACATGGTTCTGCACCTTCTCAGGCAGTAAAACTAAAATATAAATTGGAGTTTATTCTGTTCCACTTCCAAAGTTCCAGAAAATTAATATGGTATTGTGCATTATGACCAGAATTTCTGTTGATTGTTTCCTAGTTGCAAACTGGGAAAATTTAAATGGATTCCGTAAAGCCCTATGCTATGGCATTTCATATATTAAGTACAATAAATGAATATTAATAAATTTAGAATAAGATTTTCCATAGAAAGTAAACTACAATGAGATGTAAGATTATAAATTTGTATTTGATAATTTGGAATTCTAAAATAACATTGCCAACCAGAAATTATAGCAAAATATAGTGAGGATGACCTAATAATTTTGGTAAATGTGTGAAATTATGTCAGTAGATCTGAAGAGGCCATTTCCTCTGGGATCAGGTTTCAGTGGGTAGTTGGATGCGGTCCGGAGAAGCCATCCATGATCACACTCACTTTTATCCAGACCCACACATCTGGAGGCAGCTTCACTAGTTTAGCTAATACAGCTGCATCCTGACTTTATTGCTGCTGCTAAGCCATGATCTACTACAAATAACAGTAATATTTGACATGAAAACTTCGGCGATGATTGTTGGCATTTCTAGAATTAAATTAAGTAAAAGCAACTATGCTTATGAAAACCTACATCACAAAGGATTTAGATAAGTTCACTGAGTATCAAGACCTGTCAAGTCATACTTGTGCTGTCATCTGAGTATCCTGCATCAGCCTTGAAAAATGTCTTCTCAATTTTCAGCTTCCAGGATAATATATATTATTGAAAATAAAACCTCAAAATATTTACCCTTTTTAGCTTTAAAGTTTTTATATTATAATGTTTCAGTATTCAATATTGCCCAGTAACAGCTTTCTGATATCTAACCATGGAAATGTCTGTATGGCACTATAATTCTAACTTCTTCCCCTAATTGTTTTTCGAAACAAATTCTCTGCAACATCTTTTTGATTTGTGAAACATTTTTGTAGCAGGAAAATATGGCCTGATGGGTTTTTTCCTGACTTGTCCTGACAGAGCCAGATATGAAAAAGTGATGTGTAGGAGTATATTGAGTCATTCCACTCTTAGATCTGGATCAATGAAAGACAAATACATAATAATTTGTAGAGGAATGACAAACTCAGTAGGGAAAATGATAAAAAATCCAAGTAACAATGCAGGGCTTTACAGGATAAAATCTAAGCTACATTTCAGAGTGAAAAATTCCTGTGTTACCCTGACTTATCTTCAGTAGAGTTGAACTGCTGATAGTAGTTGTAAATTTACCTCTTCTCTTGCCTTTTCATTTGTCTTATTTCTTGTTTTCCTGTATGTTTTATATGCTGCAAGGCTCCAATGAGGTCAGCAAATGAAGCCTCAAATATTTCATTCTTTAGCCGCCTCCTGTCAGATGAATTATTTCTGTTAAATACATTCAAGTGACATGAATGTGGCTCTGAATCCTGGCATGGGCAATGGGAAAGGGAGTGGGATGATCTCTGTGGCCCGGATCCTGGAGTCTCTGCACAGGCTGCATTTTCAGTGGCATGATCTGCAAAAAGAGTAGCTTCCATTTGACAGTAGCTTCTATTCAACAGAAAAGAAGTTGTTGCCAGGAGTTTTTCTGAATGCAAGCATTTATGTGTACTCTAATTGTGCTGTAAAAGGCCCATGGGAAAAGATTATTACATTATTATCATATATTGGCAAAATTTTCCTACTATCAAAACCTCCTTCAGCTTCTATCATTCATGTTATCAAATATCTTTCTCCACTCACAGACAAAAACGTATGTAGTTTGATAATAATGGTGAGATTTCGACTTCACTGAAGATGGTAATCAGTCTGATTTTAAATCTCAGTGAGATTCAAATGGAACAACATTACAGATTTTTTTTCTGTGCTCTACTCTTTTAGATCCTCCCATGGGAAAGAAATTTCATACAAATATTTTGCATTTAAAAAAGCCCAAAACTCAGTAATTTCTAGAGACAGCTGCATAAAACCAGTTTCAATGGTAACTGAAAGCTTCCTTGGAGTGCTTTAATGATAACTCCATTTATTAATATCACAGTACATGCTAATCACTTTTCCTAGCTTTTGCTATGATAATTACATTGTTTAGAATATCTAATAACAAAGCAATTTTCTTCTTGCTTCCTTCATTCCTAGATACTGCGAGCACTGAATGCTCCTTGCAGTTTCCAGACAGAGATTATGTGTGGTGGGACATCTTCATGAAAATCTGTGTCTTTGTCTTTGCATTTGTTATCCCAGTTCTCATTATAATTGTTTGCTATACTCTGATGATTCTGCGCCTGAAAAGCGTACGGCTTCTCTCAGGGTCTCGAGAAAAAGATCGAAACCTGCGTCGCATCACCAGGTTGGTTCTCGTGGTTGTGGCAGTTTTTATCATCTGCTGGACTCCTATCCACATTTTCGTGCTGGTTGAAGCCTTAGGGGACGTGTCCCACAGCACAGCTGCCATATCCAGCTATTACTTCTGCATTGCTTTGGGTTACACCAACAGCAGCCTCAATCCAATCCTCTATGCGTTTCTGGATGAAAACTTCAAGAGATGCTTCAAGGACTTCTGCTTCCCCTTAAAGATGAGGATGGACAGGCAGAGCACCGGCAGAGTCAGAAACACTGTGCAAGACCCAGCTTACATGAGGGAAGCAGGTGGGGCGAACAAACCTGTATGACTAGTCGTGGAAATGTCATCTTACTGTCCTCAGGAGAGAGAGGAGTCCAACGACCTAGGACTGACGCAGATTACCACTGCCATTTGAACTTGACTCACCCAGACAGACGTTCCTGGAATATTTCAGAAATCCCAGCAGTTTGAACTAAAGCAAGTTCATTAGCAGTAAACAAGAACCCCCTGAAAATAAGCTCAAATGAAAAGGACCTGGATGATGGTCAGGTTTTGGCACCACATTTGTTGTACTTGAGCCAGCACTAAAACACACTTTTGCAGAGCACCACCAGGTGATTCTGGATAAGAATAGCTCTGGCTCTTCTTGTTACAATATGTAACATTGTATTAAGCAACATTTGTTCATAAAACTGAGTTATACCAGAAACTTCTGCCCCAACAGTGACTGCTTCTAATGTATGGAGTTTGACAACTTTTTCCTGTTTTACAATGAAGAGTGTTAGGTTTCTGTGAACAATGCCAGAGCTATAATCAATATTGTCCTCAATTAATATGTCTGTAACCCTTGTCTGTGCTGTGAAAATCCAATTTAAGCATGTTCTACCTACACACCAAAGTGATTTTATTGTGTCTGTGTATGATAAAGCCTTCTGGCATGCAAAAAGTTTGGAATTTAAGGAGAATTGTTAGCACATGTTTAATCACCTGTGTGTAATGTTTTGTATGTGTGATTTTCCAAGGTGATTATTTCTTTATTGAGTCTGAAATACAATATGCATTTTCAGAGTGCATATTGAACAAGAGGCTAGAAAACCTCAAATGCTTCATTTGTTACAAAATTGATGAAAAGCACGTAAGATTCATTACATGGAGGAAACACTCTCATGTGTAAATTATTTTCCTGGACAATTTGTAAGCAGACTAGAGTAAATATTTGACAAATTAGAAACTAGTGAAGTAGCACATGAACTAACTGGATTGATACAAAGGAAATTAAATATTACTGGATGCTTTAATGGCATTTGACTGAAAAAGTTCCTGTTTTATTGATGCTGATACATTTTCTTTGATACGGTCCTATGAATTCAGTAATTTTTTCTGTTTTCCTGTGAAAATGGAGGTGTCAAGGCACAGCTAAATAAATTACTAGCTTGCTGAAGGTAAGTTTATGCTAAAACTGAGCCTAACTTCCAGTCTGTAGTCTTTGTCTTCCTGATGTCATATATTACTACTCCCACTGCTGCTGTTGCTGAAATTCGGAGGAATGCTCTCGTTATCTTCACCCTGAACAGATACACCATATATGTTCTTGTTAATTTTGTTCTTTATACAAAATAACGAATAAGGTGGGTTCCTTCATTTCATGGCAAATTTTCTCAGAAACACAACCTGATTTGGTCCTATCAGACCGAAAATACTTTATGCACACCGGTATAAATAATGAGTTTTTTCTTGAACTAGCTGGCAATCCAGTTCCTGCAGAAGTGCTGCAGAAATTCAACCTTCTGCAGGACTTCCACATACTTTATTGTTAACACAGTCATGTATGTCAAATATTTTTGACATCAGGTTGATAAAAGCAGTTGTTGTTGAGATATGCAAGATAACTCTTTCTGGACAAATCTAGCACTTTTTGATTGTTTCTGTATGGAGAATGAATAGCTGACTTTAGGATGCTTGCTTTACCTGGGGGTATGAATGATGCTCACACAAGTGATGAGTGAGTCTCACATCCTAGTCTTTCTGTCATTCCTTCATCTTTTTTCAACGTGCATCTACCTTTCTAAATTAAATCCTGACCTTTAAATGGTCACAAAAAGAGAATGTTTAAGGTAAAAGTTGAAAATCCAAGGTATTTATCAAGTTGGGAGGAAGTGAAATGGGAAAGAACTAGAATCTAATGAACTATTTTCATTCAAAATAACCTGTGTTCTTGTTCATGACTTACCATTTGCATATGTATATCTGAGCTTGAATAGAGTTATTGTTCTACACATTATGTGCAATGCTCTGCATTGTAATGAAAAATCAATGTTCTTAATTTACAAAAAGGAGGTTTCTAATAATATTTTTTGGTTTTATGTTTTTAGTAAGGAGATCATCATCTCTATCACAGTGGAAGGAAAGTATAACATCCTAACAATTAAGCTTGCAAAGTGGCGTAAGAATGTGTCCTAAAGGTTTATTTCTATCATGGAACATTAACAACCAAATTAGTCTGAATGCAGTAAAAAGGTGTCTTGGAAGTTTTCTTGTCAAATTGAGCAGTTTATCACACTTCACTGAACAACAGCGAAAAACTGGCCAAGATATATTTAACACATGAGAAAGTATATTAAAAATAATACTATGGTTTTACTCAGAGTATCTGCTTCTAGGTGATTAAATTCCCATTGTGAAGTGCTTCACTTTCTTTGTAACTCCGGGCCAGTGACTTCCCTTCGCTCTTGTGCTGGCTCCGGGAGGCAGCGAGAGGTGAAGGCAGGGTAGGAGCTGCCTGGCCCAGGAGTAGGTCTGGGGGGGGAATGGGGCAGCAGGGACAGGCTGTGCTGTCCCATGGGTCCTGGAGGAGGGCAACATGGGGCAGACACGTGCAGGCAGCCCGGGAGTCAGTGGTACTTGCTGCAACCACTCTCACCTCCCTTCCTTTTTGGAGGTTCCAAAAATTCAATACTGCAAAAAGCACAGTCATGGACCTGCTTGTGGGGTTAAATTCCGATCTTCTAATGTGAATAGTTAATATGTCACCTTCTGTGTTTCCTGCTTCTTTTAACTGAGAAATCTTTTATTTGAGAAATATACCTGGGTGTTCTGGTTCAGGACAGACCAACAGATGACAGAGAAATGATGCTGAAATGCTGAGAAACCCCAAGTTTAGTTAATGAACAATATCTCAACATGCCGAGAAATTCAGAGGAGAATTGAAAATGAAACTTTTGCCCTGTGGAAGACAAAGGGAAAACGCACTGATTTGAGCCAGAATTCCTCTTGGTTCTGGTAAATTAATGCAGTCTTTGAAAAGAAGACAGGGAGATTGTGCTGGGTTTATTTTTTCCCTAACTGCTTATCAATTCTTAATCAAACATAATCATTGTAAATCTGGGTGTTTTCTTCCCACTGAAGTTTTTCTTCAGAAAAAAATGTGGATTCAGCAAAATTGATTGAGTTTGTGATAATCCCGCGCCTCCAAAAAACTTGTGCATTAACAACAGTTTAATAATGGAAACAAAGTAAAATATAGTAATATTTATACTAATGCTAATACTACTAGTAATGAAAAGGAGATAGAAAAATAAAACGCGAGACAGACACCTGATGCCCAATGCAGTCTCTCACCACCCACTGACCGATGCTCAGCCCATCCCACACAGTGCCTGGCTCCTCCTGGTCAACTCCCCCCAGTTTATACACTGAGCACAACATCCTGGGGTATGGAACATCTCTTTGGCAAGATTGGGTCAGTTGTTCTGGCTGTGCTCCCTCCTGGCCTCTTGTGCACTTGCTCACTGCCAGAGCATGGGAAACTGGAAAGTCCTCGACTCAGGGTAAGCTCTGCTTAGCAACGACTGAAACACCAGTGTGTTATCAACATATTCTCTTACTAAATCCAAAACACAGCACTGTACCATCTGCTAGGAAGAAAATTAACAGTAACCCAGCTGAAACCAGGACAATGATTTCTGGAAAATAATAATGGAAGTTACCAGCCTGTTCGATCTGCTTTCCCTCCAATGTTGCTTTTTAGTTGGCAGCAAATACAAGCTTTCTTACTCAGTTTCCAAGTCTGTTAATATCAATGGCAACATCTCAGATGGACTTAGGGGTCTTCAGAAGGGAAATACCCATCTCCTTCATAAGTAAACAAGCCCTGGGGCAGACTGATGCCTGTAGGAATCTAGGTTGCTAATTTCCTGCTAAAAGGAATATCAAAAGTACCTAAATACCTGCTGCTTTGTACTCCACTATAAAGTTGCAGCAAACCCCGTAGTAAACCTCCTGGAGGTGTTAGTGTCTGTTAGTGATTTAATGGTGTGAGGGCTTGATAGTGGGTACACACTATCAGTGGCAGCAATTGCTTAGAAAAAGAGTATAAAAGCTAGGAGACATGAAAAACAGGGGTTCTGAGCACGTGGGTACCTATGTATGGGTGTACAAGATCTCTTTTTGTTTCTAATTTATAAACCCTGATTTTATATATTTACGCATATATATATTATAAAACAACCAATATCTCTTCAAATTAGCTGAAATGTGTTCTAAAATCTTTGAAAACTCACACAATTTAGAGGGTCTCAATGTATGGAGATAAAGTAGACAAGACGGGTACTGAAGTACAAAAGATTTGGCAGTGGGAGAAAGGTGCAAGGTAAAAGGAGAGTTTGGAAAGTACTTTGAAATACTGCAGATTTTCTTGGTAGGGGCCATCATGTCCTGGAAGAAAAGTACTTATTACTGCTGATGCATTTTCTTCCAAACTGTCTCTCATTAAAGCAAATACTTAGCTGTCTGTCTCCAAAACAGCCACTATAATTTTTAAAATACTTATCTGTACAAGAGGGTTTTCAGAAAGCAACATCAAGAAGCAGTCATGAAGGCAGTCTTATGATAGACCTGCAACTAAATCTTGCTCTTCAGTTAATGCTTAGTATGGGCATAAAATCTGTTGACTATAGTTAGCTTCTATTTCTAGAAATCTGAAACACAGCTTTGAAAGTCTGCATCTGTTGGACAAATATTTGATTGATCAGTGAAAATACCCTTGTACTGTGAAGTTGAAATGTACTTGGCAAAACCACTGTTAATTAGCCCTGCGAATGGCAGGATGCATTTTAGGGATATGTACCTCCTTCTGTCTTCCCTGAAGAAGATTTTTTTATGGCCAAAAATGCCCTAATTGAAAAATGCCTTTATTCAGCTGAAAACTAGCATTAATATGCTGCCATTTGTAGCAGGTAAGATGGTATTTTGTTCTCTTGGAGCACTTTTTTCCTCAGTCTGATGATATTCCTTATATCTGTTGTGTGTCATGGTGCAAGAAGTGTCTGCAGTGGACAGCTCCTGCATGGAAATTAGGCTTACCTAGTGTATCCTTCCCCCTCTTCTTTCAACTCCTGCTTGAGTTCCAGTCTTCTTCCTTGGTGAAAAGACATAGAAATTATGTAGGCATAAAACTGTTATCTGTTAAACGTATTATGTTTTTTCTTCTTTTTTTTTTTTCTTTCATTTGATTAACTCCTATATGTACCAAAAACTCAGAAAGTACCTCCAGCTATATGAATCACGTTAAAATATGGTGCTTTTGCCCTATGGGAGCTGTCAGGTGTTACAATTCCATCCCATATGTAAGTGTGCACATACAGCACTCCCAGATAATGGAGTTTCTCTTTTCTTGTCTGACAGAGCAAAATGACATTTAGCCACTCTACTGCACATTGTTGTTGGTTCTCAATTGTGTTTCTGCATTTTAAGAGTGTTTTGTTGCTGATTGTGCCGTAACCCAAATGTACACACAAATCGAATCCTCAGAGTGGCAGCTATAAAAGTGAGAATTAATTATAATAATAATAATAATGGGATCACATAGAACTTTATGAAAACAATTTTTTTTTTCACAAAACGAGACGTTAGAGTCATTTCATTCACTTAATGAAAATAAAAGCATGCACTGCATCTGGGATCAGGGGGAGAACAGAAGTCTTCTCATCCCAGGAAAACATTTCAGTTATGGCCACGGGCTTTATTTGGTTTTACAGAGTGGAAAACAAAAGCTTTTCCATATAAAACTGCGATTTCCACATTCAATGAACCTTCTGCAACACAAAGGAGTTTCCATGTGCATTTTCACGGTGCTTTCAGCTGGGCATTTGATACAAATTTGAACTTTATGTAGTAGGACTCAGATCAGGATTCAAGCATGGTGTACATGTAGTGTTCTATCCCCAGGTTAATGCTTTCACTACAACGCTATTTTCATCTGCTTAAACACCAAATGGTAGCAGCTGCAACTGCACTTGATGTTGAAGCCCAAGAATCTTTTGGGAGAGGTTTCCAGGCCACAACTGTCAGGCAAAAGAATGAGCTAAGCAAGGAGTTGCTTGGGTTTGGCACAGGCTTGGCAGAAGCAAAGCAAAAATTTGGACATTTATAGGCCTATAGGTTTCTGTAGTATTTAGTGGCAGCTGGGCAAAACAAAGTGTGCTACTGCTGTTAAAACTTCTGTTAAATTCTACCCGTTCTTTACAGAACAGCAGATCTTTCTCCCCACAGGCTTTGTACTAAGAGCAAATGCTCTATGTGTGGCAGAAAGCACATTTCTGATTTCACTTTGATAGCTGAATTTTAAACAGAAAATAAAATACAGTTAAGTCACATAGACCTAATGATAACCCCATCAAGATCACACCTGCAACTCAAATCCCATTAGCATTGGATGAGTAATATATAGCTCTTTTTATGGGCTTACATGCTTAACCCTTCATACCAGTTCTGACCAGGAGGAAGCAAATTTGGAATCCTACATATGACAGATATGTAATGTGCCAGAGGAGGTTCCCTCATACAACCACTGTACAACATGTACAACTTTTCTGTTTGTTTCTTAATTGGTATAGGGAACCGTAGAAAGGTTTTATAGAGTGATATTTCTCATTTAAGTGGCTTAAAAAAATTGGACAAGCATTATGTTGTTGTGTAGCAAGCATTTCTCATTATCTTACTCTGATTTGATTGGTAACATAATTAATTCCCCTGACTCAAGTCTGTTTTGCCCATGCCAATAATTGCTGAGTGATCTCTCCCTGTCCTTATCTTGACCCACAAGTCTTTTGTTATGTTTTATCTGACCTATCCAGTGGAGGAGGAGAGTCATAGAGCAGCTTTGGTGGGCACCTGGTATCCAGCCAGGTTCAATCCACCACTGAACACTTGGCTGTTTTCCAGCTAAGGCACCGTGTGTTTGGGAGCATATGCCATGCCAGAAGATGCTACAGGGAAGTTTGGAACAGGCCATGGGCTTTGTATATTTCTTCTGTTGATGTATATCCACTATTTGCTAGACTTTTTTTTTCAGAAGAAAACACAAAATATGTTTTATTTTAGCTCTACCAGCTACTCTTATTGCTCTTAAAGGCTTGAAAAAATCACAGGCAGGGCCTAGGGAGTCAATTTTTTAAAGTGATTGCTTGGGGAAAGAGGTCTTCATGAGATGAGCTCTGTGGAATGAATTTCTTTCCCCCTACAAACAAGAAACAGGGGTCGGAATCTGTCAGTGAGGAAAATATTTATGGATTACTATGATATTAGCAGCTTTTTATGAATTTGTGAGCCGTCTTGTGTCTTGATTTGATATGAACATTTCACACATCCTGGGTGCTTCAGCCTTGCGGGAACCCTCTGAGTCATCGCTTTAACAAATGAAAGAAAGGAATGGAAACTTGCTACTTAGCAGGGAAGGAGTTGGGAGATGGGGAAAGTTTCCTTGTTTATTAATAGAGCTGATCTGAATACGGATTTCCTTATTTGATAGGAAAACACAGTCTTTTTTTCCTTATTTTCTGGGAGAAAATGGCCTCTTGCTGGTGGCCTGACATCCTGGTACCCAGGCTCTGAGAAGAGGAATCTATCCTTGATGTGCCTTTGGAAACCTCAATATTACTTGTATTTTAAAAGTTATATCTGAAAACCATTCAATCTAGCCTCTGAGGAACCACAATATTATTTGCAAGGACAGAGAAGAGCACATATATTAGCAGGGTGAGATAACCAGTCTTTTCCCTGTTAGTGTTTTCCACAAATAGCACCCAAACTGCAAACTGAATGCACTGCTTAGGAAATTTCTGCTTTATGGTGTTAGTCTGGTATGAA
Source organism: Falcunculus frontatus (assembly GCA_013398115.1). Classification (NCBI taxonomy): domain Eukaryota; kingdom Metazoa; phylum Chordata; class Aves; order Passeriformes; genus Falcunculus; species Falcunculus frontatus. The sequence continues at coordinate 368,434 of VZRV01007668.1, forward strand.
ATTGCCAGATGGTTCCTTCCTTACCTTCTGGCTATGCTTGCAGCCCAGAAAGCCAGCTGTATCCAGGGCTGCATCAGGATCAGCAGGTTGGGGGAGGGGATTCTCCCCCTCTGGGGAGTGATTCTCCCCTCTCTCCCACCTGGAGTGCTGCATCCCACTCCAGAAGGATGTGGACTTGTCGGAGTGACTCCAGAGGAAGGTCATGACAATGATCAGAGGACAGGAGCACTTCTCCCATGAGGACAGGCTGGGAGAGTTGGGGCTGGAGAAGAGAAGGCTCTGGGGCAGCCTTTCAGTACCTAAAGGGAGCCTACTAGAGAGCTGAAGAGGGAATGTTACAAGGACATGGGGAATGGCTACTGAAAGGGAGTAGGTTTATGCTAGGTATTGGCAAGAAGTTCTCTGTGGGCATGGTGAGGCATTGGAACACATTGCCCAGAGAAACTGTGGATGCCCCATCCCGGGGAGTGTTCAAGGCCGGGTTGAAAGGGGCTTTGAGCAACCTGCTCTAGTGGAAGGTGTCCCAGCCCATGGCAGAGAGGTTGGACCTAAATGATCTTTAATCTTCCTTCCAACCCAAAACATTTTAAGATTCTGTGTTTCTATGACATTAAAGAAAGATTTGTATGGGAATAAAGCAATTTTTCCTTAAGTGGTCTTAGATTCTTTTCATCTGGTTTGTTATTTGTAAACCTTGCATATATTCCTAACACATCCCGTGCTTTCAGCGTGAAGGCTCTTTATATCTGTTTTCCTCAGTACGTGTTCTTGCTGTAGTTACCAATTCTAGAAAACTATTTTCTGATATCATGCTTCAAAATGCACCTGGTGCTGAAAGTCAGTGAGAAATTAGGAGGTTAAATGTGCTGTTTGATATGTATGATGAGTTTGGAACTGTGGTGACTTTCCCTCTTCAGAGTCATTGCCTCTGTGGCAGAAAGAAATTGATCCTGCTAGAGCAACACTTCCAATTTGGCATGGGGAATCCTACAAAATTTTTTGGCTTTTGATTAAATCTTTTCCAGTTCAACATTCTTCATTGTCCTCAGTGGAGACAAATACACTTGTGTAGCAAGTGTAAGGTGAATTTCCTTGTAGACATGCAAAAAAAGGCAGATAAAAAAGGGCTTTGACTGGGAGCTATATCCATAATTTTCCAACTTAATAAACAAGCTAAGCCACATGCTTTGGATCTTCCTGCAAATTCCCTCAGCACTTTCTCCCTTGTCAGCTAATCTCTTCCCTTCCTTCTCTCTCAAACAGATAGATGTTTCTGTTTGTTTCCACTCTGTACAGATGAGCTGTATGCAGTGAAACCAAGCCTTGCATTAAGCATGTACCTAAATGCTACACTTGTTTTCTCGTCTGATAAATGTTCTCTTTCTGATTTCCAGTTTTCTGGTTGACAGCTTGCCAGAAACTTTCTTCACTGAAAACTAGCTTATTGCTAATTTTGACAGCTGACAGAAAAAGTTCCTGCTGATGCTTTTATTTTTGTAAACAGCAAACAGAGCTCACCACATCCCGGTAATTAACATACAATGATGCCCTAGGACGCAACAGAGAGAGCTGTACGCATGACTGGAAAGTATTGTTTAGTCAAAATTGAAATTCTTTGTCAATGCCTTTGCTCTAATAAAACTTTTCCAGGGGAGGTTTCTTAGGGTGAATTTTTTGTGAAAACAATCACAACAACCTCCAGAAAGGCTGCAGTTCAGGTGCTTCGTACATACTGGGGATGAGGAAGAGGAGGAGACAGAGTTTAATATGGCTGTAAAGGGGTGTTCAGGGACTGCAACGTGGATCTCCCCTGTCCTAGATAGTGGCTTCATCTCTATGCTCAAAACAAAAACATTTTGGCACTCACTTTTGAGTTGTACAGACCTCACTTGTGGGTAGATGTGAGACCCAGGGATGGCTCACGGCATGGTAGAGATGATCTGCACGGAGGGCTTGAGGCAAGATGCGTTATTGCAAGAGGCTGTGGAGGCAGGACGCAGCCTCTTTGCTGGGTTCCTCAGGAAGTGGGCCGTGCCCAGGCAGTGTCACACCTGCTGTCTTAGACCCAGTACCCAAGGCCGAAGAATGGCATGAAACAGGAGAGAGGCCATGACACAGCACTGCAAAAAAAGTGGGCTACAGCTCTGCTGGAGAAGAAACTCAAGTAGGGAACCAGCTGGATGAGTGTCTCTCTGAGCGTGGGAGGCTTTTCAGGTTTGTGTTTGAAGATTTTTCTGTACCTCCCTGAACATTTTCAAGTGGCCTCGGTTTTGTTGCTACAAATTGAATTCTTGTTTTTCAGGCAGCCTGAGCAGCTGCTTTCAGTTGAAAAGAGTGATCCTCTTTTTACACTTCTTCATTTCCTTACCCTCTGCTTTGTTAATAAAAGTTCATGTAGGCAATATTTTGATTGATCTGAGGCTTGATCGTGTAAGAATTCGTGTTTCAAAGTATCATATGCCAAAGCTCAAGGTGTTGGGCATAAGTAAATGTGCAGATGGCAGCTCTGTTCCACACCATATTTTAATTTGCTTTGAACAGGTGAAGATAAATAGTATCCATGGGAAACTTGCAGTGGTGGAAACCGGCTGTGAATTTCAAAATTCCTTTTAGCAGAAGCTATTAGTACACTTGTGCCACTTACAGGGGAAAAAAAAAGACAAAAAGCTGATAATGGTTTCTCCCTTACAAAGCTTACAGTCTAACTCTCCAATTAACAGCTCTAAAAGTGGAAAATGGTACTGCAGGTAACCTGAACCAGCATTTGGAAAACTGGAGCTTGCTCCCACAAAGCGACCCAGGTATTTGCTGTGAGATAAAGAGATCAGGCGGGCAAAATTTGCAAGGTAATTTCAAGCAAGATTAATTTGGAAATGCTAAGGCAGCAGACTCTCTGAAGGAGTTGGGTGCCAGTATGTTTTAAAAGCAGCACTGGAGGCATGTCTGCTTTTTCAGATGCCTTTACAAAGATGGTCTATAGGACTTAAATAATTTCACAGCTGTAACTGTACCACCTCTTGCTGGCTGAAGAAACTGTCTTAGTATAGGTCTGACCAGGTTGGACCAAGCTGGAGCAGCAGCTCTCTGGCTGGGGTGTATGGTTACTAGCTGGAAGTGTGAACCAAGGCCTTATATGAGAGACATGTAGAGAAAAAATGTAAAAGCCCATTTCTACACATGAGAATTGTGTGTGACTTAGGTACTGCATGTGATGGGGTGGAGGTAAGTGGGTTCCTAGAAAAGAGATCTGATGATTTAAAATCTGATGGGTTTTTTGTAAGCAATCCAATTAGTACTAGAAGTGAGTGTAAGGCTATATCTATCATATAATGTCAGAAAATATGGTGAATGATGTGTTTGCATAACTTTCACTCTACTCAGAAAACTTATGGAGCATATATTCTGTGTGTTGGACTGTGGTACAAAAACATTTAAAATGAACTGAAATTCTCCTCTGTAATTCATGTTTGAGACTGAAATGGTGCTTGAAAATAACGTGGCAACTTATGCAATTTTGGTAATTGAGATAAACAAATATGGTTTTGTTAATTTAATAAATTACTGAAATCAAATTGCAGTGTATTTATCATGCAAGTTACCTACCTTGATATTTGTTTAAGATGCAATAAGACACATCTCCTTCAGGGCTCCTTCTGGTGTTTATGCTTCCAAATGCTGATGAGTTATTTACTTTGCCATGCTCCTTTTTTTTTTAAAGAGCTTCAAAACTGCATAATTTTGTTGAAATTTTTGGCTCATCTGCAGGCATTTCTGCCATATATTGTAGGTGCATGCAACATTTCAGAAGGGCCATATGTGTAAACTTTGACCTCTCTGAGCACTGAGGCGGCTGGAGAAACATGTTGGGTAACCCTGAAGTCTTCTGTTGGCATACTGTGGACCTTCGTTGTTTAGTCTGATATCAACTCTCACATGTTGCTTACCCTTCATATAGTATATGAGAATTATGAGGTAAGAATTAGAAGGTAACCATTAGAAATTGGTCAGTTCTCTGAGAAAACTTCCTTAGGAATGCAGGATTTGAAATGCATCTTGTACTCCTTACCTCACTGTCAGATGGGCGGATGCAAATGTGGAGACAAGGATATAGGTAAGCTGATGGAAATAGTACGGTTTTGATGTACTGGAGATAATTGAAAATCACAGAAACACCTGTATTTGCAGCTGAATGTCTTATTTTTTTAAAAAGAATATTCTCTGTAGTCTCTGTAGACTCTACTGAACTTTCACTAAGAAGATAGGGATGAATGCTTTTTAAAAATGGAAAGTGCTTTTGAACCAGAATACTGAGACTGTTGAGAACACTGAGATTTAAAATGAGCAGTTCCAAGTACCTCATACAGAAATTATTCTGCCATCTTTTATATTGATCTCTTCACACTCATGATCAGTGACAGGACTGAAGGAAAGGGCATCAAAATGAGTCAGGGGAGGTTTAGGTTGGATATCAGGGAAAGGTTTTTCACCCAGAGGGGGGCTGCACACTGGAACAGGCTCCCCAGGGAAGTGGTCACAGCACCAAGCCTGACAGAGTTCAAGAAGCATTTGGACAATGCTCTCAGGCACATGGTGTGACTCTTGGGGATGTCCTGGGCAGGGCAGGGAGTTGGACTCGATGATCCTGATGGGTCCCTTCCAACTCTGCATATTCTAAGATTCTCTGATTCTATGATTATTTGCTCTTAAAAAATTGACCTGATTGGGGAAGCAAAATATTATCAAACAATGATTGGCAAACTCTCAGGAGCTAAACATAGCAAAGACAAGACCTAGCAAGAAACACCTGCTAAGAAACACCTTAAACACAAACCAGAACTGTTGGGTACCCTGTTTGGTACCAGAACAGGGATATTGAGATTGACGATCTTAAATTTTTTCTGTCCCCACCTAAACCGTCAGGAGTGTCCAGTCGTGAAACTGATGTTAAAATAGTATTTGGCATGTTAATAAACTAATTCAAAACCACTTTCAAGCTGCTTGACTTTTTTTGTGCTGGTTTTTATGGATTTCTGAGATGTATCAAAGTTAAAGGCACATCAAAACTGACGTCCAGAATCTAATATTTAGTGATAAAATGACTGTTTATTGTTTCAGTTTTGCCACCTAGATTTTACACTTACCAATATCTTATCCAGAACACAAGAAAAAAATTTATCCTGGTGATTTTTTTTCAGTCTAATGTTTTTCAAATGATATTTCATACTGAATTATAGGTATTATAACTGTAATGACATTGACTCATTTCTTTATTCAGCTTCTATCCCAGAAAGTGTTTTTCATTTTTATCCATTATGATAATGTCTATCTCCTGACAAGTATTTCTTGCTCAAACATTTATTTACACTTTGATGTAGGATTTTTTTCTGCTAGGGCTTGGCACTGATGGCTACAACCTTTTCTGCCTATTCCTTGTTCCTTACTTGGGCATTTTCATCCATGATCTACACCATCAGCGTTCTTGGGATGCTGGCTTGATGGGGGCGATAGGGAAAGGAATGTTTCTCTTAACCTTTTCATGCTTTTTAGCAGTAAATTTCCTACTCTTCTCAAGGACAAGTGTAAAACCTCACCAAAGCCAAAATGAGGCTTCCAAATAGGCAAAGGGAGTGTAATGTGAGAGAGCAATATAATTAACATATTTTGAAATCCTGGGCTGAAAAGAAAACCGATTCACAGACTTGTGAGAACATTTCCAGCATAATTCAACCTTTAGAATTTTTCTCCAGGAGTTGAAAACTGTGCTGGTTTTTTTTTCTCAGTGAATTATGGAATCCAGATGAATTTATGATCTCTCAAGAATAGTTGAATTTTATCTCTGTTCCATGGCATAGTTCATCTTAGATTGCTGTAATTCAGTAGTGTAAGTTGCTAGTTTTTATTTATGTTGAATTTATCTTGACTATGGGCAATGAATGCTAAAGGCAAACATAACTACTTATAGCTAGAATTTGTTTTCCGTCCTTATCTCTTGCTTTTGTTAACATAACACTGAAAATATTGGGATGCTACTTTTCCTTCTGGAAAAAATTCTAGATACATAAATGTGCTATATTCCTACCGAAAAACGGTTATAACTGTGCAACTAAAAAGGTAAGAGACTTTGTAAGTCAATGCCACACTGAAGACCAAGGTGTTTCGTGGTTAAAATTGGTACCAGGGTGTAGTAAATTCGCCAGTGCTCAAATCTGCCTCCACCCGACCACAACAGTTGTGGTCTTTAACTCAACTTGACTCAGCTTGCTTGGGTGGCTATTTGTTTGTGCCACTCTCATGATTATTGGGTGGATTTACTTTTGAAGTAGAATTTAAAATTCTATTAAAAATGAGATGAAAACACACCAAGTTGATTTGGTGGTGGTTACTTAGCTAAAAATCAGAGGAACATTACTTGTCAACTAAACTCATCAGTATGAAAAATATTGCATCATGGTGCTCTCAACTTTCAGAAAGAAACCTGTAATTTAAGGTTATACAAACAAACTTACCAGTTGGTTTTCTTATCAACAGGAGCCCCCAGAGCAGACCTGGGGAAGGACTTAATCTGGAAAGGAAAACTTGAAAATAATTCCCCCGTATTTTCAAGCTACTGAAGTAAGAGACATGTATTATGGATTTATTGTAATTTGTTTGAGTGGAAGCTGGGACATATTCAGCCTTTTGGGATCACTGGCTCAGGTTTCCTCAGGGGGCAACAGAGGCAGAGCCACTCTCACCTATCTGTGGGAGGAATGCATCTCCCTCCTTTGCCTGCAAGAGCAATCCAAAGAGGCACAGCTCCTGAGGCCAGCATCAGCCTTGTGTACACAAGCTGAACAGAGGGCAGTGCACCGCACAGATGCAAGGATCTCTGCTGCTCATGCCTAAAGAAGAAAGTGGTTATGTGCAAGCTGTCGGACCCAGAGGACTTGTCACGTCTTGTGTAGTCACGCAGGTTGCCTAGGCAATTTCCGATTATTATATATATAAGAATAGCTGGCACTTCGATGAAATAAAATGTTTTGGTTTAAATTATGTGGTTCCTTTTATTAATACTATGAAATCTTGGGTGAGAAAGTATGCATTTATCAAGGTCTAAGTGAAAATATGATCTTAGGAAAAAGATAAACATGAGAGGGAAAAATCTGAGCATACGTTTGTCAGCCAAATGATTTAGCAATATGTTTTTGTGGGTTTTGTAATGAAGACCTTGAAAAAGGAGAGCATAACAAGGCAAAAAGCTTTCCTCTCTTAAGATAAGGCAGACTTGAATAATAGATAATGCTGAAAACTTCCAGCTGCCAGGTTGTTAAAATATGATGGCTTAACTTCTAGGGCTGATACATGCTACTGCAGGTATATCAAGAGAGGGATATGATTAAAAGGCCTTTGATAGAAGTGTTGATGATTTATGGATCCCTCTCATACCAGCAGCAATGATGTCGATGTTATTGCGACTGGAAAGTAGTGCTTCACTCCTCATGATAGAGTCCAGCAAAACCTGGAAAATTTGACTTTCATGTTAAAAATATTTTTACCAAAATTCGATAAACACAAGTGCAGTGAATTTTGCTGGGAGGAAATATTAGATTTTTCAATTTTACAGCTGTCTCCTATGAACACAGGCTGAGAGAGTTGGGGTTGTTCAGCTTGGAGAAGAGAAGGCTTCTGGGAGAACTTAGAAGTGAGCTTACAGGAGAGCTGGGAAGGGATTTTTGACGAGGGCATGTAGTGGTGTTACAGCATGTAAAAAGGGGGAATGGCTTTAAACTGAAAGAGAGTAGGTTTAGGTTAGATATTAGGATGAAATTCTCTACTGTAGGGGTGGTGAGGCACTGGAACAGGTTTCCCAGAGAAGCTGTGGATGCCCCAGCCCTGGAAGTGTTCAAGGCCAGATTGGATGGGGCTCTGAGAACCTGCAGTGGAAGACGACCCTGCCTATGATGGGGAGATTGGAACTAGATGGTCTTGAAGATCCTTTTCAACCCAAATTATTCCATGATTGATTCTATGATTCTATGACTCTTTGACTCTATGATATCTATCTTTTCTGTTGTATTAGAATTTTTTTTCCTGTGACAGTGAGGCTATAAATAAGCTCATATTTTGTCTGCAGAAAAAAAAAAAAAAAGTTAGATTTTCAGAACCATTGTAGTTTTATTCATAAAGTATAAAAATATGAAGAGACTTTACATAAGAAAAATAAGACATATTTTAAACAGAATTTTTTTGAGCTTGTATACCAAAATGAAACACATACATACACAAGCATTTTCTATATACCAGAACACATTATTAATGAAATGTAGAATGGAAAACAACTCCCTAAGAAATTACTCTGAAGAAAATTCTAGAGTTATAATAAAGCACTCACTGCATTTCACTGAGTGATGTGAGAAAATCCAGGGAATATTTATAGTCAGAAGCTGGGCAAAATAAAATTATTGAATTAATTTTGTTTCCCCACATTAGAGAAGAAACATCGAGAAATGTAGAAGTCATTATTTGTGTGACACTTCAAAAAGAAAATGAAAAATTGTATGTGAATTTTATAACTATAAAGGGAATTAAGAAGCTGCTGTGGGATGCCTGAGGGGGACATGGTAGAGTTTTTAAAATGTCTATCTGCATATAGAATTTACTGAAAGGCTGTGAGTATCTGTAGCTTTTAAAAATGGATGTACATTAGAGTTATAAAGAATTCCATGAAGAAATTACCTGAGGAATTTTGTTTTAAAAATATGAATCACTATTTAATGTAATTATTTTTGATAGGAAATTGATTAAGCAGAGCAAGACGAGACTAGACCATGAATTTGCATTGTCTGGCAGTGATGCTTTCTGCTCTGTTTACTACTTATTCATGACACACAATGGAAATGTAACTGATGTTAAATTTATTTACAAGTTAAGTTTGCAGGTTTTCTCTTAAGTCCCATTTGAGGGGCACATTTGTGAGTATGTCTGTTGTCCATTCAAACTTTCTGACTTGCAGCAGCACTGTTTTTTACTTTCTTTACAAGTCAGTCTGATTCTGATCTCACACAAAATGCTGTAAACAGGCATTTTAGTCGTGCAGTAATGTAAGAGGAATAAAAATCAATCTTCCTTAAAGAGGTCAGCTGGATAGTTTTGTGTATTAGATGAGCCTATTAAAGTGCTCTTATCAAAAGAAAGCAGTAAATAAAAGGAAGGTAGAGTTCTCTAGGGAAAGAAGTGAATGTGTTTGTTTATAAGGAATTGCAAGGAAAATAATTCATAGCTGATACTGAAGCAAAACATGCATTAATCTCCAAGCATAATACCCTAGGGCAAATTCAGATGAAGAACCAGGGCAGAACATCTCATAACAGAAAAAATAGGTGTGTCTCACCTGATTTTAACCAATAATATATAAACAGATATTTGCCAGAACTGCTGCATAAATCTAAAGCTTCTAACTCAGTAAAATTCTTTGTTAGGTAATAACCTTTTTTTATTTGTTAATCTGAGGCATAGTTGTTGCTAATTTGTTATCCTCCAGAAAACGATTATCATAAGTCCAATATCCCTCGTGATTTATTCAGTTTCTGGAAGTTCGCCCTGTATAAAGAATATTGGATCTGACTTGAGATTTTTCATACATTATTAAAATTCTTTCTGGGTTAATTCAAGGAAGCCCAGAGAATAAACTACATAACATTAAGAAAGGGACTTGTGAAAATTACTGTTTAGATTAGAGTGAACGCCTACAGGGATTTCTTTTTCTTAGGACTAAGACTTCCTTAATTTGGCTTTGCTTAATTCACTTTGAAAATTATGTCATATTATATTGATGTCACTTTAATTTTGAATGAAACTGAACACTTGGAGACTTAATTCTGTTTAATAATGGATTTAAACTTGTAGCTAATTTATCTGGTTCAAATTAAATTCCCTAGCTAGTAATAAGTAGCCCAGTTCTCTTTTAAAGCTGATTGTGGAAAGTCAGCAATAGTTTCTACCCAAATTACTGTGTAAAATGCATATTCATATAAGTTCTTAGATGACTTTGAAAATGATTTGTTATCTCCGATACATATCGTGATATTTGCAAACTGCAGTTTGTCAGCTTTCATCATTTTCCCTACTGTGAATAAAATTAGCCTTGACACAAATGTGAATTATAAACTTTATTGCCAATGTATTATGTTATTGTAAAGTGTAAAAAAGCATTTTCCATAGTCCTTAACCTCCTTTGTAGATGCAATGACTTGTAGCAAAATCAACATGCGTCTATTTCTAGAGCCTGTTGGTCTTCTATACACTCATTTCAGTTATCGTCATTGTTAGTTCCTGCAGACACTTTTTTCCTGGTGTTTATTGTTTTATCTTGAACTAAGCAGAATATCATGCACTCAGATCTCCACCTTTATTTGGTCCCCTGTACTGTGCCAGCTCCAGATCCATCTATAGGCCTCATAACTTCAAAATGCCCTCTGCATAATCTGATTAAGATCAGTGTGGTGCCAGAAACTTCCAGCCCGAGTTATTTATATTTACATTGGCACGGATGTAAAGAGAACAGGTTCACGTTGGAACAGCTCTGTCAGAATTGCTATTTGTTCATGAGTTCACCCTTGTTCACATTTTCAAATCACAGATAAACTTTGGTGCTTGCACATGAGCTTGTCCTAGATATCATCAGTTTCTTTTTCTCCATGATCCCCAGAAGTCTTCACTGTTTTCAGATCATTTTGGCATCTCTAAAACTTGGCACTCAGGTCTCCCCGCCTGCCCCGGGCAGAAAGGTTTTTCTTTGGGCTTGCACTCACCACTCCAAGGTGAAGGAAGGGGCTAGAGGAAACAGACCTTATGTTCTCTCTCTTTCACATTTCCCATCATGTAGAACAGAACAGAGAGGCTCAGTGATACTCCCTCAGTGCTCCATAATGAGCTAAAAAGATGTTACACTATTTGTGACATTCACTTCTAAGCTTATTCAGTACAGACATTTTACAAAATAATAATGTTAATTCAGAAAATTAAATTTTTCATGATAGAAAAAATTATTTGTTGTGAGTACACAAAAAGATTATAATGCTCAGCTACGGTCTGAAAGGGTTAAAAGTTTTCTTCTGTAGCAGAGCTATTAATTTCTCATGTAATTTACGTTTTTGTTAATGCTAGATCTGGCATGACTATAAATTGCTTGATTAAGTTAGAGTGAAGTCCAAGACATGTATATACTAAAGCATGAAAATTTAGTTCCAAAATGCCAGTCAGTTTAGTTCAAACCTATTTATGGAAAAGGATTTTTCTCGTTGAAAAATTGACACTTCTTTCTTTTTGAGTTATGAAATTATTACCACATTTGATTTCAAAATTTTAAAAATTAAATAAATTTGGGGATCAAATGATTTTTTATTATGAAACATACACTTTGGTTCACCTCTCCTAGTTGTATTTATTTAAGTATTACTTTTCTAATAGAAACTGTACTTCTAAGATTCTTCAGTAAACAGTGGAGTAGACCTTCAGGGAGGTATCTATTCTATCCTGCAACCAGTGTCTGAGAACTGTGGGACAAGTCACTTGCTCAAGCATGAGTTTCTAAAAACAATCTACCTTTTATATGATTCAAAATAAATGATCTAAGACTTAGTTGCTATTTCTAACATACAGAAAAAACTCCAAACTCTCCCACAGAAAAATCCTTAACCAAACCCGAGATGAAACATTTTATTTAGATAATTTCAAATGTAAATATAAAGTCAGTCGATATTTTTTAAAGTACCTAAGTAGCATAGTTAATTCACGTGTTTGACATCCCAAAGTGTTGGCTCTAGGTATGGTTCTAGGTATATAGATATTTTTATTCTTGACACTGTTGGTGAAAAGACCGAAATCACAGGAAATGGGAAAAATCTGAGCAGCTGAGAAGGGATGTGCCAGGTCTGTGAAAGTCGTTCCAAAGATATCAGCAACCACCAGGTGTCCTCCAATTAACCACATCATATTTTCGTATAAATCTCTGTAAAGTGCAATTCATTTGTCCTCCTTTTTCAAAATTGGGTCCATCTCATGTTTCTAGGGCAAAGGCAAGTCAGAAAACAGCTAGTTTTAAGAAACAGGTTGGTGTGTGTTCTTCTGGGACATAAAACCTCTTGCAATGATTAGCAGAGAACGGACTCTGAAAAGACATCAGATTCTTATTTTGAGAAAAGAGATTTGGTTTTACCTGGATTCTGAAGCATGAGAGTGAGGGAGATCCCATTTCTAATTCCAGTAGTCAGCTTTACTGTGAAATCTTGTTTTCACCAAATCTGTGTTCACCACTGACTGATTTCAAGGGGAGTTTCTCAGTGCACAAGAAGCCCTCTCAGTCCATCTGTTCCTCAGTTTCTCCATTTGCAGAGCTGGAATAAAAAATCTTTGAGATTCTGGCTCTTGTTTTAAAATATCTGAATGCTCTGAAATTGGCAAGCTTTCCTTTCTTCTTTGCTATGAATGTTCCAAATGTAGGAGGTAAACTAACTCAGCAAATGAAGACACTACACTTTGGGAAAATTTGGAAAAAACTTTGCCTCACAAAAGAAAGATGCCTGCGTGCTTGCTATTCAGCCATCTGTCGTGTCTCTTGGCTACCAAGTTCTCAAAAATCTGGATGATGTTCAGCTGATTTGTTGATTTGTCATGGTGTGTTATGAGTATAGTTAGGGGCTGTGGACTTCTTCTTGTAAAAACTTACTTTTAGTGATTTTTAGCAGCATCCTTGCATAAATTCAATTTAATTCGAATTAATTCATTTTCTACCTTACTTTGATATCATTTACTTGGGTTTTTTTAAAATTTTTATCATCAGCCTTCAAAGAAGCATGAATTTGCAAGCACAGATTTGTTCTTTTTCATTTTTCCTGGACTTTCTCCTGTTGAGTAAAGTTTCTGAAGTTTTAAAAAATTTTATGAATTGTAGCTTACTTTATGTAGAGAAATTTTAGGTTTCTGTAATAGTAAAATGGCAATTTCCTCAGAACATGCTTTAAAAATTGACTGAATAACACATGAAAGACTATATTTCAAAACTCTTAAAATCAGTGGGACTCTTCTCATAGGTTTAGTGGGTTTCAGATCAGATTCCTTGTTCATCCCTTATCCAAGTACATATCAATTTTCCAAGTGCATCTCTGGAACAAAAATATAAATATAGCAGCTGGTTGCTCAGTCCTGACTATCTGCGTTTACAGCCATATATGCACAGTTTTTCACTACAATCTAAGATGCTCTGTCATCATATACGAAATTAGGCTTGATCATTCCCTAAATTAAAAATAACTGTAAAACAAAAGGACAATGGTGGGGTGGGAGAACAAGATGGTGAAACAAGAAATATTCTACTCACTTTTGCAGATCAACTTCAGCAATGGAGAGAATGTAGGGCTTGTGGAAGGACTTGTGGATGAGTGTAGACATGCAAAATGGAGCAGAGGCGTAAGAGAACAATGTGTGAAAATTATGAAAAGGTTTGCCAAAGACAGGAGTGAAGTAAATATGCAACAACATGTCAAAAAACTTGATATGGGCAATCGGACACTATTGTGACTCAGCATACAGATTTATGTCTTTTTATTTTCTCCAGTCTGTTTTTTTTTTAATATTGCTAAGATTGTAACATTTCATTAGAGACCTGCAGCTACCATGTGTACATATTGATGTTTTTTGCAGTACAGTGTGATTTCTTCTTACTTAGTTATTAAAGCTGTCAGAAAGTTGTAGATTATATAGGATTTGTTGAACATTGGATCTGTGAAAAAAATTAAGAATTTCTTCACTGCTTTCTTTCCAAGGGAAACGTATCTTGAAAGTCCAAGTGAAAAAACATTTTGCATTTCTCTCCTGGAAGGCCTCTTGGAAAAGCAAAGTATATTTTTGCTTCAAGCTCTGTGAGCATCATTACTAGTTTCTGTGGGCTTTGAACCGAGCAACTCAGACTCAGGGACTTTTGGGAGCTACATTTGGATGTGAAAACCTGGAACTGGCCCTGCAGCACTGGTCCCGAGGCAGACCAGGTGCTGTGTTGGAGAGGCTGCTGCTGACTGTCAGCTGGGGGCATCCAGGTTTTGCCCACATTGCCTGAAAACCTGTAAGTGGATTAGTGCTATAAAAATCCATTATGAACAATTCTGATGAAAAAAAGTAGAAAAAACAAGTTCTTTTATCTACATGTAGTATTTAGTACACTGTGTTCTCAGCAGTGTTAAAAGCTTGCTGTCATTCACAAATGCTGTTCTTTCTTTAATACTGGAACAGTACTGAAACATCTTGAACAATTGACCATGATGGTTTTTTCTCAGGTGATACATAGCCCGGCTTAATTGGGGGGTGTTGAAAAAATTGTATAAAAAACCTAAGAGGGCAGCTATGAGCAGATTTAAGACCTTGGTCCTAAAGAAGAATGTATTTCTATTTCTGTGTGCATTTACATCCATTGTCTGCTCTCTGTGAGAGCTAATGTTACATGATTTGATATGATAAGTTAAAACACCATCTGGTCAGTGCTCATTACAACCCTTCATTAAGGTGCATTCTGGATTGAAGTCATTCAGCACCTTTGCAATAGCTTGACAGTCCACCTCACCATGCCTAAATTGTGGTCTCACCTGTAAAACTGACATTGGGAAAGATTTAGAACATACTTACTAACTCTTTCTAGGAGAAGATCCTTCAGTCAGAGTTACTGCATGAGACCTTTGCTCATTCTTAGGAAAAGACGGCACAGACCATTCACAAAGTGAAATCTAAACCCTATAGTGAGTACTTACACATAATGTTGTGTATAGAAAGTAGAGTAGCGAAAACCAGCCATGAGAAAATCCTTTGATGTCGGGATTAAGTAGGTGAACCTTGGCTCCATGGAGTTGTATCCTCCCTCAGTAAATCTTTGGTAAAAGTCCGCATCAACTCATTTTAAGGTATGACTTGAGATACTTTTATCCCTCTTCTACATAGAATGATACCCCATTTTTTGTTTTGTCATTGCCTGAGAGGCCTGAAACTCTCAAGTTCAAGGTGATAAGCAGTAAACTACTCACTGGAGATGCATATTAGCTAGTGACTGCATGACAAAATGCCAGAAACAGACTTTGAAAGGAGAAAATGGGGTTTGCTCTTTTCCAAGAGAGCTGCCTAGTCGCTGATAATAGTCAGGCTGCAAATCTTTTATTCTTACTGGCTCTTCCTGACTGAACCATTAAAAGATTTTATTTCTTTTGGGGCGGAAAGAAGTCCAAGTGCATCTTTGAATTCTTTGATCAGAAGGTATCGAAGAAAAATTGTGGGAAGAGAGGGCTATTTTGTGTGAAAACAGGTATTTCTACTCTCTTTGAAGACAATGGTCATAATCTGATTTTCAGACATTTGATCACCAGGTTTAAGAGCCACTAGGAAAAAATGACATTCAGAGGCATATGTACATACACAATAATTTCATTCCTTTTCCTGAGACATACAGGCCTCTCTTGTAACAAATGAATCATGGCATGCCTTGCAGTTGTGCAAAGTTACCGAAAGTCTTTCAACAGCAGGTGCAAAGCTGGTCATAGGAAGCCTTCGTAAATATAGAAGGTGCTTTGCAAAGACATCCAGGACCATTAAATGCAGCTTTCTTCAGATTCAGTGTTTTTGCTACAAAAAAAAAAAAAAAAAAGGCAAATTAAGATATTTCAGCTAAATGCACTTGAGTCTTTCAGTCGAGGTACTCAGTGACTAGTTGTATACTAATTATGGCATTTAAGTCCATCTAGGCTCCATATAAAATAGGATGATTGGCAGCTACTGAAGGGGAGAAGGCAGTAAGACAAGAGTCTATAGACGAAGAATAATGGAGGACTGAAATGAGCAATGCGTGATAGTAATGAAAAAGCAATGTTCCTCTCCTAATACAGGCACAAAAGAATGACTTCAAATCTGGAAGAAATTATTTCAGCTGCCTTCTGAACTCAGCCTCATATCTTTTGTTTGAAAAATGTCTTGATGTAAGAATGGATTTGATAGTAATGAGAAAGGCTCCAGGCAGGGAGAAAGTAGTTCTACATTAATGAGTGGATGAAATTATAGTTAATAACTAAAAATATAGACCTCTTAAATTTAATAAAAAATTATTGCCTTGCGAGTTTCCAAGACTTGGTCTCATTCAAAAAACCCAGTTGCATTTCTGCTGTGATTATTTTTAAAAATTATGATTTTATATAGATGAGTCCTGTTGAAATGGGTTATTTGTCTGCAACTACTTAGTTTATGTAAAGAAAAGACAGAACATGATTATCAAGAACTTTTTCAAAGCTGTTAACAAATTATGCTGTCATTTAGAGAAGTGCACACAAAAGAGAAATTTAAAAAAAAATTCTTTTGATGATTTTATGTTGAAAGAGATTACTACCCTGCTGCACAAAACTTAATTAAAATAATTATAATGGTTGTTTCAGTTATTTACTGTTGGGAATGTGTACTATTGTGACTGGTACATAACTTCCCCTAAGGATTTCACTATCCCAATCAGAAATGACTTGTTGAAGTTGATGAACTGTCTAAGCAACACACTAGAGAGCAATACCCATTCCTGCTTGCCACAATTTTGCGTATACCTTTACATTATGTGCCTTCTGTAATGCAATCTAGTTGGCTTCAAGATCCTTTCCTTCCTCAAAATGAGTTGATGAGAGAGCAGATGAGGCTGGAGCTGATCTAGGAACATGGGATTGTGTGGGCACCAGCATGCACGTGTGCTACATATGGTGGTGGGAATAAATGTGGCAGGTCCCTGGAAACATGACCCAGATCTCTTGGGCTTTAAAGGCATTAATAGATTTGCTAAAGCTCTATCTACTAAAGCATACTCATTAAATTTTCACAAAGAAACAGATCTTGCTTTATGGCCATATTTTGATTTTTATTTGCTTCACAGTTTAATACCATCATGAACGAAACACAGTGTTCATGTTAGGGTACACTTGAAAGGCTGAAAGCAACTGCAGCTGGCTCTTTGTCTTTCTTGGGGCTGGAATGAGGAGCAGATGATCAGGGTCACACCAGTTCTAGGAGATAGCTGTGAAGAGGGCAAGGAAGCCCAGAGGCAACTTTGTGGCTCAGTATTGATACCACAGGTTTTGTCGCTGCCATTTCTGCTTTCCTACTCAAAGCTCTTCGGGCCTGCCCACACGCTGTCGGCTGCAATTAAATATAGACACCAGGCATGACAAACAGACAGGGTTTGTCACACAATGTGAGAAACAGATTTTGTGTACTTTCTTCAAGTGACTGAATTACTGGAGGCACAGTAAGACGTAATAATGTAGTCTGATGTAAATAAATAAAAAGTCCCTTGCAAAGTAATAAAGATAGGGGCAAATTTTATATCCGTGAATCTCACAAGGTCTGATAAATGGAGTCCTGACATGTCATGGATTGGGAATGAAAAACTGAATTTCTGATGTGTTTCATAAAAATAATGATTTCCCAAGTTTTCAGGCTTAGGCCAGCCTCCAAATGCGATTTAGTATCTGCTGAGCAGCTGAGGAGGTTGGAAATGGCAGGATTTTAACACTTGGATAAAACAGGCTGTTAAAAATCAGTGACATCCTTTTCATTTAATGCCAGCTTTGTAAAATCATGTTAAGAAATCAAATTTAGGCTCCATCCTTTCATAAGTCATGTTGAATATAGCACAAAAACCACAAAGTCCCCCAAACCAGTCCAGATAGAAGTTTTTTCTATAACCTCTCTTCTTTTGGGGTGAGATATTTAGAGGTTCAAAAACTCCAAAGAAACCAAACAGTTAACTATTGCTCTGAGATAAATGAATAGTTTAGTCTCAAGTCCCAAAGCTGCTGTGTTTTATTGTCTGAAGTGAACCCAAAACTGAAGCAGAAGCAGAGACAAGTGGTTTTTAAAACTGATTCAAATATGTCAAGCTCTTATTTCTGGAATGAGACTGAAGGAAGTATCTTGGCATGTAGCGGAAAATATGGCCAAGAAACGATGTTCTGCCTACTGCAAAATGAACTGCATCAAGAGGACATGAAGGATAAGAAGCTACTTCTTTTCATTTATTATTTATTCAGTAACATTAATTTAAAAAAAAATTGAAATTATCCAGAGTTAAACATGAACTGAGTGAATTTTATAAACGTCATTTAGTAAAATTGTTTGATCATTTTCTGTAAGGGAAAACTATATAGAATTCACTTGGAAGGACAAACTTTGCACAGCAAGTTGTCCTAGCAATTTGAAGAGATGTGGTTGATTTGATATTCTACCAAGTGCTTCAAATGAAAAAAAAACCTTTCCCACATATGTTGTATTTTTCTTTTTACAAATAAATTCTGCAATGAGAGATCTTACTTTTGCATACCTTCTGTTTTCAGCGATTTAGAGAGGCTCTCACTAAAGCATATTTTTCTGTAAGTTGTAACTGTCCCGCAGTTTATGTAATCCAACAATTAACAGACCTCAACTTGTAGATTAAAGCCAAATTCCAAGTTAAAGCTATGGCAATGTGGAGTGGGAACAGAAGAATTGGACATTCTTCCAAAAGCCAGGTGATGTGTACCCACAACAGGTCTTATTCCCTTTGAGGACAAACACTGTGTTAGCTTTAGAGTTTGTTTTTTTTTTTTTTTTAATGTGTTGTTTTTTTAGGGTTTTTTTGTGATGACCATATACCACAGCATTATTTGCATTAGTCAGACTACAAGGTGACTAAACCAGAAGAATCACTCTGAGTAATCCTGGACTTAAGAGGAACAAACTGCTTACCTGTAATGGAGAAAATGATACCTGTTGATATGGTCTGTCTTGTAATTTTTCTTGCTGTCCTTTAAGTTGCTTATAGTAGTAAAGTGTTATTGTTTTCTCTACTGGCAGCATGATCTTATTTTCTCTAATTAGATCTCCATTCACAAACTCATCTCATCCACAAAATAGGAAGAACATCATGTTTTTAGACTCTGAGGCATGACAAATATACTGAAATCAAAAAAATAAACCTGCCTTAGGCTTAGGCAGAGTGAAATATTTTAATTTCTCCCTTATTATTTATCTGATTTTCAAAAGAGGGTGGGAATTTACTGGGAGAGATGACTTGACTGAATTTTAAACGCTATTTTTCTAAACTGTAAAGTGCTCATAAGATGAAGAGAAGTACAAAGAAATCAAATTGCTGTCCTGAAAGCTGTGGGGGAAAAAACCCTCAAAAAACCAACAAACCCAAACGAAAGTTTTAAAATAGCATTGCCAGGAAAAAAACCAAATTTGATGAGCAGAAGAGGAATGTCTTGGTATGTTTTACAAATACAAAATTAAATACTGTTAAAATGAAAAAAAGCCAAACAACCATGACATCATTACATGACATTGAGATATCTTTTTACTGAAATATGAAAATATATTTTGGAAGGAGTCACAGAAGGAAAATACTTCGAAGGGAACCTTTAATTCTCTGCATGGGAAATTATTAAAGGAATTTTACTGATAGTGAAGGGGTACCCAATGGGCCATGAAACTATTAGTGGAGAATTATTAATAAGTGGAATATTTGTTTCATATCAATTGAAATCTTCTGGGTTTCTTCCTTCTTTGTATTCTGTTATTAAGTAGAAATTCTTCATTTTCTTACATTCCACTGTAAAGAGCATTGTATACAATTTATTAACTTTAAATCAAAAACAGTCATCTGTAGAAACATCCTTAGTATTTAGTTATTTGAGAAAAGATCTTTTGGTTTTCCATCTCAAAATCTAGCAGGTTTTTGTGCCTGGAAGCAATCAGCAAGTTCTGTCAAATGTTCATCTTCTACAGTTATAGAAAATAATGTTTTGCTGAAGTTCCTGAAAGATTTTTAGGATCAAATTATATCATTGCAAGAGGCAGAGGAACCATATGCCTTAGATCCAGTTCCATTAATTCTTACTTTGTCCTACTTCTCACTTATTTTAGAAAAAAAATCAACTCCTACTGTGTTTTAGACCCGGCTACCTTGTTTCCCTTTCAGAAGTTTCTCTTCCTTGTTCTTTTTCTCTTATATTTTTTTCTCAGACCATTTTGACTTCCACTGGTTTCTCTCTTATCAGGTAGATGGTTCAATGGACATTAATAGCAAGCTTTAATCTCCCAAAAGGAACATCTCCTCCTGAACATAATCTCTCACTCTTCCCTTCAGGACCTCCATGTCCTCTGGGTCTCTGAGTATTCTTTCTCTTCTAACTATTGCTCTCCATGTCTCAGGTAAGGAAGAAGAGTTGCTACTCTTTTGAGTAATCAAAACTTATGATTATCTAACCCCCTTCCGTATTGTAATCCCAGATGCTTACACAGATAGACATTTGCTGCAATGAAAACTTTCCATGACTAAAAACTGCTGAGTAGGGAGTGGAGGAATATAAGTGTACTCTTCAACAAGCAAACCAAAATTTTTTTCAAATGCGGAGAGAATGCCCATGCCCATTCCTAATAGAAAGTCATTTTTAAACCTGTGTTTCTCTGATTTGGAATAGCCCTTCCATTTTTTTAAAATCTTAATACATTCTCTGCTGCATTTTTATTGCAAGGGCAGCTGAGATAAACTGAAGGTGGTAGAGATGATATAGGAGACGGATTTATCTACTATTGCTGGTATAAAAATCCATTTGGAAATTTGAGGGTCACAGTTTATTAACCTTGCCTTTAGCATGCTGAGATGACAGACTGCAATATGCCATTCATTTCAAAAGAAAAAAGTTGAATACATAATTTTTTGAAGTCTGGAAAATCACTGATTATCAGGGAGAAGATCATCTCTTTTTTTGTGAGGAAGTACATGTGATTATATCACTTACCAGGAGTTGAGAAATAATTATTTAAAATCACATTATTAGGCCATAGACATCTTTAGTGCAATTTTGCAATACCAGGGGAAGAATACATGAAACACATTCACCTATAATGTTCAATATTTCAATATATTTGCAGTAAAAGTTTCTTTGTACGCAGTCTTACAGTAAATATTTTTAAATAAACATTTTGCTTAGTTTCTATGCAGTCTTCTAAATTAGATGGAGTCTAGGGGGTTTGTAATGAAGGGGTAGATTTGAGCTCTGTATTGAGACACCCTGAATCAACTTTGGAGCCTCATTGACCGTATTAGTTCAACTACTGAAATTAGTCTGCCTGATAGTCTCCTCTCTCCTTCTTATTCTCCCTTTCCTGCTGTTGCATAATGCCTTTATCTTCCTTAAGCCATTGCTCTTACCCCTTACCCTTAGTATAATCCACCTATTCTACCAAAGCTCCTTTTTTTATAACCTTTTTAAATAAAGGTAGGTAAAGAGTAAAGAGATTAAACCTTTTTAATGCACATCTTTTGATATTCGTTCAGGTCCCTGAAGGGCAAGCCCTTCTGGCCCCTTTGGTTAATATTGCAGTAACACCTTGTGGGCAGGAAGGAGAATAAAAGAATGCAATGTTTAAAAGCAGTTAGTAAATCACAAATTTTATCAGCATCTGTCAAACAGTTATTCATTTTTTGACACTTTTGGAGGTCATAGTTGTTTTCAGACAAGGTGGTGACTGTTTGGGAAGATATGTATTGATATTGGGGAGTGTTGATATCCATCCAATTTCAGACTGTCTGTAACAAGGTCTTCCTCACTAGCTAAGAACTGAGAAAACAAAAAAGATTTTCTGCTCAGGATACTTATTTTAAGAAAAAAGAAGGACCAGTGCATGATAAAGTAAAAATAAGATTTTTCTATTTGTGTAAAAAAGACACAGTCTTAAAAAGATAAAGGCAAAAAATAGACCTTATGTAGTAAATACGAAAGTATTATGGCTTTTTTGTTGTTGCAGAGAAAATGAAGAGAAAATAAAAAAAATATAGTGAGCAAAAGGTGGCAATGAATACTGAAGATTGAAAATGTCACAGAAGAGCAGCTGCAACTTGTTGGAAGTTCATATAGGTGATACTGGTTAGGATCAGTAATACAGTAATATAGTAACTTACATCTGGATCTGTGGGAGGTGTTATGAATCTAATTCTCATTGAAATTCACTTGGAAAGGGATGTGTAACATTCTTGTTCTCTTTTTTAACGCAGATCATTTTAATCTTTGTAGCAAAATCATGGAATTTATTTTCATTTTGTGAAAATGACCTGGTGCTCAAGAAAAGAACCAGCTATTATTACAATAAGCATTTAGAAGGAAATTGTAAATAAGGACTTTTAGGAGCTGTGTCAAATTATCCCAGCTGTGGAAATACTGCTTCTATTAACTTCAAGTGGTCATTATCACTGTGCAAAACACAGTAATCCTGAATGACTGGGGTTTCTAAAGATTTTGTTCTCTTTTCCTTTATTACATCTGCTGAGGAAACATTTTAAAAATGGGGAGAAATAGGGCTTTACAGAAAGGACAGGACATGAAATTGAATCATGTCAAGTAAGCATTAAGAGAAACTGTATGTTCTAAGCGAGAATAAGACACTTTGTTATGATTAATATTAGCTTAAGCAACTTCAACAGTTCATGTGAAATAGTATTTTCTGAGAGCAAAAAAAGGAATACTGACACAAGGAAATGCCCAGTGCCTAAGATTTAAAAACACATTTGTTAGAGCCAGTTTCAAAACAGTATCCCAAGATAAACAGTGAAAATGACACAAGTAATCTGTATGTATTAGTGGGGTTGGAGCACCCGGCTGAAGCAGTAAACTGAGCTGAAGTCTATTGCAAAGCATTGCTTCATTCCTGTGCTTGTGGAGGGTCTCCACTCCCTGCAGTGACTGTGCTGCTGGCTGTGGCTCAGGAGCTGTGTCACCCCGCCTGCCATCAAGGTACCCTGTGCTGGTCTTGCTTTCCTCCCTGGCAATGTCACCCAGGTAACAGAACGGTGCTGTAAGGGATATTTGCAGCTTGTGCTGCAGAGGTGGGACAAGTAAGGAATTTTAATGCACTTTAGATTACTGTTATGTGCATCTATTTATGATGAGGGACTTTGAAACATCAGCAGGGGTGGCTGAGTCAGTGGCTCCCAATTAGAAACGGTTATTATTCACTGAATGCATAAACCTTTCCAGAAGACCCAAGCCTTTGCCTTGTTTCTCCCTAACTCTCTGTGAGCAAGCAACAAATACAAGAAGGCAGGGCAGCACCATGCTCAGGCTGTATTTGTGCAGGGGAATAGTAATTATGGCAGAGGTCAGAGAACAGAAAGTCCCAAGCCACAGCAAGGCTGCCTGTTTCTGTTGTGTCATTTAAAAGAGAAAAAAAATGACCCAAGGGCTCAGTTTTGCAGTGGTTCCTGATTCAATAATAAGAAGAGATGATTCCAGCAGTTTTGTTAATAGACTTCAGCAGTCTCCAGCCTCAAAAGACAAATAGAAGGAAAGGATGGATTTACCCGGGGAGAAGTTAAATTAGGGCCTTTAGGCTAGTGGAGTGGCCATGCCTTGTCACTAGCCCCAAAAGCCATTTCTCTCACAGTCGGGTAAAAGCAGCATCTTCCTCTGAGAAGGAAGATGGGGTTTTGTTAAAAGAGAGAGCTTCTCTCAGCTAAATAAACCAAAATAATCTTTAAGTTTTTGTCTTCTAAACCCATCACTTTAAGATAATTAAACAGCTACAAAGTGAAAAATAATGGAAAGGCAACATCACAAAAGATCATTTCCTTAAAGCAGGAAAAAGCCAGCAGTGTTATTCAAGATTCATATTGTCACAAACTGAATTCAGTCTGCAATGAACTATGAATTCTAACTGTAATAATTTCAGTTGAGTTACACTTTATAATCACCCCTGAAAATGACTCTTGTTAGAAAAATGACAGAAAAGGGGAAAATTATTTTAATTGTTAAAAAGCTGATTTATCTAATGATTACAGTGATTTTTACTTACCAAGAATTTTCTGATTGGAATTATACAAAAGTGTGAAATTTTATGGTGTTTCATAGCTGAAAAGGAGAAAAAAAAATGGGTTAAATGTATTGCCCTAACTGAAAATAAATACTGTGATAAAATTAATGATTGAATAGATGTTGCAGGTTTAAAAAAAAAAAATTATGTTTATGTTGATAATATTTGGAATTTAGATTTTTTCCCCTTTTTTTAATCAGTTGAAATTTTAGGAGACTGGTTGAGAAAGTCCCTTGTGAGGCAGTCTTGAAGGCCAAAAAGTCCAGGAAGTATGGATGCCCTTTAAGAAGAGAAATCTTAAAGGCACAGGAACACTGTCCCCATGTACCAAAAGATGAGCTGGTGGGGTTGAAGGCCAACCTGACTGAACAGAGAGTTTTGTCTGGAACTCGGGGAGAAAAAGAGAGATTTTCACCTTTAGAAAAACAGGCAGGTAACTCAGGAGGGCTACAAGAATGTTGTGAGATTCTGCAGGGAGAAAATTCGAAGGGCCAAAGCCCAGATGGAATTTAATCTGGCCACTGCTGTAAAAAACCATTAAAAGTGTCTCTACTAATACATCAGAAAAAAAAAGGAGGGCTAAGGAGAACACTCATCCTTCATTGGATGTGGGGTAAATACAGTCCCAAAGGACGAGGAAAAGGCTGAGGAACTTAATGCCTTCTTTGCCTCAGTCTTTAGCAGTTAGACCAGTTGTTCTCCTGGCACCCAGCACCCTGAGCTGGGACACAGAGATAGGGAGCAGAATAAAGGCCTCATAATCCAGGAGAGAACAGTCAGTGACCTGCTGTAGCGGGTTCGGTTTGAAACCGGGCAGAAACACCAATTAAATGTAGTGGTTTAGTACGTATTTCTTACTTTCTGTGAGATAGGAGATTCGAAGAAATGCAAAGCAGGCTCAGACATAAAGAATATGACAAAAAAGTTTATTACTAACAGAGTTAAGAGTAAAAAGAAATAAGAGATTAAGGCAAAACACCCCTTTTCCTCCAGCACCCCCCTCCTACTTCCTCCAGCACCCCCCTCTTTTTACCCAACTCGCACAAATAATAACAAAACATGGGATTTGGTCAGCATTCACAATTCTTAAAAGTCTCTCTCTATTATTTGAGGAAACAGAGGTCTCTTTTGCATCTCGTGGTTTCCCAAACTGCACCAGCTAATAGCCTCCGCCTGGAAATCTGCTGCTATAAAAAATACCTCTCCCGTGGGAAAAAATCACAGTCTCTTCCACATTGTCCCATGGGCCACACATGGGGTATTCTCGTTTAAGGGTAGATAAAATTCCAGCCTGAAAACAACAGCTCTCTTCTTTACAAGAAATTTTGAAAGTCTCTCACAACCTCTCACAGCTCCTGGGTAACCTGGCATGGTCACCTTTGTTTCTCTTGCAGGCTGCACACAGAATTCTCATCCCCCCATGTCTTTAAATGGATTAAAGAGAAAAACAGTGTGTGATATTACAGTTTTTACCACAGTCTGCAAAAAGCAGGTTTAAGCTGCGCACAGAAGGTGCAACTCCGCCCTCTCTTCCCTGCCGCCATCTTCAGCTTCACTCACTTTCTCTTTCTCTCTGACCCTGAAGATGCCATGATGATGAATAATCTTCGGTTCTCAAGCTTTACGATGGAGAAAGCCTTGCTCCCTTTATGCTGCTCGTTACTTGATGTTATTTTACAGTTCAATATTGGCTAAGTTGGTTGCAGAAAAGTTCCATCAGCTTCCGCCGGATCTGCGTGGCCACGGGGGGGGGAGGGGTGGTTCCTCAGCAGTCGCTTCAGGTGGTATCAGCTACGTAGTCATTATGGTTGTTCCTCAGCTGCCCATGACTCTCAGGGAGCTCTCCCGCAGGCATCCAGGGCCCGTGCCCGCCGGGGCGGGGCGAGGGGAGGCCCAGGGCCGCTCCGAAGAGTGAAGCCCCGCCCAATTCCGCCCCCTCCCCGCCAGGAGGTTCAAAACCGAAAATGGGACTTCCTGTGTCTCCACTAGGCTTAAATATGTAAATTTCGAGAAGTGCAATTGGTTGAAAGATCTGTCCATCAACTCAGGTTCAACCCACAACATCTGCTATACCACTTAGACCATCACAAGTCCATGCAGTTGGATAGGATCCCTCCAAGGGCACTGAAGAAGACAGTGGAGGAGCTCACCTAACCACTTCCCATCCTTTACCAGCAGTTCAGGTTAACTGAGGAGGTTCCAGTTGACTGGAAGTTGGCTGAGGGGGCTGGGGTTGTTTAATCTTGGAGAAAAGAAGCCTCAGGGGGGACCTTATTGCTCTCTACAACTGCCTGAGAGAAAGGTATAGCCAGGTGGGAGTTGGTCTCTTCTCCTAGGTAAAAAATGACAGAACTAGAGAAACAACCTCAAGATGCACCAGGGTAGGTTTAGATAAGTTATTAGGAAAAAATTTTTCATGAAAGGGTTGTTGAGCATTGGAATGGGCTGCCCAGGGAAGTGGTGGAGCCACCATCTCTGGAAGTGTTCAAATAATATGTGGATATGGCACTTGAGGACAGGGTTTAGCGGTGATCATGGAGGTGATGCTGATTTAAGGATTTAAGGGTTGGACTTGGTGATCTCAGAGGTCTTTTACACTCTTAAAGATTCTATTAATTTATTTGATTAAGGCAGTGTGAATTTTCTATTATTTCTAGTCATTTTAATATACACTATTGTTGATTTTTTTAGTTAGCAATACTTTTATATCAGTAAAAGACACTTTATATAAAATGTTAAGGGAAAATTGAAACTGTCTTTTACCAGAAGGGTTGAATATCTTCAGAAACACTGCAAAAGTAGTTTGACAGTGATCTTTTCATCTGGAGAAGGAGGATGGAAAAACCCTAAACAACTGTGAGTTTGTGTTCCTGATAGACTGAGTCAAACAAAAAAATCAGTGCAGCTAACCCAAGATGTGAATTTACCCCAGTGCACTCTAGATTCTCAAAATAAATACAGAGGAGTGTGGTGTGTCCTGGCCTAAAAGTGCAAGTTATGCCCTCATGGCATGGAAAAGATGAGAAGTACATTGTAAAACTCAGTAGGAAAGTGTGTAAGTGCTGAGAAGGCTGGAGAGAAACAACGTGAAGCAGAGGGAAGAGAGCACAGAAGGATAAAATTGTCATTACACCTTCCTTCAGTCACCAGTGATGCTTCTCTGAGTCCCTGCTGTCGCATGGCATAGCCAGCTACTGCTTCAAAGCAGGGATTTCACAGGTAGCAGGAGTTTCTAGGCATGGGGAAAGAAGAGATGCTCTTGCCCAAGAAATGGGAATAGTGTTTTTCTGCCAAAATATAGTCAGTTTTGGAATAAAGCTATGGCAGAGATGAAAGAAAAACGTGTGTTTTACCATTGGCCAACACTTCCAACAGATGCTTTAGCAATGGGCCAGAATATGTGAAAGATTATATAGAAAGATGAGCTTCTATAACTTTTTTTTCACTAAAGTGGAGTTCAGAAAGTTGAGTGAGAAAATAAGTAGAATTAAAGAAGCACTGATGCGCTTTTATATATGTAGGATCCTATCAATCTATCAGCATTGACCCAGGAAATACAGTCTGTTCAGGACCTCTCACTATAAACACTGAGTGCCAACTTTAACCACTGCCAAATATCTGTCTAGGAGAGAAAGTATAGCTGAATTTCAAATGGAGATTATGGTATCCTCATGTGGATTATGGAGAATTTATCCTGAAAGGACTTACACTGATTTTAATGATATTTGTTCTCCAGAGCAGAGGAAAGCTGTGTTTTCATCTGCACTAGTAGACCTATTTTATATTATAATGCTGTAAAGCAATAATGTAATTGAAATATGGGTAAAATTGCAGTCCACTTCAATTTAAATTAAACCAATATGTATCGAAATGAAATTAATCTGAATAGTAACAGTCTTAAAAAGAAGCAAGCAAAAAAGTTAGTGCTTTTGTCGAGGTTACTATATTGTTTCCAAATCAAAAATTAGATTACAGTAGATTATACCTTTCAAGAGTCTACCTTAAATTAGGAGAAAATAAATAGGAGAAAGGGCTTTTGCTCCTGTTTTTGTGTCTAATCTTGGAGATCGTTAATATTTTGGGGGGTTTTATGCTTTACTTTTTTATGCTTTACTTAATAATTTATCAAGTATCGTCCTAGTATGCTGGTCGGCATAACTATTTCTTTTTTGTTCAGTTTGCATGTTCAAAGCCACGGGGACTGACCAGGTAGAAATATGCAGAAGGTGGGGAAACAAACTTTATTCCTTCTTCCTTTCCCCATCTCCACAAGCCAAATTCTGAAGTCCTTTGGGCATGCCCCCAGCTGTAATTGAAAATCTCATGGAAGGATGCTCAGAATTTGCAGGGAAAAGACTCACTTGTTGAGTACTGTGGGCAGTGTTGAAACCTGTCAAGTTTTTATGACATGCCATAAACTGAGTATACAGGAGTGGATAGCTTTGCTATTTTAGTCACAGAAAATCTGTTGTTCATTGCCATAAACTTGCAAAAACAGCTGAAGCTGGGGAAAAATTTCTTTAAAGCTCAGTGAAACTTGTAAGTCGTAAATGAGAGTTTTGAGTCTGAATTTTCCCTACAGGTGACCCCTAGATACACTTTATTATATTTAATGTAAAATTTCAGTATGTACAATTGGGTGGTTTTTTTGGTCAGGTTTTTTGGTGATATTTTTTTTGTAATATCAGGGATAGTTTTCCAAAAGAGTGTAGCAGTTCACCATATGATATAAGCTATCACTTCTGCTGTCTCATGCTGCTGGCAAATTTTGTTTGTGTGAAAAAGGTTTTATAGTTACATATTTTTCTCTGTTAAATTTAATTTTTTTTTTCTTTACTGTTGCCTATTGGTAGTTCTTAATTGAAAACAGATCAGTGAGTAGAAATGCCAGCTGTCTGTAACTCTGTCATATTGCTTCTCTGATAATACTTAGTGGTATCAACACAGTAAATGAGATTTTACTTGGGGTTAATGCAGAGATGACTTTGAGGTGCTTGCAGAGAAAGATTTAAAACGTAAAGCTTTAAAGTATTTAATGTTTCCAGCACTTCACATCGTGATTCTTGGTAGTCTACAAGGAAGGCTCTCACCTGAATCATGCTTGAAGGTCCATCTCTTTGCTACAGGACTGATGAACTCCTGTGAAGGCAGAAGACCTAATTGCTCACATACCAGGTTCATAGTGCCTTACACATCGTAACAAAAATCCTTGCTGCTTGCCACAGCAGGCAGTCTGAGGCCAACCTCATGGATTTCCTTGGTGATGAGCAGGTGTGGACTCAAGCTGCCAGAACATACACCCTGAAGGGGTGGCACTCCCAGTCTTACACTTTCAGAAAGGGATAAATCTAACATACAGCTGAACTATGCTCCGTATTGTGCATCCCACTAACAGACATGAAGCTCGGGAGTGGCCATCTACACTACTAAAGGTGGACTGTTTCCTTCCCAGCTGAACAGTTTGGTCATCGATAGTCATTGTGAATGTTTTCACCTTTCCTTTCTTTTCTCACAGCTGCAGAACTCAGAGCTTGTATGAGCTGTGATGAAACTTGCCAGCATACATGGAGCACATTCAGGGTATGAGGGAACTCAGTGTGGGACACAGGTGGTCTAAATAATTGCACAGAGACTCCCACGGGTAACTTGCGCAGAACAAGTTACGCTGAGCAAATTCTAGGGGTTTTTTTTGGCAATAACATGATGTTATCTACCTCCACAGAATCATGGTTTCAATGTGTGTGGAGTTCCTAGGAGGAACCTGAGAAAATGTGGAGTCCCTGGGGGCTGGAGGGCTTCTTGTTTTGGAAATGTGTGAAAAACTGTAGGGAGAAATATTTTCCTAGAACCCTTTTCAATCTGACAATATGCATCTCATTTCTTTGCTCCTTCAGAAAAGAGTTGTGCAAATGGGTGTTAGAGGAGAAACTTGTCTTTGAATGACACATGTATTCACGTATAACCATGAGTTTACCTATACCTGTCATGCAAGGGGGTTGCACTGGCAATATCCAGGAAGCCTAAAACCATCTTTCATGAAAGGGAGACTTGAAAACAAACAATCAAAATTCTCCAACCTCCTGTCTCTGACGAGTGTCTGTCCCTTTTCTACAGTGAGACACACCTACTGGCTTTTCACCAAGAACAATATCAAGGGTTTGGGCTTTGTAATGATCTTCTGGGAGTCCTGTTTCCGCTGTGTGGAGGAGGGGTTTGCTTTTACCCTAGAACAAAGACGGAAGAATGTGGAGAACAAACACAGGGAGCAGATCCTTTCAGAATGACTTTGTACAGGATCACCCAGCGGTGAGATGTAGTATTGGGATACCTCTCAGAGGTACCTCTCTGATCTTCCCCGGCAATTCATGCAGCAAGTGTCAGAAGTAGCTTGAGTTCCAGATGCTGGAAGTGCGTCAGGCTTGGGGTGCCTTTGTCCAGCTGTGTGTCCATGTTTGTTGGGATATGTATCTATAAACCATGACATGTACCCAATGCCTGGAAGAAACACGGAGGTGCCAAGAAAAATATCACCTGTCTCTAGGAAAAGACAGCAGTACTTCTAGAGTGTAATCTGGAGGTCATGTGTACCCCATCTTTCCATATTCCGTTCATCGTAGTCCTCGATGTGTCGTATGCATAGGTTTAAAATGGTCAGTATGAAGAATTAGGATGATGGAACTCCTACTTTTATTTGAAGTTTGTTGCCAAATGCCTAATAAAAAGCCCTAGGGCACTGGCAAGCTGATTATGCAATTTTACTGTGAATTCTGAGATGTGTGGGCCCCGGACTCTGCTGCTGTTTGAATTAGTTCTCCCACTCTCTTGCGGGAAGACATTCTTTCTTTAAAGGAGAGAAATTTTCCCAAACCAATGAACTGGCACTTAGTATTGATCCTCAGAGGAAATTATGATATTGCAGGAAAGGGCATACTGCTGAAGAATATGTATGTGCTGGGAACACAATTCTCTCAGATCAGATGTAGGAATTTCTGGGCTGGAGTATCAGTTACAACATTTTTCCTGATTTGTGGCTTTTTTCGCTTGACATATAGGAGCTGTCTGCCTCTTGCCTTCTTGTCCCTTGATCAGGGAAGAAACATGACAAGATGGATCATAGGTATTTCATAGGTACTGTGCAGGGGCTTGGTTTGGATCTTGACTTACCTGAAACTTGCATGTCCTTCGTGCTGCTGCAAGAGTCATTGGTGAAGCTGGGACCTGTGCAGGCCTTTGATGAGTCACATCCAGGTTTGTCCTTTGCTCAGCCTGCCCTACTTTGTCACAACCAAATCCCTCCTTTACCTCCTTTGCTGGGAGCTGAGGTTGTTACTGCTCACTGAGCTGAACTAGCAGGTTGTTCCTTTGGCTTGAGCTAGCAGTCTCACTCGGAGCATCCTGGAAAGCACCGTCTTTTGCCACTCCTCAGGGCAGTGATGCAACTGGCATATCCTTTGATTTGAGGAGTTTCCCCAGAGGCATCTCTTAGATTTGCCAAGACCTCAGTGTTTTTAGGAGAAATCATGACTCTTTTGGCCCCAAACTGAGTGGATGTCCTAGCAGAGACCCTGCCACACAACTTCTCTTCCTTACCTCTGGTAAAGTGGATCTCCACCTATCTTGTGCTCTGCTAAAATTGCAGGCTCCTCTAACGCATAGGAAAAGTTGACCTCACATCACTTGTGTGATGCATGGCATGACCCAGTCTTGTCCCATTTTGCTCCA
Source organism: Falcunculus frontatus (assembly GCA_013398115.1). Lineage (NCBI taxonomy): Eukaryota > Metazoa > Chordata > Aves > Passeriformes > Falcunculus > Falcunculus frontatus. The sequence goes on from VZRV01007668.1 coordinate 400,048, forward strand.
CAAGTGACTTAGTTCTTGAATCCACACAACACTTCCCAGCCACAAGGAGTAACCCATACCTTACCAACATGTGAACACGGCAGACCTTCTGTCTAAACCTCTGATCTGTGAGCCTCTCTGTCCTCAGCTCCAGTCCTGCACACCATTTTTGTAGGCCATGTATGTGGGGCAGTCTTTTGGACGACACTCAAGTAGTATCTGCAGCACATACTCATACTGTGCTTGCTCCATCATCCTTTTTTCGATATCTTGTCAGGGTATCTCAATGTCACACGAGGATGGAGAAACATGGTGTCCCAGCTTGCACCTTGAGCTAATCCCACTGTGCACTGAGAACATAAACTGGAAAATCCTTCATGTAGCATTGAGCACCTATGCATTGGCAGTGTGTTTCATGAGGTCCTAAGACTTGCACTACCTTTGTTATGACAAGAGGATCCTGGAGCATGTGAACATTGAACTTGACTGGCTGCACTTCATCTACTTCCTCTTTAAACTCTTTCCACTAGGCTGGTGGACTGGGGATGAATGAGTGCTACAGTTGTCTTTGGAAGAAAGTGCCTGCCTCCATGCTGATTTTGAAAAATATTAATCATGTAGGTAGCATTAGCAGAGTTGTGTGTTGTAAAGTGTGGGAACTCCCTACCTGTGGGCCAGATTAAACATTCTCTTCTTCTCCAAGGCTTATGCAAGTGTTCCCATGGCATCTCCTGTGCCTGATCTGATGGTGAATGTGTAGGGAGCCCCAGGGTGTAAGCAGATTTCCTGTAGGATGAGATATGTAAAGGTAAACTGCAGCAGTAATGGACATAAAGTCCCTTAAAGACCCAATTTAAGGCCTGCTCGAGCTCTCTGCAAAGACATCAATAAGATTTGCTAAAAAACTATAGAGATGCCTCTTCAAATTCTTGGGTGTGATGGAACAACTGAGACAAATTTATCACAGGATCAGGTAGGTTATTGCTGTATGCAAAAGATGCAGGGTTAGTTCCTTTTCTTTTAATGTTGTGGTATTACTGAAGCACATCTGTTTATTAATCTCTATCTTTGCCTGGATTTCAGAAAATGTACTTATGAAAATATGAATATGTTATCTAAGCCATGAAAATCTGAAATTTATTTTATTATCTGACAGTTAAGCCTGCAAAAAATTTGAGTCTGGAAACATTAAATTCACTCATCTTCAATGCAGTTAGTTCAATTTGCCTGTCAAACTCAAACAATTATTTTTCTTGCAGAGTAAAACATCCTCTTTTTTCCCTCCCTTGAATCTCAGTTAAAAAAAAAAAAAGATAAGATGCTCTTCTCTGTGATTTTTGTGAAAATGCATTAATGCAAATTAAACTGTAATTTTAACTCACAGCTGCCTTTCAATGCCTCTGAAGTAGGTAACGCTCAACAACACCCCATGGATTTTAGTTGTTTTGAAATTTTCTGTTGCACATAGAATCTGTTTGTTTTACTCTTCATAGCTTGTCTACATGTCATATTTAGTTGAAATTGGGTGAAATGTAAATTGCATTAATATTTGTTTTTTCCAAGCTTCTGCAAACAAAATTATACAATGCTTCACAATATCACCAGAGAGACTTTCAGGACAATTTTATCACGATTTTAGCCTTATGTTCTGGTTTATAAACAGCTTTTCTAATCTCCCCAACTGCAAAAGATATATATATATGTAAATGTCACATTTAAAACCAGATTGTGTGCATTGGCTGGGATAGGCACATATTTAACATTTATCTATTGGCTTCAATCCAAGAGCTCACTTAAATTACTCATGTGCTTATGACTGGATCAGTGTTTAGTGGTTTGGGGCCTAGGAAGACAAAGCTTTCTTTTTCCAGTCCTGAACTGACAATGCTTGCCTATTTTTTATAGCTCTGAAAGTTTTGTCAGGAAGTGGCATTTACCTTGTAATTCTTTCTTTTTTCTTTTCAGTGAAGCAGGACAGAGAAAGTGGAAAAAAACAGCATGGTAGAGAGAATTGAGAGGAAGCTAAATTAGTTACAAAAACCTTACCCTTTTTGCTGGTTAGGAAACATTTTTGTCAGTTTAAAGGGGAAAAGAAGACAAAGAAGAAGGCACAGGTTCTGGTCAGGTTCTCCCAACTTCTCTATATAGGACTGATTAATGCAACTTGGAGAACTGCAGAGTGACTTGGCTTGAATCTTCCAGTTCCCTCCATCCATCTGTACGCTGCCATTAAAAAGCATTGAGTTGCAAAGGATTTCTTAAGTTTGTTCAGCAAGTGTTAAGTGTATTTTAATTTTAAGAAAGTAAAATAAAACCCAGGAACAATGAATAGAGTCTCTTACCTCCTCTTTCTCTCCTTCTGCAGCTCTCCTCATATACACAGTGCTATATTTGCCTTTTCTTCCTCAAATTTATTAAACAATGTAGGAATATTTTAAACTCTCAGAGGGAGGGGAGAAATGTAAAGGCTGGATCTAACTGTTTACCTCATTATTTGAAAGCCCGTGTCACATGTTGCTCTCTTTACTCTCTCGTTTACTTTTTCTGCATTGTTGCTTTTCAGATAGCAAAGTTTGAGGCAGAGGCATCTATGCCCAGTGCCTTCTTAGAGAGCTACCAGTGTTGAAATGGTCCCCAAACCTCTTTGCTTACACATGGGAATAAATTCCTAATGCTATGGCAAGATGCAAAACAGGAGGAAAGGAGCGATGTGACTCTTCTATTGGCAGGTTACACGAGTTTAACAAAACAAATGAAAGTCGCTGATGGGCATCTTGCACTAACTGGTCTCAGCTGAAGAGGGGCAGAGTTTGCTGATGTTCTTTTCCTCTGGGTGACCTTGGCTGAAGGGTTGATGGTCAGCTAAGATCCCTTCTGCAAAAGGTCCTTCCTTGCCCAGGGTAAAACTGCCTTAGTAAAAGGGTCTGCCACCTTGTATCATTTGTCTTTCTTTAATGAAATTAATTAACATATATATATGGATGAAATCTATAATTCCTCACTATTTTTGTAGCCATGCCAATAGTTTCCATAGCAACTTGCTTAGTTTGGAAGGAGGTGCACTGCCTGCAGGAGGGAGAAGGCACAAAGGTAATGGGGCTTGCACTTCTGTTTTTCATATTTTTTCACTGTTTTGGTCATCTCTGTCACCTGAAATACAGTGTGGGAAATACTGCTGACTCTTCTCAGACTTTAATTCTTTCCTTTTCCCTCTAGTCTGTAGTGCATGGAAATGTCTTACCCCTACTCACTGTCATTAGGTTAGGCTGTAGGGTGTCCTGGTGCCCCTTCCTCTCCTGTTCCTGATCAAGCTCTGAAGGTTCTCGAGAGGTGGCACTCCAGCCAACAGCATATCTGAATAATTTAGGCATCTGCTAACATCAAAGCACCACCGCTTGGGGGTTCATCTGTGCTTAATGGTAGCTATCTCCTTTGTCAAACAAGCCAGGTAAATGGAGGGGTGGATGAACAACAGAGGGGAAGTGAAAGAAGGGCAAGGTTTGTGAAGCACTGCAAGTGTCCACAAGCGAGATGACAGAAAATGTTTGCCAGATAAGAGGATGATTTTAATTCTGTGGTCCAGCTTTAGCCATACTGATTAGTCACTGAAGGGAAAAATGCGTGTTGAAGGTAGGAACTCAAAAATGTGGCCCCTTAGAGAAGAGTACACAACACTGCCATGAGTAATTAGATAACTTATTGGCCTGCTGTAGTCTATATCCTTGTTTCGAAAGGAGCACCAATTCCAAATAGTGATCACTTGGCAGTTCTGATACACAAGCTTTCCTGTCTATATAAATTTTGTTTAAGAGGGGTTTTTTTCCCCCTTCTTCTCACACTAGCTGGGTTTCAGTACTGTTCATTTTGAACTTAAATCTGATGGATTTAGTTTTTTAGTTTTTAGGTGGAACTTTTCACCCAAATGCACTACTGAAACTTTCAAAAGAGGGAGACTTTCTAACTTGGAAAACCAAACTAGAAAAAAATAAAACGAAATCCTCCCTGGAGGTAATTTGATAAATGCCAATTTCTTTATGTCATGAAGAAGTTTTGGCTGATCATCATGAGGTTACAAATGACCTAGTACTTTTTAAAAAGTAGAAATCATGAGGTTTGGAATGTTACATCTGTACCTTGCAGAACATGATCTGCACAATGCAATGAACAAGTTGACAATACTCCTCTGAGTGGAGAGAGTGACTGATCCATTTGCCTTGTTTGCAAGACTGATGTTTCAGGGTGGGCAATACAATGCAAAGTAGTCTGCACCCTTGTTGATGTTAATAGCTTTAACTGGAGACTAATTATTATATCTCAGTCCTAAAACTCATCACTGGTACTGCCTATGCCACAAGAAAAAGCTGATATCAGCTGTAGTGCAGTAAAATGAGTTCGAGGATATGTGACCATAGCTAAATGCATGGCTTGAATCTGGTATGACAAGATCCTTTAAAAATACTACTCTCCTCTTGAAACTTCCATGAACTTACACTGTTGAGGAACTGAGCAAATGGCATTCCCCATTAACTCTTCAGAGCTTGGATTCTCTGTTTAAAAAATTCTTTTTCAGAACCTGATGCTGATGTACCTGCATGGAGAGATCATTTTATGCTTCTGCTATCTGAGATATTGCGAAGGACTCAAGCAGGATCAAAAAGTGAAGACTCTAAAAGGTAGAAGAGCAGCTCAAAGGAAGATTTTTTTTTCTTTTAAGCCTATGAGAGCTCATTGATTACGTGTGAAATTCACTTGCTAAAGAGTTATAAAACAATGTAATAGATACAAAAAAAGTGATGTGTTTACTCCTGGCAAAGATCCCTCAGAAGGCAAACTATTTCCATTTAAAATAAGGGCATTATTTTGTGTGTTTAGATAATCTCTTCTCTTTCATTGAAATACTGTGTTATTACAGAACTATTGATTGGACTACTGGTGTAATCTATAGGCCTGCACAACTGTGGGATGATATTGCTGGGTGAAACTAAATATATATAATACCTGTATCCCACAAAAAATTATTAGAATGTCAATAGTATTTATTTTGAATAAGGCAGAATTAGTTTTTTTCCTAAAGGAAAACTGTTTCCAGCACCCATCTGCTTGGATAAAATGCTGTCTCTTGGAAACATCAACGAGAAAATATTTCCTCTTGAAAGCGAACATCTTGATATAAATGGTGAGTAATCTACCTGTAGCAGCCATGATGTGACCTGAAATGTCTTTCTGACAGAACAAAGACTATTTTTCATACTTAGGGTTTTTGATAACTAGATGACTCCTCAGCTTGTACTTCAAGAAAGTACAGTTAAAGACATTTCCATCTTCAGCTCAGCTAAAGCAGGTTACCAGAATCTGGTCAAGTCATTGTATTTTCAGTCAGGCAGAATTCTCCTCTGAGGACTTAGTTGACAGAGGATGGCAAAAGCAACTACAGAATTTGGACAGACCTAGACCAAAGCATGTTAGCAGATATATTTTTTTATTTATTTATTCCCACTTTGCCAACACTGAACAACATTTCTGCTTTGAAGTGTACTTCCCAGTAGTTATAAATTTACAACATATTCTGCATTAGATTTTTGGCATGCGTATTTCCATTCTCATCTCGTTGAATTTTGAGTAGGTATCTCTCATAAGAGGAGAGGGATAATAAAAATGACCTGTTAAATCACACTCTCAGAATTATTTTTTGTTTGTGTTATTTCTCTGGTTTAGCATATTTTTAAAGTTCCTGATTTGTGCAGAAGGAAAAAAAATCAATACACTGTTTGACTAGGATTTTCATGGGAAATAGAAAGGGATGTAAGATTAGGTTCAGATGGTGAAGTTCTTTTACTTTAAGGAGTTCACCTGCTCTTTGCAGAAAGATATTAAGGTGTTCCTAGTAGTACCACAGTATTGTCTTCTGACAGGGCTTTTTGACTTTGCTTTGGAGACACTAGCAGTAATGTGTGTGTGTGTGTATATATATGTATATATATACACACACACAATACCAATACCTGCCTCATTTTAAGGAAAATTCTTATTTATTAAAATTAGTTTATTTTGGATAAAGATGTCTCAGTAGGTTGTTAAATATATATATATACAGTGCTGTTGTGAAAAGAGTAAACCATACAATTGTATTGTAAGGCAAAGCCATACTCTTGATGAGGAAGGGAATATTTGTCTGATACCAGACTGAGCTGACAGAAGATAGTGTTGCAGGGAATTTACTGAGGCAGGTCTTTTTCAAAGTCTATGTTGCACTCAATTACAATATGACTCCTGAAGAGATCTGGCTTCTGCTGTTACTTTGTGAAACCATCTGCAAAGTGCAGAAAATATTTTGCTCACTCTTGCACTTCTTTTCCACGGAGAAGTTAATCTGACCCTGCAAGGTGTCTTTGTTGTATTCATTAGTGGTTCAAACTTGTTGCTCAGACCAGGTGCTGCCTGTCGTGCTTATGTTAGTGACAAACAATACACGAGGTATGATGTGCTACATGGCTTTCTTATCTCTGTTACCATGAAGGCAAGCAGTCACAAAAAATAAAATTGCTTTTCCAAAGTCCTTGCCAGAGCCAGTTGGAAATACTTTGTTAAAGTAACTTCCTGGTAAGTGCAGATTTGTTGAGAGTGAGTTTCTACATTCAGACATGCCATCTACAGCAAAAACAAGAAGGCTCTTGGATACACATCAGACTCTGGTTAGATTGGGAAACATCCATTTGCAACCCAGGAAATTATTAGTTTGGTGGTAGATAAACACAGTTTTGGTGGTGAGGACCCTTAGGGAGGCTTTTCATAAGCACATCCCTTCTGCAGCCCCTCTCTGCTTTAAACTTTTACAGTTAGGATGCGGCAGCCTTTGGAAAGAGCATGTCTTTCCTTGCAGTTAAGACTTCTTAAACAATGCATAATTTATTCACTGAAAGGTGCAAAGAGAACGAGAAAGGAGAGAACCAAGGATTCCTATTTTGCGTTTTTCTTTGCTTTTTGCCTATGCTCATCATCCTTCCTAGAGCAAATTCTTTCCTGTTACTTCCTTTTTCTCTGAAGAATTGATTTTTTCCCCCTGATCTTAAGGTTAGTGATGGAAAGAGCAATTATCCTTCCCCTGGCTGTGGTGAAGTAGCTGCTTCCAGATAAATGTTGCCAAGGTTTGCATGTATAATTTCAAAGACCTGGAGGTTATTTTGTTTGGTTGTGTTTTTTTTCCCATCCAAACTACATTTGATTCCAAGAACTGGAATATACTGAACAGCTCTGATTTAATTTTCATTGGACCAAGGAGCTCTAGGAGGTTTTCATAAACTTTCTCTATTTAAAATAATGTTATTATGTAAGAGCTTATTGCTGAATATAAACAGTTCCTGGAAACTTATTCCCTTGCAAAACAAATAGCAAAGCGCTATAAAAATCCTCATTTTGGAAAACCTTCTCTTGTTATGAACGAAAGAAATAAATCATCTAAGATGAAGCAATATTTAAAATAAGGGGGAAGGAAATGAAAAGCTTATTAGCAAGTCTATAACTGTACTTCTAGCACTTTGTAATTACACAGTGCATAAATTTCTCAGGCATTTTCAATTATTTTTAATTTTTGTAAGCCGAGTTCCAAATACGTAGAAAATTAATTTTTAGCTGTAGTTTTCTACTTAGCATATTGTAGTTACAGTTCTACTCCTACAACATGCAATAAAAACACAAAACCTGATGATCAGAATTTTTTGTTTAATAATAATAAAATATTGCCCAGTTAAATTTTCTTTTAGAAAGTAAATTAAAATGGAGTTTAAAACTCTGTGATTTAAATTTGGAGGAATTGAATTAATATACTGTGTTATAATACATATATAATATACTATGAACAGTGTCGAAGACAGTTTTTGGACCCATTCATTGCAATAAAATTGCTGGGAAAGTGGTTGGAAATTTTATGTAAGATTTGGACAATTTTCATTAATTTAGTAAGTTATTTAGATTGGCTGAGTCCTTGTACATATTAATATTATAGCTTGTAGTGTTTAGCCCCTTCTTTAATTCATAGCATTCTTTTTTTTTACCTGCAATTAAAAAAGAAATTATATGTTTAAGTCCATAATTTCCTCATCTAATATAATAAATTGCTCAATTTATTTATGTGTTTCATAGTGATTTATACATGTAATTGCAAGTATAGCATTGGTAAATTTACCACTGAATGTTAAGGAGGTTCATAGCCCTTGTCTGAGAATTGCATTGGGTTCCTTAGGCAGTGTGCAGCATCCCCAGCACGGGAGCATCTGAGAGCCATTCTTCTCCCCATTCCTATTAATATCAGCTAACTTTTGGTCAGATCCTCTTTCAACAAATTGCTGCAAGATGCTTTTGCTGTGTACAAATACATTTTAACAACAAAGGAAGAAGTTATTTCTTTATGCCACATTTTCTTTTTCCATCCTCTAAAAATTAACACCGCTGCTGCCTTGCTTTGCCTTCCTTTTCTTCACGGCCCCTGACAGGTGGATTGCAATTCCTAAAAGCTTTTGCAGCATACCGTAAATGACAAATTCCCCCCACAGAAGTAGTGGGAGGCATTGTTGTGCAGAGAGTGCTGGCATCCCCTGAAAGTAGACAAAGGAGGAACAGAAGAGCAGCTGACACTTCAATGAAGAACATGTTACTTTCCTTCATTCCATTTTAGTGGTAGCATAAACTTGATTGAGGCAGCTCAGAAGAGAAGAGGAAATGCACGGAGAAGTCTGGCTCTCTGATAGAGACATGTTAAAGACCCTGAAAAAGTAGAAGAAATTAGTTTTGAAGAGCGCCTGGGAGCTTGTAAAGAGAGATTGATGGGATGACTGGTGGGGCAGCAGTAAGCACAGAAGGAAAAGAAGATTCTGACTTAACATCCTCGGTGAACAATGTCTGAACTTGAGAAAAACCAGTGGAACTTGGACTCTCCCAGAGCAGTATGTGAGATCTGTCTTAACTGTAGAGCTCTTTGGAAGAGTTAATTTAATGTAGCATGTAGGTGCTGATAATAAAGTCACAGATGGATAATGGCATTGTATATAACTCCATTTGTCTTTCACATGTTATGATAAACTAGAATAGGTATTCATCCTTGCTTTTCATCCTAGGATTTCCCTGTCCTCCCCCTCTGAATCAGCCGGTGAGTGGATGGAAAGCATCCCCTCCATGAGCAGCTGTAACTGGTAAATGGAATTGGGCCCTGCTGACATGCAGCATGTAGAGTCATCTTCTCATCTGTTCGAGGTTGCTAGAGAGCTTCTGTCTTCTCTTTTGTTATTTTTCTTCTCAATTTTCAGGCCATATTTTGGAAAGAAATCCAAGTTTATCCATAATTTCTGTATTTACTTTGCTTTTCCTACCCTTAATGTGCTTTAGAACTTCTTCCTTTGTCTACTTATTTCCTTACCTTAAAGAGACTAAATTTAACTTTATTTATGATCAACATCTTTTAGTCAGTGTTTTTCAGAATGCCCAGCCAAGGAGAATCCTTTTTGACCCACCGTATGCTCTCATTGTACAAATAGTAAAAAGAATTGTAAAAGGTTTCTTTTTCTGCCTTGCCAGATTTAATTCTGACAGGTAAGAATGTTCGCAACCTGCCCACACACATTACGTAATAATGTCCTTGAAAACATCTGTACATCACCACATCAAGAAACATAATATAAGATCCATTAAAAATAGACCACTTGACATAAGAGACCATTGGTTTGATCCAGAATGGTAACTCTGAAACAGTGGGTTTTTTTCAGCACTTTACAATGGATTTTTTTTTTTTCTTGAACACTTCTAGCTATAGTACTGTGACTCAGTGGTAGTGGTCCTTGAAAACATGGAAAAAATTAACTGTGTAGCATAGCCACTGAGAGCCACTTCATTTACTACCTAGTCACACAGAGATGGAGACTGGCCATCTCAAATTTAATCAACCTTGAAAAAGAGTCCTGTAATTGATGTAGGGAAAAATTCGAAATATGTTTACTAACTACAGTAGGGCCTATTAGAGTGATTTTTGCATTGGTTTTCCTGTCATATATTCTGGTTTGACTTGGTTTATTTAACTGTGTGCTAAGTTACTCATATCAGGATTGATTTAGCTAGACGACATTTCTTGATGTGTTTTTGATTTCAGTGAAGTTTAAGTAAGAGTCAGCAGAACTCTTCATCACATGGAAAAAAGTTTGTCAACAGAGCTGAAGTTTGTTCTGAGCTTTTTGGGAATAGCAGGTTTTGAGGAGATGTTTAGCATTTTAGTATTCTCTTTACCACATATAGCCTCTGTGAATGAACAAGAACATCAAAGAAATATCAAAACTTTAGAAGAAGGGAAAGATTACCATAATATTTTGAATCTTGTCCTTTTAATACTTCAGTGCTCCTTAGAAGATAGGTTTGGTAGGGTTTTTTGGTTTTGGGTTTGGTTTTTTGAACTGGTCAAGGTATCTCCAAAAATGAGAGCTATGAGCTTTCTCTCTTTATAATAAGTTTACATATTTAGTTGTCCAAATTTCTCATCACATGTTGCAGCACTACAAACTAACAAGGATCTGTCACACTAGCTCTTGCTGATAGTTGAGTAGCTTTAGCTCTTCACAGAGAACAAAGGCCAAACTCTAAGGCCCATCAAATATGAAGACAATAGCTTCTATAGGTACCTAATATAAATCACATGATAGTTTTATATAGCATACTGCTGCTATGTCACTATGCCAACCAGAAATCAGCCTTGTTATTTCTTTAGCTGAAGATCCATTTTGTAACACAGATTCAGCGAGAGAGGCATAAAAGCCTACGTGCAATTTTTCAGGTTCAGTTTTAAGGTGAATCTAATGCAGAAGTGAAAAATACACCTTGGGAAATATGTGTCTCTCCTGAGACAAGGAGGGAAGCAGGCTTATGGTCCTCTCAGTGTTCCAGGAGACCAGTGCCCCCAGAAAAAAGAGACAGTGCGTCTCTTAGATTGCAAATTCTCTTGTGCAGCTCTTAATTTTCTGTAGGTGAGTGAATGTCTACCACGACGACTCAGACTGGTTAGGATCTCAGTGCTGCCACAGTATCAGCAGCAAATAACAGCAATCACCCAGCATCTCCACTATTCTGACATTTTCCTACTGATTTGAGTTGGCCTCAGTAGGCAGGGATGTAATGCAGAAGAAAAGCACTTCAGAGCTAGAGCTGAGGAGTGCTTACCCATCAGGGGCCAGGTGGTGTAGCCCAGATTTCCTCCCACAGGAAAGGGATTTGCTTCCACACGGGCATGTTGTGTGACTTCCATGCAATAAGAAACATAAATACACACTGCAGTATTGAAGGGGACTGTAGCAACACCTGAGCCTGTGACATTCTATAAAGACACATGGCCCGGTTTGGGCCAAATTCAGGGAAGCATCCAAAAGGAACATCTCCACAAAGGAAGGCAGGTTATAGCCGCCCCTCCCCCACCAGTTTGGGGGGAGAAATATTCCTCGGAGGAATGTGAAAGAGAAAATAAAAAAACTATTTATTTAACAAACACACAGGAAAAGAATAATAATGCTAAATAATGAAATCTCTCACTGTGGAGGGAAAACCTGAAAGATTTTAGAGTCCTTCTGTGGGTGTGGTCTCTCTCCTCCTCCCCGGAGCTGGGTCGGCGTGGGGGCCCCCTCCAGGCCAGGGGAAGGTCCCCCGGTGGGGTTCTGATGTTCTGGTGTTCTGAACAAGTCCAGAAGAGATGAAAAGAACTCAAAGTCCCAGAAAAAAACAAGGTCTAACTCTCCGTCTCTCTCCAAAGAAACGGAGTCGAAAAAGCTGGCTGGAAAAGCAGGAAGGGTGCTTCCTCCACTCTTCACCCCACAGCAGAAGAGCGCAGAGGAGTAGTGACCTTGAAGCATGGACTGCTTTGAAAAGTTCGTCTGACCTTTTTTTCTTTCTATCCCCTCTCTCGGGCTCAGTTTAAAGGCACAGAAAGGCACAGGAATCATGTCTGGGCATAGAGCGATGATAGGGGATGCACATTGTAAAGTCACCCCAAGACAACACATTACACTGTTGGCTATTCATTTACGAAAATCACACTAACTGCAGTCCAAGCCCATTGTACTACTTACAGCTCCTGAGAATTCTGTCAGATATTTAAATTATTAAGCTACTTGCTCCTTATTAGAATCATATAGATTTTATTTTCCTTAATATAGACCTTAAAAAATTAAAATATTTTGGACATATTTTCTCTAAACAAAACCCCCCAGTTTTGTTTAAGGACTGGAGAGTTTTGGTTGAGAATCTCTTCCCTTACTGAACTGTCCAGTACCTGAACTAAAAATTAGAATCTGGGAGCAAAAAGGAGTTTTAATCTAGGTTTAACCCAAACTGCTCCTATGATTTCAGCATACTTTGTTCAACCAATACCTGTTAAAAAGTACTAATCTCTGGGGTTTTTTTTTAAAAAAAGAATATGTATAAGAATTCATGCTATTTTATATATATTTTAAAATAAAAAAAAACCAGTATTTTTTTTGTTTCCCCTTGCTAATTTGTATTATCCTCTAATACAGCATCCAGATTAGTACTCAGGAACATTTTTTTTTAGTCTTTAACTCTGGTTTAGGAAAACGATTGCTTGTCAGTGAAGAACCAGTGCCATCTTGGGGCAGAAATCTAAAAGGAGGGGAAGTGTCCGAAACATTAAATACAGTCTGGGGATAATAGGAACCAGGGACAGGAGAAAGGAAAGTGAGGAAAAAAAGACCAGCTAGTGAAAATAGTGCAAAGCAGAGTTCAGAGACGCAGAAATCCTTGCCTGGAGGCAGCTGGGGCTCCACGAGGCTGCCCTGGTTTGAGGAATGGTGCGGAGGAGAGTCAGCCTCTGCCTGCTAACACAGCCTCTGCTTTATGTCAGTGACACCTGCCCAATGCTCCCCCAAACCAGTCTCTCTGGGTGTCTTATTGACTGCGAGTGGGAATGTGCAGGACCTGCTGTGTCCTCAGCTGCATCCAGACATCATTCTTAGTAAGAATTCTTACTATACACTGGAAGAGAATACTTATAAAGAAAGAGAAAAACGGCAAGCAGCCTTGTGGTCACGCCTCTAGAAAATTCTGACCTTTATTAAAGCTATTTTGTTATACTTCTGTTTATCATAGAATAATGAATTTGAATAAAATTTGATGAAAAGATGCCTTACGTAGAAAAATTCATGCTTAGTGTCAGGCATGACAGCAGAAATTTGTTTCCACTCAGTACATTTGCTGAATAATTTGTCTTTGAGCTCCCTCTGGTGGTATAAAGGTTTTGCAAGTAGAAAAATATTTTGGAAGCACTTGTGGAGCTTCAAATGGCAGTAAGTTTGTGGCTTGTGCTTCTTCTTCATGCCTCTTAAAGATGACTATGAAAGAAGATGGGGAAAATGGAAAATACAAAGAACTTATGCAGAACTGAATTTCTTTTTCTTTTACTTTGTAAAGCAGGAAAAGAGGTTGCCTTGTGTTGCAAACATGCTTTAAATTGGCAAAACAACGTAAAAGACTTGCTCTGTTGAGAAAGAAAATTTTTCTATTGTCCACAGTGGAACTATTTCGAAACAGAAAGAGGCCAAACAAGCCAAGGGGACTGGGGACCACTGTAACTGGGATGGGTTTGTCTGCAATGTCCTTACTGACACTGGTGAGCAATTAGCCCTCAGACAGGGTTAAGAACAGAATTATTTCCCTGTCGTGATTAGGTTGCTCTTATAAGCCGCTGCTTACCAGAATGAGCAAAAGAATCACAATCTCTTTTAATGCAAACTTGTCTACTTTGCACATGTGAATACACAGGGCATTTGCCAGTTTCATGTTCTGCTCTGTGTGTCAGACAACAACGTCGATGTTAGACTAAATTTTCATCTGTCAGATTCAAGACTGTAAAACTGCTGTTTCATCTGCTGTCTGCACTGGGTGAATAGAAGATCCTTTTTGTCTCTTTGATTAATTAGCAATTAATTTAATTATGTTTTATTTTTAAGATTTTGGATGTCATGCCATTGAGTGGGGCCTCATGGGAATAGTCTCTGGAAAAGGAATGTTTACTGTATTTCCAGGCTCTGAAAACTCCAGAACTTCTTGACTCATAGGGGAAAACTCCATCTGCTCAAATATAACTAGGCAAAATTAGTGTATTCTTCATTTAAGATAAAGTCCTTATGACAAAAATATTACTAAAAATATTAGACCTAAAAATAGAGTATGAATTTTCTTTAGAAATGTACTTAGTTTGGCAAAGTACAAGAAAGCTGTGGAAGATTTTGCTCTCAAATATTTTTTCAGAAAAGAAGTATCTTTTCATTGGTTAAAAGGAGCAGCAACTGGAAACATTCTGGAACTGGAAACATAGGAGTGGTGGTCAACATCAGCATTGGGTTTGGGGCAGCTGGCTCAGGAACAGCCAGGCAACTGTGCTGTTGCTGGGAAAGTATGCAGGGTGATTTTTAAACACAATTTATGGAAAACTCGTGGTCCTGAAGGAATATCTGTTTTGTCCAGATGTCTTTAACCAGAACTCTCAGGATGTGTCTGAGCCACCAAGGGACACATGGACTCAGGGTTCCTGGCTGAAGGGCTTGGCAGTCACACACAGTGTTACCCTCTGGGTCTCTATAGCTTGCTATATAGAGACTATAGGGAGATGTTCATGAAAGGCAGTGCATATCTTTTAGAAGTCAAGGAATTGAGAAGATTTGGTGCTGACAAGTCTGCCACAAGCTGGAGGCCTGATTCTGTTTAATCACATTATTTTGGCATGTGGGAAGCTGAATACTGATTTAAACAGAAGAAAAATGACACTGTTCTCTCCTGCCTTGACTTCTGAGGCTTTGCTGCAATCCAGCAACAGCAAATACCTGTTGTCGTCCTTTGTGTTTATCCAAGGCCCACACTCTTCTGGGTCCCAGAACTTTTCCCATCCCTGCTTTCTGCAGAGCAAGGCATCAGGCATTATACAGGTGTATGCTCCTCGTACTCTAACCAACCACAGTCCTGAGAATACAGCCCTTCCTACCCCTTACACCTTGTTCCCTGCCAAAAATCCCCCTCAAACACACACAAAATTTGCTGCATGCTTTTAGGCAGTGGCCAACAGTTCAAAATGCTGAATTTAACACCATTCAGGGTGGTACAAAGGAAGGATGAGGCATAAGTAGCCAGAAAATTTAATTATATTCTAATTATTTATATAATCTGTTTTTCTGTTTTCTCTGCTTTCCCTCTGGAAGTCTGTATCAAATATCTGCAATATCAGTTGCAAGTTATAGTAATGCTGTGGAGAAAATGGATTCATTTTTATTTTACTCATTTTCATACATATAAAATACTTCCATATATATAAAATACTTCCTTACAGCAACTCTATTGTCTCACAATGTGACACTCTTAAATTTCATTATATCTGGTTAAACATGGGCTGAACAGGAGCATAAAATCCTCCTTCAGTAAAAAGAAATGCTTAAGGGGAGCAAATTTATTGTCATATTATCATCTATTTCTACTCTGGGAGTCAAAGTTTAGCATCTATACAACACCAAGTCATCCTTGCTGACCAGCAGGTTTGAAAATTGAACCTCTCCCTCTGCTGCTGAGTGTTGGTTTGGGTCACATTTAGGCTCTGCCAGAATGTTCTATCTCCCAAAAAAAACGGGCATATGCTGAAAGAAGAACTAAGTATTGTGTTTTCATATTGAAGGTCTGCAATAGCCAGGGGGCCTTACTTAACACTCAGGACCCTCCTCAGGCTCTTCGGATTCGACTTTCTCCTCCGTGTGGATGTCAGTCTGCAATGCCTGCAGTGGGACAGGCTCCCGGACATGCCACAGACACTGCAGACAGCACAGCTGTGCAGGGTGGGGCCTGCCCAGAGCATGAAATTGAGCTGAGTACCCCTGTCAGAGCTGGGCATTGCTCAAGCTTCTGTGACCAACGACCCTGGGAAAACTCCGGGCATTTGAGGAAACAGTGAATTCTTCTCAGATGTTCACCCCACTCTGAAGAATAGATAAGATGTGGCTTCGGAATGAGAAGGAATTTAGGGAAGGATGATATCCCCACAGGTTTGCATTTTTTATGATTCTAACAGAAAAGAACAAGCAGTCCAAGATACTTTGAAGTGAAATTTGCTAATAGATATTTTTTTCTCATATTTTCCCCTTAGGAAAACAAAAAATGTGCATGGAGAAGACAATGAAATGAAACATTGACTAAGAGGAAAGGCATATTTTAAAAGGCTTCCCTATTTCCTGAGATATAGAAAGATTTTAAAGAACCCTCTCCACATTGATCTAGATGAGAAAGTAGTTTATTTATTTAAAAACTTGAACCAGATTAGGTTCAAGATCAGTTAAAATTTTGGTATTCAAAGCTGGATAAAAATGGAATACAAATCAGACTGTTCTTATAACTTACCATTACCATCAGTCAGCATCTTAGAGATGTGTTTGATATACAGGTACAGAGTAGGTTTTTCAGAAGCACAAGAAAGCTACCAAAGTTTTAATAATATTTCTGGGGTAAAAAGAAGCCCTGACAGGTCATGAGAGAAATGTGACTGCAGAGCAGCATGACCAAAGCACTCAGGTGGTCACTATCACAAACAATGTTCAAATCTGTGCCACTAAGGTCACTGTTTGACAGAGAATTGTATTTCACTGGCATTCATCAGTTTTCAGGGAAGGATCACCACCACCAAGGGCACAATGGTGCTGACAATGTCTTTTCTGAGAATAAACCTGCTTACTTTTTAAACTGTATGAAGTCTTTAAGCAAATAATGCTGTGAACATGATGACTAAAGAATAAAAGAGAGGTGGTGTGTGTAGCAGCAGCCTAGACAAAGAGAGATTTTGCTACTTGGCCCATACAGACTAAATTATTTCTCTGTGGTAAGTGACTAATCACCAGGCAGCTGGTGGGAAAAACTAATTACCTTTTGTTTCAGGCAGAAAGATAAAGTGTGGAACACTGGCTCTTGAAGCACATTTTTTTCTGCACGGTGTGGAAATGGGTACTCCACACCTTTTGGGCTTGCTCTTCCAAAGGCCAGTTTCTGTGTCTGATGGAAGCCAAATCATGCACCCTCCAACGAAACAGAACAACAATGTCAGTCCCCAAAGGAGTCCTTCCATTTCCGAAATAGCTAGACCGGGTGTTGAACTTAGCACTGACTGTCCCAGAAAATATTAATGTCTTATAAGGAGAAATTATTTAAGTGCCAACCCAGTTATATGTTATTATAAAGTATCAGGCAAGCATAATTGCTAAAATCTGCATGTAAAATTCCTATTTGGTGTTTCTGTGGAAGGATTTAGCGAAAGAAACTTTCCATATGCCCATGGCAGAACTTTAAATTGCAGTGCTGGGAAAAGACCTGGTGCAAGGTCTCTCAGGAGCAACATGCAAACTTGAGCACATGCCACACAAATCCTTATGCACCTCCTGAAAACCATCATGCCCTCCTGTGTAAGTGAAAAAGCAATTCCTTAACCACATTTCCCTATCTCTCTGTATTCAGAGGAGGTGAAAATGTCTAATAAAAATTATGTTATACTGATTTAGCATCTGCTTCAGGGAAGTGCAGTGAAGACCTCTAAGATGAGAAATGTTAAGTGATTGCAAACATCTTTTCAGTCCTCAACATTTTTGCAGCTTTCCTTAGAGGACTAAAAGAGGAGATGAGACAGGAGGAAAAAACCTTCTCATGCAGTGTTTGGACAAAGGAATTCTAGTGAAACTTCCACCCTCTCTCTCCTGCTTCAGGTAAAATTAACCTATTTTCGGGTATTTTTTAAAATTTTATTTTTATTTCACTTCTCCTTCTTAAGAGAAATATTAATAAATCCTACCAAAAAGTGGAATGCAAGTATGTGAGGGATAGTTTAAAAGTAGCCTAACCACTGCAAGTTATTTGTGATTTCTAAGGGAAGAAGTCAGAATATTCCCTGTGTTTCAGAAAAATCTTTTCAAACCCTGTGATGGGTTGAACCTGAGTTGATGGACAGATTTTTCAACCAGTAGCGCTTCTTGAAATTTACATATTTAAGCCCTGTGGAGACACAGGAAGTGCCCTTTTGGTTTGAGCCTTCCAGCGGGGTGGGGTGGGGGAAATGGGCACTGGGCTCCATCTCTTGGAGCGGCCCCGGGCCTCCCCTCCCCTAGTGCCCGGGCACAAGCCCCGGGTGCCTGCGGGAGAACCCCTCAGAGCCACGGGCAGCTGAGGAACAGCCATCATTGCTGCATAGCCGAGACCACCTGGAGCAGCTGCTGAGGACCGGTGGACTCCCGTCCCTTCTCCCCTCCCACGTGGCCTGCAGAGACCTGGCAGGAGCTGATGGAACTGAAAGACAACATCAAGTAACGAGCAGCATAAAGGGAGCGAGGCCTTCTCAACCGTAAAGCCCCAACAACGAAAACCACTCTTCAACATGGCGTCTTCAAGGTCAGAGAGAAAGAGAAAGTGAGTGAAGCTGAAGATGGCAGCGGGGAAAAGAGGGCGGAGTCGCATTTTCCGCGATAAAGGTTAAAACTACTTTCTGCAGACCGTGGTAGAAACTGTAATATCACAAACTGTTTCTCTTTAATCCATTTAAAGACATGGGGGGGTGAGAATTCTGTGTGCAGCCTGTGAGAGAAACAAAGGTGACCATGCCAGGTTACCCAGGAGCTGTGAGAGGTTGTGAGAGACTTTCAAAAATTTCTGTGGAGAACTGTTATTTTCAGGCTGGAATTTGCCTATCCTTAAATGAGAACACCCCATGCGTGGCCTGTGGACAGTGTGAAAGAGACTGTGATTTCTTTTCATGGTAGAGATGGTTTTCACAGCGGCAGATTTTCCAGGCAGGACTGTAGCTAGGGCAGTTTGGAAACCACAAGAAGCAAAAGAGACCTCTGTTTCCTTAAATAGTAGAGAGACTTTTAAGAACTGTAAATGCTGACCAAGAATCATCCTTTGTTATCCTTTGTGTGAGTTGGGTAAGAGGGGGAAATGCTGGAGAAAAAGGGGGGTTTGCTTTAATTTCTTTTTTTTTTTCCTTTTAGCTCTGTTAGAAATAAACTTCTTCATATTCTTTAAGTTTGAGCCTGCTTTGCATCTCTCCAAATCTCCTATCTCACAGAAGGTAAGAAATGCGAACAAAACCACTGCGTTAATTGGTGTTTCTGCCTGGTTAGACAAACCAAACCCACTACAGACCCTTAAAAGGTAACTCATTCTGAAGATACCTTCTGATTCAGTTTTCTAGGACCACAAACTAAACATCTGTAAGTGCAACAGCCCATAAACACATGACAAATAATAAAGTAATCACCACTTCTGTTATAAACAAAAGCTATATTTTTTGCAAACCTCAATGACCAAATGTACTGTCAAGCTGTTTTCTGCAGCAAGTGGCTCCAAACCCACACCTGTGTATTTAATTCATTAGGGACGACTTGCTCTTTTTTCTTTAAATCCAAACTGTTATCTCTCCTACATGTTATCACGGATTTTGACTACCTTATCTTAGTCCCCTGTAAAAGGAAATGAACTCAATACCTTGGTTTATTCCTTATCCTTTGGAGTTTTGCCTTTTCAATATTTCTAAGTTTGCGAGACTTTGGGTAAGCAGGTTCTGTAGGAAGAAAAGAGACTGAGGAATCATTAAGCAAGACAGCGATTAACACAGTTTTATTGAGCTTTACAAATCACCAGTGATTGAGACAGTCATGTGTCTTGAGTTCACAAAACAATGCATTTAAAAAGGGAAAGGGGACTTGTGGCAGCTCCAAACCTAGGTCAGAGAGCACATTAGAGAGAAGGAATTTAAAAAACTCAACAACTAACTAACTAACTAACCAACCAAAAAAAACAGGGCAAGGAAAACAGTGCTAAGAAAATGAGTGCAGGACAATTGAGAAAGATCCACCTGGCCCCAATTCGTGTCTTGGGTAGTGAGACAACCTGAAGCCCCGTGGGCTATCACAAGGAGACTGAGGAGAAAGCACTCTCTGGGGTGGCATCACTCAGGAGAAGCAGGTGACTCTGAGAGGGACACAGGACAGGACAGAGGGTTGGGCTGGCTTTATGAGGTGGATCTGTGATCTATCAGTTTGCGAAAGCTCCTCCGGAAACTGTCATCCAGAAAGGCATACAGGAAAGGGTTGAAGCAGCTGTTGGCATAGCTTAGGCTGGTGATGAAGTAGGAAATCCCAATGACGAGTGGAGTTTGTGGGATGTCCATGATGAGGGCCACCACCGCGCTAAGGTGAAAGGGCGTCCAGCA
Organism: Falcunculus frontatus; assembly: GCA_013398115.1. Lineage (NCBI taxonomy): Eukaryota > Metazoa > Chordata > Aves > Passeriformes > Falcunculus > Falcunculus frontatus. The sequence goes on from VZRV01007668.1 coordinate 420,293, forward strand.
GAACAGGCACACAGCCAGGATAACAACCACCATCACTGTCACCTTTTTTTTGGCTTTGTCCAGGGCTTTTGCGTTGCAGTGGAGCTGCACATGTCTCAGTCTGCACAGCATGGTGGTGTAGAGGGTGCAGATGGTGGACACTGGGATGACAAAGCCTAAAATAAGGGTGTAGATCCGACTGCCTTTCCACCAGACACTCTCGGGGTGAGGGAACACGAAGACGCACTGGGAGCGCCCCTGCTCCTTGTGTATCTTAGCAAAGACGGTGAAGGGCAGGATGATGACTGTGACGAAGGACCAGACGCAGAGGCTCACAATCTTGGCTGCTCGGTAGGTGCGGTAGGACATCTTTCTGGACGTGGTGGTGGCCACCACAACGAGGTAGCGGTCAATGCTCATGACAGTGAGGAAGTAGATGCTGGAGAAGGTGTTGTATTGGTCTATGGAGATGATGAGCTTGCACATGAACTCTCCAAAGGGCCACTGCAGGAGCAGGTAGTCAGCAATATTGATGGGCAGCACCAAGGTGAAGAGCTCATCAGCAATGGCCAGGTTGAGGATGAAGATGTTGGTTACTGTTTTCATCTTTGGTGCTTTGAGGATTACATAGATGACAGCAGTGTTGCCTGTCAGTCCCACGGCACAGATGACTGAGTAGACGACAGGCACTGTGATGTAGTACCTGGAGCTAAGTGGAGGAGTGGACATATTCAGACCCCCATGTCCTCTCCCAGTGCAGTCTGCACATGAGGAATTGATTTCGGGGAGGGAGGAATTCTCCATGGTTATGGGAGAGGATGGCTAGCCTCAGTGGAGACGAGGATGACCTGGTAGTGGGGAAAAATAGGTGAGACCTCTGCTCTTCACAAGGCTGTCTCCTCTGGCACATCCAAATGCCAAAATCTCACATAAGCTGCCCACTGATGGGAGCAAAGGAAGAATACCAAGGGCTTAGCCAGTAGTGAAGTGTCCCAGCGTCTGCCCCTTCCCTCCTCCCGCACCGTGGGAGCGCTGTGCAGGGTCAGTGCTCAGCCTCGGGCTCCCCCGAAGTGACCATCCACCCCAGGGTGACAGCGCTCGCCTGGGAGCCCAGAGGTCGGACCCGGTCGCCTTCCACACCGACTCTCGGCGGCGCCTCTGGGTCGGGGGTGCGCTGACCGCGGGAATCCTGCCCTCGGGGGGAGCCGGTGTCCTCGGTATGCTTCCCAAAAAGCAAAACGCACCCCCTTCCCGACTGGACAGAGCAGTTTGAAAGGGGAGCAAGGATGCACTGACCTCTTCCAGCCCGGTTGCGGCGGGGCGGCTCCCGGAGCGGCGGGATGCGGTGCTGGGTCCGTGCAGGAGGGATGTGCCGGCGCCGCTCCTTTGCTCGGTCCTGGGAGTTATAGCCGTGTTCGTCTCGATCTGGGCAGCAAGAGACAGGTAACGCGAACAGCAGAGAGGGTGGTTTAAAAGTCGGAAGCTGGAGAACTGCAAAGAGATTTGTGCGATTACCTGAAGTCACATCTCTTCCCGAGATCTGGCAGCGCAGCAAAGCGGAGAAAAATCCCAGCTGTAGGTGGCATCTGCTGGTCGTGCTGGCTCTGAGAGCTCAGCACTCAGCGCATGCCTGGCCCCGGGACTGTCCCAGCGCGGGGCGTGGGCAGCGTGATGCTGTACATCAGGCTCTGAGCAACATGATCGAGTTGAAGATGCCCCTGCTTATTGAGGGGGGGTTGTACTAGACGGCCTTTAAAGTTCCCGTCCAACCCAAACTAATCTATGATTATGGGATCTTGCCGGGAAAAGACATCTTTTGTGGGATGTGGGATTCAGAGGCAGGATGGATGCACGGTAGTCCCTATGCCTCTGCCTGACACTTTGGCTCCTTCATACTGTGCTAGTGATAAACTGGAATATAACCCTGGGAAGGCAGTTGTTTTTAAGAGGATAATTCAGAGTTCCTGATTATCATAGGGTTTTTTCCGAAAAGTACATGGTATAAAATCTATCTAACTTTAGTTTCATTTTTGTTTGCTTTTCAGTGAGACAATTCTATGGGCTTGTAATACATTTGGCAAAATTTTTGCATCTCTAAAATTGGAAGTGTAAACAACTTTTTCTTTTTTTTCTTTTTGATGCTACAAGCAGTACTGACCACTTTCATTATCAATAATTACTAAAAACTTACTAATAATGTAATACATGCATCTTTTGGCAAACTGGCCAAAATGTTTATTATCTGTAAGCTAATACCATGGAGAGAGATAAACACAGCCTGGCTCTGATTCTCCCATATTCTGATGCATAATTGCCTACATCAGCAGGATATCACAAATCTTAAAACCTAAGCAAATAAATTATTAAGTAAATATACGAAAAAGGACAAGCAAAGTACCTTTGCTTCATTGTGACTATGATTTTTTGTAGCTGTCTTATTTTTTATCATATTACTAGCTACATTGTATAGCAAATGATGCTTCATCATGCAGAGTATGCTCTCTGCTCTGTGATTCTTGACATCCTTTATAGAGATATTTGAGAAGAAAAGGTGCTCACACTCTTGTGTACTCCCATGAGAATGACATAAATACTATGCTGCCGGCTCCTCATGGAGATTTGCTTCCCTTTTTTGCCTATAGTTTCACAACCCAAGTAATAAAAATGTCACCTTTGCTATGGAGTTTATTAGAAGATTGCATATGAGTCAGGTTTTGTGACCTTAAGTCTTAGGCACAGTTGTCTTAAAGTGAATATGGCTTTGGAAACTCAATGTGCTTATTGCCCATATTGCAGCAGTAGTATAACAGAAGTGCTCTATCATGCTGAATTCCGAGAAGGTTCTTGGGGAATTCTTCCATACTGGTGCTTTGTAGGCACATTCTTGCTAACATGCAAGTGCTGGAGGCAACCTCACCTAAATGTGTGCAAAAATTTTATCATAATGCTTGTGCCACGGTGTTTGTACCCACTCCCTTCCTTTCAGTTTATCATTGGCTGCACTGGGAACCTTCTTCTCCCCAGCAAAAGATTCCCTAACTTTAGCAATAACTTTATTCCATGGAGTTCATGTTTTGTTTTTTTTTGACTGTGCTGGGTTAAAAATGCAATTCTAATAGAAATCTGACTAGGAGGAATCTGTGTTTTTCCTCTCCCCTGGTAGTTGGAGAAATAAATTTTTGGCCTAATAAATCTCTGATGCTTTTATGTGAGCTGCTATCATTACTCAAGGAATTGTAGCTGTCTATACAGCACTCCTATTAAAAACTTACCTCTACTATCAGGTGTCCTTTGCTGATATTGCTGTAATGTTTGAAGGCATCAAAAGATATCTGGTCTCACACACAGAGCTTAAAGTAATTATTTTCCCCTTTTATAACATCGGTTTCCCAGAAAGGCAGTCAAAGGGCTTTATAAGTTTATAGCTGACTGCTATAAACGTAGAAATTCTGTTTTTATGTGAATATGTCTAAGCTACAGCATGGATCTCAATGCCTCAGCAGGTGCATGGACCATCTTCCTTTCAGCTGAAAGCAAAGAGAAATGAGAACTGTTAGGAATAACCTGATACCTTCTACAAAGTGAGACTGTCAGGATTGGAAAGTTTAGAAGGACAACCACAGCAGCTTCTCTAGGAACCATAAAAACTGTAGGTCCAGTCCAGCTCTTGGCCAATTAACTATGACCCCATTACCTCTGATAGAACTGTGCCTGCTGACAAACAGTTGTACCAGGTGTCATTAGGCATGCTCATAGCATATGAGAAGATATTGATTTGTAATCATCATCTGCGCATACAGAATATCTCTGACTGTGCTTCCTTCTGAATACTTTAAGCAGTTTATGCTGTCCGAGTTAGAAGTCACATGTCATTTTCTTTGAGCAGTTTAAATCATACTTGGTTCTTTGTTGTATTTCAGTATCATTATCTGGTGACCTAGATGAGCAACAAAGGAGAAAATGACTTCATGAATTGCCATTAAGGGCTGAGATTTCATCATAATGAGACTACAAGTCTTGTACTTTCTCTGTTCAATTGATCCCTGTCTGAATTTTATAATATATCCTTTTCTCATGTGGGCTAAATGCATGTGAGAGATCCGTTTTAGTGGTGAACTGGGTCAGTTTTGAAGAACTCCCATCATCTCAAGTGGAGAAAAAGGTGCCACATAATTCTTTGCAGGAGTGACTCATTAGTCAGTACAGAAAATGGCTCAGTAGTGGAGCTAGGGGGCAGCTTCTGCAAAGCACTAGTTTCTTACCTTTGGCACTGACTTATTTGCCAACACAATGTGCTGATGTGGAGGAGTTCAAAAATATTTGAGTGAGAGGCTCCTTCTGTGACTCCTGCCCTTGAGAGAGAAAAGATGTTGGATTAATAGGTCTATTCATTAGATGTAAAGGATTAAACTTGCCAGGTGACATCAAGATCAGACTTCTCTATACCAATCTTCACAAATTCTATCAATCTTTTCAATCTTGCATATCTTTCAAGAAACATCCAGTCATGGCAGAACCGCAGCCTCCCCAGATAACTTGCTCTATAAAATCTGTTCTTCAAACCCTGACCTTTTGTTACGGTTGTAAACCCTTTGGTTATTTTCCTGCTCCAAAAGGAAGCTCAGAACAGAACATTTTCTGTCCCGTGATGATCTTCTCCTTGTGTGAGCACTGCGATGTCTTCTCTCTAGAGCTGACAAATACAGTTCTTACTGTCTTTCCTTTGGCCTCATCTGTTTGAGATCAGAGGAGCAGTTATTTCCATTCAGTCCATGGTTGTTTTGGGATTTTTTTGTGGTGTGTTCTATTGGATTTTTTGGTATTTATTATATGTCCTTTGTTTGTGATAACAGCAAAGCAAAGTTTCCCATCAGAAACAAGGCCTGTGGCAAAGCTTCAGATTATTTTGATTTAGCCAGGGTTGGCAGGCTTCTGTGCACTCAGTATTTGGAGAAATAAAGAGTCCTGTGAGGTAGGACTGGAGCACTGGGAAGCTGTTATGGGAGGATATGTGCATGGTGTCTTTTGCATTGCATTACTCAGCAAGGAATCAACTTGTGTCTATCACATATTACTGGTTTCAAATCAATATCAGCCCAGGAAGATGAGCTTGTGTCCCACAGAGCTAACTAATCTCTCTGCCCTGTGTTCCCCACAGCTGCAGCCTGTGGGAGCAGCTGAGTTCTGGCACTGCATCAGTGTGAATAAGTGTTAGACCTCAGTGCGCTGGAAGGGCATGCAGGTGATGAGCAGCTGAACCATGCAGGCCTTAGAAATCAATTCTGAGCTTTTTAAAAACATGATTGGTACCAGTGAGCTTTTTTAAAACAAAAGAAAACGAAACAGCTTGTTCTAAACCTAAGTGTGTGTGTAGTTAAGATATATATATATATATATGTGTGTGTGTGTGTGTGCCGTTAATTAGTACAATGTGAGTGAAGTATAACAAGGGTAATTGAAGAGAAGCAAAAGCAGTAGCTGAATAATAATAAAAAATCCAACAGAAATCCCTATATGCGTGTTTTTGTTGTCTTCGGGGTTTGGGGTTTTTGGTAAGAAAAAATTCACTGAACTTCAGTGTATTCCTCACATGTCTCGGTCTTCATTTTCTATTTGTGAAAGAGAATGTCCTGCCTCATCAGTCTGATGAACTTAGCAATTCTTTTAAATCCATTAATTTCAATAGGTCCTCACAAACTTATTGATGGGCTTATATTAGACTCCGTGCTTGCTGTAGTGGGAATTAGTTTCGTAAGTTCCTCATTGATTTTGCTATTCTAACATGAGAATTGGAAGGACATTTAAATTGTCAGGGAAAAGGAATCCACTTGCCAGACAAAAAATTAGCAACAGAACAGACATAACTGCAATACAAAATGCAGCTGTCCAAACTTGATCAAAGCTTCTGAAAGATGTGAGTGCTCTTCAGCCTACAAATGATGAAATAGAAATGTCTGCTTTTTATCTTCCCTATTAAAGTTGCTAACTTATGGAATTATTTTTCTCCAAGGCAGATCTTTAATAAAAATCCAACAAAACTGTAAGGTGTTTAAGATCATCTGTACAAGCTCCAAAAAACTCGTTCAAATTTTTGGCTTTGCCACAGTGAGACGTCATAGCCAATCCTAACTCTTACTGTTTTTAGCACACAGTGAAGGCTCCCTGGGCAAGCTCTCCAACATTTAAAGAACGTTTTTGGGCACTATGAAGTTTCTTCTTATATACCTAGTCTATCATGATGCATCACTCCTCCTCCTACCTGATGGAAACACAGTCAAATGGATTTGCTTTTTTTGAAGGTCAGACTTGTCATTGCATGCAAACTCACACTCTTAAACAGTTTCTCATCTGCAGCTGGTTTTCTTACCTCACTATTAAAGTTCTCAGATAGATTATAGGACTGAATTAGTATGTAACTGCCACTTAAACTTTGTAATTCTCCTAAAAAGAATTTTGTGACTGAAATGTGGCAGCTATTTGGTAAAATTACTCCAGAAAGGTGATAAACTTGTTAAATATTCATCAGCAATTGCTGAAGTGCAGTTCCATAATTGATAGCATGCCAGATCTTCTTTCTCAACATGCTGTTTAAATTTCCATAGCATGCACTTTGATTTGTCTGATATTATTCATAGCTGGTATCTTCAGTCTAGAATTTCCCGTACATCTTCTTGATTTTTATATTGGCTTTTATTCCAAGCATGTCTCTATTAACTGAGTGTATAATAAGGCACAAGGACCAACAAAGTCAGTACACTGTATTAATGAAACCAGTGTGGTGTGTTTTGGATTCATCTTTTTAAAAGCAATCTGTAAAAGTGAGGGTAAAAGGTAACAAAATCTCCAGCTGCTAACCTTGGAATGATGATCAAACACAGAGAAAGGGACATCCTTTTATATATGGGTGTTACTACTACAAAGATTGTTCTAAGTTAGTAAGTCATAATAAGGAGTAAGAAGACGTGGGAGAAACCTCAGGCTCAAGAACACCATTTCAAAGACAAGGCATTGAAGAATTCACTCAATGTAACCTTCACAATATTTTGAATTTAGTTTTATTTGTACAATTATAACAAATTTTCTCAAATAAGAAACAAAGTTGTTTGGAATAGAATGGGAGAAAAAAATCCAGATATATATGTATATATATATCTATGTAAAGCATGCTAGAAGGGATAAATAGAATTTTGATATATCAAAAGGATATATGACAAGTGTGTCAAATGCAAATATTGAGCCAGAGTGGGGAGAGGAGTGGTTTTCTTTTTTAGTAGGAGTAGTAAACTGGGAAATACCATTTCTAAACCACAACACGTTATGGAGCAAAGTACTAATGTGGCTGCTAATATTGAGCTCATCTGTGTATTTTGGAAACAGTTTTGACCTTAGGTTTACCACCTGTGTAAGCCCCATGTTTCTGTACTTGCTGCATTTAATGTCTGTTTTCTTGATGACTTCCCAAGTAGTCCAGCAGGTGCCAGCTTACACCCTTGATGCCTGAAGTGGCCACCTAAAAAACAGCGAGTAGACAGGAATTAGGGAATAAAGCTAGGTATTTATTTGAAGGGCCTTCAAAGGTACACCCTGGGCAGGCCAAAGACTACACCCAAGATGGACCCCGAGTTATGAATTCTTCACACTTTTATAAGTTTGATTCATTTGCATATCAGGGTTGATTATCCAATTAAAGCTTCAGTAAATGATGTCATTTCCCCAAGTTTACCTCCCCTTCTAAGATGATAGTTTACACAATTTGGGGCCTGGTGTCCTTGAGGTGGATATCTAGAGAGGTTTGTTATGCCTAACCAGCACGAGAGAACAGCAGCTAACAGGCCACATGAAACTTCAGTTACACACTAGCAGTACAGGATTTGAAAAATATAAAAGTTAAAACCTAAGGCATCACCCTCTCTCAGGGTTTGTTCACTGTTCCAGGCAGGACATTGAAATCTCAATTTTCTGTGGGACAAGTACCTAGGTGTCTATGAGGAAAGCCCTTCATTCAAACCATCTAGAAACAATCTGTAAGGGTCAAAATAGTGTGTTCCTCTTTATATAGGGAAGATTGCATCCATGTTCATACAGTCCTAAGAAGTGGTGTGTTAGCTCAAGGTTCACAGTGTGGTGGTGCTGCCTGCTGCAGGAAAGCCAGCCTGGGAGGTCTGCAAGCTTCTCTTTTTTGTCCCTGTCTGTTCTGCAGCCATGGTTGTTGCTTTATCTCTTGGTTTTCAAGTGAGTGAACTTTCCCACAGGTTCCCACAACTGAGCTACACCGTCTTTGAAGGCAAAACACCTAAATTAGGCCTTTGGCAGCTGTGGTGTTGTCACGATCCACTTACCACAAGCGGGAGTCGTGATGGTTCGTTAACCGATCTCAGAGTGCGAAAGAAACACAAATGGGGATTTTAGTTTAAATCAAACAGTGCACTTTTATTTGAGTGCCAACAACACGATCATGCGATGGAAGAGAGATATAAAGAAACAAAGCATAGAGAGAAAAAGTGGGGGGGGTTAATAGCTACCAACAGCAAGGCGGAATCCTTGTGGTCCTGCCGATAGATCTGTCTTCTTTCCGTGGGGAGTACTCATCAAGGTTAATTCAGAAAGTCACTTTAAAGTCTTTTCGAAGGCGGGGGGCAGCTGGCCAGGAGGTGAGGAAATCTACAACTACTGTTGTGAAGCCCGTTGCTTTGGGATACAGGAGCAGGTGTACAGGACTGGCCATTCTTTTTCGCTTCAGTTCAGTCCTTCCCGCCTAGGCAGCAAGAACGACGCCAGTGCGAGCTGTTCCTTGGGAATGCCTATCAGTCCTCAGCGTACCTGCAGGCAACACTTGGCAAACATCCCACCTCAGCCAGGCCAGGACTCCTGTGCAAAAGTCCTCTTTCCTTTTTGGGGTTTTTAGGGTTTTCCGTCTCTGTCTAGTCGATGATTGTGAAGCAGATGAGGGATCTTCGGACCGTCTCTTACAGGTGTCCAACTGCTCACTAAGCAGAACTGTTGGTGAGCCTTTGCTCTTAACCATTGACTCGCTGCATTAAATGTGACACGGGTGTAGGAAGACACCAGTACTTCATGTCTGAATAAGTAATTTTTCAGGAGAACAATTTTGTCATGGCAGATATTTATTTAAGAAATAGTGCAAATAATTAATAATATCTTTTAAATATACACATAACAAGGAGATTTTAATGGGAAAAAACATTAATGGGACTGGTTGGGGCTGAAGGCGAGAAAAAGCTCCCTGCTGCAGAAAAGCTTGTTGAAATAAAAATGAGAGAGCTGGGCAGAGTAGCAAATACTGATTATTGGAACTACATGGTGTGGGTTTTTTCTTTGCAATATTTATCAAGCCAAAATTATCAGTCTCAGAGAGTCAAGTTTTCCTTCACACCTTTTCTAGTCCTCTGCTCTCCCTTTAGTTAAGTGTTCAAATAAAATACTTTCAAGCTTTTTCTAGTCTGTGAACCACCAACATCTGGCACTTTGTGAATTGTTTTGTTCCCTTTCCAGAGGCAAAGACAGTCATCTGTGCTGGGACAAAGCCAACTCTCGTCTTGGGGCTGCTGCTTAGTTTTCATCTCCCTTAGCCATGATGTGTTTATCTCCACATTCAGGCTACGAAAATCTTCCCCAGAATGAGGAGCCTTGTCAGAAAGCCCATGCTATTCAAATCATCACAAAGCATGAGGAGCAAGCCTATGTACTTCTAAGGCAATGCTCTGGCAATACAATGTAGGAGAAGAAGACAAAAAGCTCTTGTAGCCTTTTATCGAGAAAACCAAACTCAGAGATGCTTGAAAGCAACTGAGAGATTTCTTTTATGAACCACCCACCAAACTAAAATAAAACTTAAAAAAACCACCAACCCCCCCCAAACAAACAAGAAGCCTCCCAAAAAACCCCAATTCATAGGCAGAGAGGACTGGAAAAAAACTGGAAGAAAAGAGGACTATGAAAATAAATTATCACATACAGTCTGATTTCTGTGGGATGGGAAAGACAGAAGGTAGACTTTGTAAAAGACACCCACTAGGAAATAATTTAAAGAGTGAAATAAATGAAGCAGCAGCATCTATATCTTCCACAAATGTAAAATAGGAAAATAAACGAAGAAGGAAACAATGCTGCTTTCATACATATATGGGGGGACTTCTATGTAGTCCCCATTTCCTCCCTAGCTTACTGCTTAGATGCTGGCTGATGAATGATTTCTGCATATGAGCTGAAATGCAAGGACTTTCTGGAACTTTACTCAGAAAACTAAAATGATTTCTTCTTAACTCTTCATGTTACCTTTAAACTTTGTGCCACGCAAATAGCAAGCACAATACTTGTTTCATGCTTTGCTTGTGCATGCACTGTTGATTACCTATGTTTCCAAGATTCTGAAGTTTTGGAATACCGTTACCTATTTTGCGATGAGTGCCCTTGACTGAAATTTTTTCATTGCTTCTTGACTATGTTTTTTTCTGTTGTCTGTCTGTGGCTTCAGCCTGGCGGCCGTAAGTTTGATTACTGTGGTAAGTGACTCACGTATTTGTAGCCTGAGGCCACTTTGTAACTAGGCCCACATTAGTTTTCACCTCTTTAACCAGTTCTAGGTCTATGCCAAGCCTAGACACGGACTATTATTCTTCAGTTTGCTATGTATTCACAGGAACACTGGCATTCTCAGCTGCTGGGGGCTAAGCCAATGCAGCTTTGTGTGCACAACAATGGTTTTAGGTAAACTGTGGTTTATTTGGGATACTTTATTCCAACCTGCTGTTCCCACCATGTGTAAACACAGAACAACATGCTTGCTGATGGACTGATATAACTAAATTGCCAGCTGGACTGCCCTAGCCTAGCCTACTTCTATCCTCTCTGTCCTGGGACATAACCTGTCCTATCATTTGAGCAACATGGAAGGTCTCTCCATCCATAACAAAGGGGTTGGAGCTAGATGATCTTTAAAGTCCCTTCCTTATAGAATAAAAATCATTCTATAATTCTGTGATTAATTTAAAGTTGTGTTTCTTCTTGTGTCGCTTGTTTTAATGTTTAAATAAAACTTAAAAATTTTCAAGGTGGAGTGGAGATGCTTTCAGTTAATTGTGAAAGCTAAAATAATGTAGAGAGCCAGGGGAGTAGGTTTGGACCATTATTTCTCACAGCTAGCTTGAACAGGAGAGCGTGTCTCAGTGCCCCAGTCAACCTCTTGATACAGAAACAGGCTTATGTTCAACCTGTATGCTGCCCTTTCTGCTGATAACTCTTTTTATAGGATGAGGAATGAGACAGTTCAAGCACTTCCATCTCTAATCATGGTAGCACTAACACAGATGGAGTTTCTCAAAATAGTTTGTTTTTTTCTTTCTTTAAAAAAATGAGAAATTCATGACATCCTCAACTCAATCTGGATAGCACCAGACAGCCAGGAATTCTTCTGGAAAGACTATCTCAGTGCTAGCAAGCAAAGAATTGATTTAAATCTGTCCTTAGGACCCATAATGTTGCCAGTCAGTATAAAGAGGGAAAAAAGTCAGGCTTGTGGCCAAGACTGTGAGAAAAGGGTACATCATTAGCTATTCTGACTTGCAGTAGAACCCAGCATCCAGCTATTTCTGCCTCATATTGAATACTCAGGTGTTGAATACTCAATTTTTTTCCCCCCTAAGTGCTAAAATATAAAACTTTAAATTGCAGAGTGCAGTAATTGGCATGCAAGCAAAACTAATTTGGGATATGCAGTGTGTAATTTTTGTGTCTTCATGAGGAAAATGAACTGTTATCTGGAGTTATTTATTACTTTTCAGACACTGAGGCCAATAGGAATGAACAGTGAGCATCCTTTGTGCTAAATCCTGTCTCCAAATCACTGGCTTGAGGAGTGCTGCCCACTAAGAATGGTCCTTGGCCTCCCCTGAGCAGTGCCAGGGAATTGCTTTGGAAAAGTGGCTGGCCCAAGTGGACAACACATCAGGGAAAGTTCATAATGAGGCATCGCATCAGGGAAACTTCAGACTGAAAAAATAATATTAATGGTGGAACTATTTCACCTTCTAACAGGAATAATTAATTTTGGTGAGATTACTGTTTTCCTGGGTGCTGTTTAGCTGACACGTGTACATGTGTGTGGAGCCATAGGCCTGGAGTCAATGTCTGTCAGCAATGAACCCAAGTGAGAAATCTGACAGTTCTGTCTCTTTGCCAGCCGAACTTTTTCCTTGCAAATACTGTTCTGTCATTTATTTCAGTCACAGGAAGTGGGATTCTTGTATGCCTGGAATACGTCCACATCATATTTTAGTATTGTATAGTAGGTAACATTAACTTTTCTTTCCTTTTTCTATCGCGAAAAACATAATATATTACTCTAGAGCTCATCAATTAGTCAACTGCAACAGCGCAAGTTTTTTTGAGGTTACTTGAGAATGCTTTTGTGAGCAGCTTAAAAACAGCTTGAAAATTGTGTAGGGAGTAGCTAATGGGAGCAGCTTGAACTCTGAAGACCCAGGCTGGTCACAGTGTGGGAAGCAGTTGGGATTGTGGAAGAGGTGGTCTGGAAGCTTTCTCATGCCAAAAGCATCTGTTCGCACCTTTTTTTTTTTGGTTGCAAATGAGGCAAGTTGAAGGCAGAAGAGGTGCCAGAGTGTCTCAGAGTGGGAGGTGGGGATATAGGTCAGGGAGGAACATGACTGAGCAGGAAGGAGTATGTGTTCCAGGTCCTTCTCTCCAACATGTCCATGGCTGTTCTTGGTCTCACCTTCTTAACCTGCTGTATGAAACTGAGATCAAAAGTCAGTGGGAACAGGAAGATGAGTTTCTCTGTGAATCTGAGGCTCCTTGGAAATGCTCCCTTCACTCTGACAGTCCTGGAAATCTGCTTATGTTCCCTTCTGGTTCTCATTTTAGCACTTTCTTTTTTTTTTCATGTGTTTTCATGTGTTCCGTGTTACCAAGTCTCAAATTTTTAAATAATTTCTAAAACTTTGCTTCAGCCCCCTCCAAATGATCCTAAGGAGGATATTCCCTACTCCACGCCCACAACATTGCCATAAGAAACTTCTCATTTTCTCTGCCTCTTAATTCTAACAAGTAAGATAGAATTAACGTCTTTGAGACTTCACCAGGAGCATAAAAGAGCCTTACAGACCTCTCAGATTTGTCTCACCACAGGTGAAAGGATATATTCATAAATATTTTAAAAATCATTACCTTATTTCTGCCACTTTTCAGCCACCTTTCTAGTGAGCCAGAGTTTCACAGGCATGGTCAGCTCTCAGTTCTGATGGAATTTGATAGGAAAATTCATAAAGAATTTGTTGCTGTGTAGCTTCGGAGACATGGAAAGCGTACACTGCCCAGAAGGGTTGCTGCGTTGGCTTGGCTGGTGCCCAACACAGTGAGGTCGGTGCTCTGACACTGCAGGGTGTGGTCTACCCAGTTCAGCAGGGCAGGCAAGACTCGTGGCTTTGCACAGGTGCTGGTAACCAAGGGCCTGTCCCACAGAGCTACTCATCAAATGGTATCCTGTGGACTCAAGGGGGTGAAGGAAGATGGCAGGAGACTGGGGTTAAGGCATAGAGGGAAAATGTGGAATCTGTTCAGTTTAGCTGAAGCTGGGGATTTGTTTTTAGAATAAATTAGGTCTTAGAAGGGGGAAATTAGGCTAAGGTGGTAAATGCCAAGAGTTTTCTTCATTCCAAGGTTGTGTCATTTTTCCGTGGTCAGGATGCCAATTCTCAAGGAATCTTCAAAAAGCATTGCTACTTAACTTGTCCACTGGGGCATCAAATGTATCACACAGAAGCAGATGAAAAAATCCAGAATTTTTTTTTACTTTTTGGCAGATTCAATATGAAAAGACATCTGTTCCATTAGTACCATTATCAGCAACTACACATTTCATATGTTCACATTTGCCAGCTGCAGAATGAGAACACCAGTGAATAATCGTTTTTGTTGCCTGAGTGTGTCCATTGCCTCTTAAATTTTAGCTCCTTTGGAGTGTGTGAAGATAGGGAGAAAAAAATCATGCTTTAATTTAGCTAAAAGAGAAAAAGTTATTAATGTGACTGCAATGAGGCACAAATGAGCAGGTAAAAGTATTTTCCCTGAGCTTCAGCAGCTGTGAAAATTCACGATTTTTTAATCTATCAACCAAACCAGAGTTTCCAACATGGGCTGGTAGTGACTTTAAGGCCAACACAGACTCTTCCAGAAGACTTATTGATAATAAATTGTTATTATTATTAAAAATAACAATAATAATGATGATAATAATATCTGATAAAAATAAAGCCGTAAACAGCTGCAAAAATATTAATGAGCACTGGCCAGTACATCTTCACATTAAATGATTAATAATATACCTTTTGAATCTCAACCTAATAGACTGAAGTAGTTCAAAGCTGTTTAAAAAGCTTGCCCTAAATCTATTCTTACCTTTCTCAAGAAGCCATCCTTGTGCTTGCCAATCTTTAGGAATAAATACTAGAATAGACTCATACAATCCTCAGGCAAGGGGAATAAGGATGTAGCCTTTAATACTTGTGGGATTGTTGACTGGTGGTTAAACCTAGACATTCTCTTGTCTTGTGATTTTGATTAAATAATGCTATAAAGTACAGCAAGACAGTGCCTAAGAAATAAATTCACAAAAATATATTGATCTTTGTTTATAATATAATAAGATGTCTTTTGAGACGGAACTGTTAAAGCTATGATTTCTCTGGCTTAGAGTGTTCTAGAGGTAGAAATATTAAACTGTGCATCTGTACATTGACTGTCAGTTTCAGATACCACGTTAATTCCAGATAACAGTTAACTGTCCTTCCGCAGACAAAATGATTACACACTGCTTATCTCAAATCAGTTTTGTTTGCATGCCATTTTCTGCATTCTGCAAGTCATAGATTTAGTGCTTAGGGGGGAAAAAGTGATGCCAGTAGGAATTAGCTGCCTGCTGTGAACCCTCACTTTCATCAGTATCTTTTAATGCCTGGGGACAGGGGAATATGCTGCAGTGCTGAAAAGCCCCAGGATGCAGGTCTTGTTTCTCTTGAACAATACCAATTCCTGAGGTTAGTAATAATAATAACAACCCTAACTGCTCTAGGTGGTGAGCACATCTAATTTGGACTAGAAAATCTATGAGATTTCAGGAAACATGGAAGTCCTGAAGAATTGTGCAGTTGTGCAAACATTTCTACATCAGGAAACTAGCATGCACAGTACCATGCTGGCTCCTGTCAGTAAAACTGTGAAGGAAGATATCAGACCCCCTTAGTTCCATTAGCAAAACTACATCTTTTCTGAAGCTAGCCTTTCTGTTGACTAATTAGACATTTCTTACTAGTTCTGAAGGTATTGATTCTCATTTCTTAACCAAATCAAACCAAAAAGCCTTGACATCTTCAAAGGAGAAACTATTTTAAAAATACCTCGTTTAGGAATTTGCTTCATATTTTGAAAAAACAGAGAAATCAAAAATCTTTCAAAACATTCCTTTTTGCACCATTCAAAACAAAACAAAGCCTTGACAAACAAAGCTCAAGAACTTTATTTTGGGGACAGACATTCTACACATCTGTAAAAATCTCCATTGAACTTCACTGAGCTTCACATGCCCACTGAATCTCAGTGTACCATATTTGGATTGAGGCAAAAGAAAATCAGTGGGATCCATTCTTTAACCAGCTTTTTTTCATCCGTTGTCCCCCAGTGCAGTGACTGTGTGCACTCTGTCATTGTCCATCCTTATCACCTTGCATGTGGACTGATGGACTGTTTCCACAGTTGCCTCCCAGTACACTATTAATCCAGGATGAGAGCAGTCAGATGCAATGTCCCTCGTGTCAAGTGACTGATAGTGACATTTGTTTACCACATTACCAAGCTCTTTTTCATATTCTGCAATTTGATTTTCTCTCTGCTTTTTTGTTGTCCTCCACTCTGATTTATTAATTAATACTTTTGTTTATGCTTCTTGATGTTCATCTTCTGCAGAGGGAAATAAACAATAATGGAGACTTTAAGGGTTTCAATGAGTCTTGAGGGTTAGTTTTAGATACAGGGTATCAGAGTGCTGGGGGGATTTCAGACTTTGCCCAATTTATGTCTCATTCACCTTGCACAGATGCTGCTCAAGTACAGTCTCTTTTCCGCACCAAATGTGATGGAAAAGAAGTTTGCCTGCCTTGGAATGCACTGTGATGTGAAAGACTGTATACAGCTGCTAAAGCAGATAAGGTGGCCTGTGTAAATCTGTTTGAATGTCACAGTTATCCATGCCATACATGCTGGGATTCGTATTTCCAGGATTGGAAACAGCAAAAGTCCTGGATTTAGTTAAGTCAGTGTGTGTAAAAGCACATTGCAAAACTTGTCCTTGGCCCAAGGCAGCATGAGACCTACATTTAAAAATTCACTTTACAGTGTGTTCTACCTGCTCTTGTCTTTCATACATCTATTTTTTTCCCTTTTATGAATAAAATAAGGAGGGATTCATGGTATTAATTGTGCCCAAACACAGTGCTGTTTGCTCATCACTAACAGGTTCTACTTTTTCAGTTGGATAATTTATGCTAGAAATAAACTATTCTCTTGTCCTGAAAAGATTGCAAAGGAAACTGTCAGGTGCTAAAACCAACATTACTGTTTACCAAGAAGCAAAGTAGTCCATAACAACTTACCGTTGGATTGGACATGGCTGGGTTTGCTTTTTACTTTTGGAACTTTTTTTCCTGCTGAAAAATTTGCCATGTCCAACTATTTTAACGAAAAATCACCTTTTTAAACATAAAATATTATAGTATAGGAAAATCTAGAACTCTTCATATGACATGTTTCTGTTTCTAGAACATTTAGATTGACTTTATCCAGAAGGAGCAACGCTTAGCTCTGTTAGCACGGTAATTGGATAGAACCAGCAATGAGTACAGAGATGAAAGAGTGGATTCACAGATTTTAAAGTTAGCTTTTGATAAGTATAGAATAATCTTTACTGAGGGGTCAGCTTGTGAGTGTATGGAGTGGCTACTAAAAAAGTCAAATGTAACATTAATATATCTGCTAGAGGTACAATTCTTTCTGAAAGATATCTGCTTCAACTCAGGGAATGGCATTCTAATAATCTACATCCTTAGGTTAAGATCCTCCAAAAACAAGAATACAAAACAAACAAACAAACAAAACCCCCACAAACAAAACCAAACCTAAACCAAAACAAAAACCAAACAAATAAAAAAAACCCAAACCAAACCAAAACAAAAGAAATTGCAGTTGGCATTAACAGAGAGCAAAAATTCCTGTTCCCATGAGTGCAAAGACCGCAGAAGGCAAGTTGTTCAGATACCAGAAAAAGAGAAACATTAATTGTTCAGAGTCTAAGGTTCTATTGACATCAATGTTTCAGACTTGCTTTCTCACTTACATTAGGTACAGCAGCTTCAAACACAGAGCCACTGTGTTATCTGGAACAGAGAGGTATCACTGGGGTGTAACCAGATCCCGTGTTAATGTCACAGGCTTTTACTAGGAAGTCACCTGGTTTCTGTTGGGATTTTGCAAATCATACTGCAAGAATGTGTATTTTTAGTAAACGCCTGCAAACTAACAGTAATGATAATTTTGGTAAATGGGAATTCTTAATCTAAAAGTCAAATGATTGAAAAACCTTGAAATTCTACCCATCCGCCCCATACATCTGAGTTTTTCCACTCATCAAGTTGTGAAAGCTAATTTATTCTTGGCTTCTTGAGGCTTAAGGAGATGTAAAGATTTTGCTTTTTTTTTTCCCCCAAAGAACAGTATCTTATCAGAAAATTTACACTTTTTCCTCAAAGTATCATTAAAGTACCTGTATTATGAAAGGAGCAGGTATCCATGGTGATCAGCAATTTACTATCTTTTGTTCTCAGTTTTCACTTCAAAGAGAGTAAAATAATGACTCTCTATTTTGCTTAATGGCTAATTTCTTCATAAGACAAGATAAACTGTAAAATGTCAGAACAGGGTTATAAATTACTTGCTAAATTAGCTAAACTGATCTCTGGCAAACCAACATCTTAAATAGAATCATGTTATCGATAGCACATTCTCATTCTAAATGAAAACAAGATATTGCAAGATATTATGCAAGGAGAGGTAAGTTATCCACATCTTTGTTTGGGCTTTTTTGGTTTGTTTTAAATGAAGAAATTAAAAATTAAGAAATATGTCAAGACTGAATCTGCACAGGATTAAGGAATACTCACATGAATATGTGCAGTTTTCTCCTTTTAGCTGCAGAGTGGTTGCAAATTCTGAAGATGACAGAGCTGGATCCTTCTTTCAAGTGCACATTAATTTTGTGGTCCTATTGGAATTATATTCATGCGAAGATTATTTTAAACTTTTGGTTTTTGTTGTATGAGAACCACAAGATCTCATTTCCTTATCATAACTGTGGCCATGCTGAAGACACGGTACCAGGCTGAATGGGCCTCCAACCAGACCCAAACCCACCTGGACTTACACTCCTCGTTCCTAAATATCCAGTTATGTAAATGAATATATCTTCAGCAAAGCAATGGAAGTGAGGTGTTCTTCAGAATTATATAACCCTATTAATATTTTAATCATTAATCACAGATTAAAGTTTAAGTTCATAGCACGAAGATCTAAAAAGGATGGTGGTAGTTTTGAAGGTTATGTATTTTCAAGGAAAGCAAAATTTCTATCTCTTACATTTTCTCATTCATTATTATGCAACCAAAAATAAGATAGAGATTAGAATTTGAGTAGAAGGAAGTACTTCATGCTGGAACTTTGAAGAATTCTGAAAAATGATAATTTAGAACAGGTCATTTTATTATTGTTGTTATTATTCTTACCAAAAAAATCAGTATTGGTATCAGTTAATGAGAAACTGTCATTTTTACATCAGTAGATGTAGAGAAAATAAAGATACGGCCATGCTTTTTGCTATTTTATTCCTCCAAAATTACAGAAGTTGCAGTGAAATAGAGCACTTGTCAATAGCAATTAAAATGTCCTTTCATTTGATTTATTAATCCAGAATTTAAAGAAACTTTTCTATAAACTAAAAATGAAAATGTGAGGAACAAATACTGCTCCCCTGGATGAAGCCTAGACATAGGACTGTGTTTTTGAGTCCTATTAGTCTGGCAATCTTGCAGGCTGACCACTCCAATTTAATCAGCCTCCTAAGTACAAAAGGTAGTTTGCTGGCAAGCAAAGATTATTAAGTCTGCACTGTCTGGCTTGCAACTCTGAATTCAATGTCTGCTTTTAGATAAACAGGGCTATTAGAACTTGACAAATTTGTCACCACCCAGAGACATATATTTCTGCCAAGCTGTATTGGTAAATAAAGGCTTTTTAAATCACTTTTCAAATCAGATTAATGCTTTTCTACCTACAAAACCAAGATAAAAAGGTAAAGATTGGTAAAATCCAGACACCAGTCATTTAGTGTTGGATCTCTCTGTCTGCACTTGGATTACCTTTTTTTTTCCAGCCTTTTGTTATAGGATATTTTACTGTGGTTTTGATTAAAAGTAATTTGCTACCTTGCTCGTTCTATCTGTGCAGCAAATGAATGGTCCCCAAAACTTTTCATGTGCTCTGCAGCACAGTATTTTGCAGATATTCTCATTTCCTTACAATAGTTCTCAAACAACTTTTCATGGAGAGGTTGTGATGCTGGAGATGCCCAAATAGGCAGCTGGGTAATGACAGTTCTTCAGACCTTCAATCTTTTTCTCTCAAAGTGATATTCTCTAGTATCTTACAAATGATTTTCCAAAATATCATTTGTCATACTTATATTTCCTGGCATTACTTATAGCTGGATCAGAGCACGTGAAAAGCAAGTAAGGCAAAGCTTTGCACGAGCGTTCTTTGTAGTGCCCATAGCTGTTCTACAGGCTGTAAGTTATCAACACCACTATGGAGCCACATGGGAAACCAAACCCTTCTTACCCATATGCCCCAGAGAAAAATTGCCCAGCAATAAAGAGGGGATAGAAAATAGTGGAAACCTGGTAAATAAAAAGCAGGCTGCTCTATGGTTAAAAATGAAGGCTGTCTTTTCCTTTCAAGCTATTATATTGTGATAGAACTTAAGACAAGAACCCACTATACAAGGTGTCATCATTTCAGCGTGGTTTGCTCTTTTCCAGACATGCAAAATGTCCAGAGTCCAACAGCAGCACCCAGAGTGGGGTTGCTGGAGGAAATTTTTCTTCCACACCCTTACCTGCACACTGTTGCAATGTCTAGGCATTCAAGCAATGCTGGAGCCCACTCCAGACTGCTTGGCCAACGCTTTAAATGGGGTACTCATTCTTCCTCTTCATGGCCTCAGGGGGAAATAAAAAAAGTAGGTCACAATAAAGTCACTAGAAGACTTTTTCCCAAAGTATTTTGACGAAGAAAATAAGTCTTTTATCTGCTTTGATTCTTCTGGGAAGATCATTGGGATGTCTATAGTGAATGAATGGCATATTTTTGGCCTCAGATCCAGAATAATAAGACAGTTACTCATTTTTAGAACAGCAGCTTGTCAGATCTAACCTTCCTATTGTTGAAACAAACTACTGGTTTTTTACATGATTAAAAACGAAAAACACTTGCCAGAAAATAATATTAGTTCATCATACTAAATACCAGAGCTTTAGAATCATGGAAATATGTTTCTTTCTTTAATTATGAAGCTAAACTTGGGGAATTACTCTAAACCCCATGAGGTGACCAGAAGCAGGTGTTTTCTAGCAGGAAGATGCAGAATTTTTCCTTCAGCTTCAACAGATTAGTTTCCTGAATGTTTTTTTCTGAGGAGCATCACATCTGAGGCTAGGTGAAAGTAGTACCCAGGTACTCATATGGGAGTAGAAAAGACCGGCAGTCTGGATTTTTTACAAGCAATTGTATTAACTCATGGAAACTCCAGGCAGAGTCAGTAAGTCCGGCTTCCTTGGTAAGACTTGCAGCCAACCTGGCTGTTGGGAGGCCTCAATACAGAACCAGTCAATAAACCAGAGATCCTGTTTTTAAGCTGGAATAGTTCACTGACATCTTCCTGGACGTCCTGAATTCTCAGTGAGTATCCATCACGAAAGCAGGAGTTACCTCTGAATGTTAACACTACTTTTCTCAAGGGATCACCTGAGCTTTTCAGGATAAAATACCTGCAATATTTTTAGTGTGGCAAGAATATAACATCATCATTTAGTCAGATACATCTTACTCTATTGCTACATTTTTGTGTCTTTCTATTCTGTTTATTGTCCAGCTATAAACCTTTATATTTACACTTATTCTTTGTATCAAAAATGAAATTTAAAGGGACTTCCTGTGAAACAGAACACCTCCCTGTGGCTGGGGCTTTCATAAACATTCTGCCTTTGCTGTAGAACAATTCCTATAAACAGATTTTTCAATATGCCTTGCAGGAACAGGTTGTATACACTATGCTGTTTGAGAAAAAAAGAAATTCTCTCATTAAAAGTCAAAGCAGTTCATAGGATAAAATTATAGGTTCTGGTGAAAAGCTTCAGTGAGTGCAGTGCTGAGATCTAATGCACTCTCCTCAGGTAATGTGAAAGTTATTGTGAATGGCTCACCTCAGCACTCAGAGCTCAGGCACCGAACCATCATTTGGTTTAATTTCACCACAGACCCCATCCATCACAGCTCACTGTAAGGCTGAACAGCACAGTCATACCATCTCCTGCTCCACAGGTCAATAAAGTTACTGCCTTCAGGCAGTGATTTACCGTGTTGTTATTCTTCAGTAATTCAAAAGATTCAGTCATGTTTTCACAGGCAAACAGATTTGTTGCCAGAGTTTAATATTGTTTTCTAAACCCTATGCTCCTGTGAAGCAGAAACTCAGCTCAGCTTTAAATGTTTACTCTTCAAGCCTTTCTCCCTTCTGGGACTGGAGTGTCACTAGGTGGAGACTTGCACAGTTTTGAAATGGCAGTATGATATAAATTGGCATAAATTGAGCTGGTGGCTTGAAAGAAATGTTTGTGAATAATGTAGCATATTTTTCTCAGTATTTTGAAAGTTCTGGAGTGTTTCTTATTCTGAAACAAGAAATAGAACTAGACTCATAATTTTCATGAGCCTCAACTACTTTAGGGGCATTGTTGCAGGTGTAGTGGTATTAGGTAACCACATTGGGAAGTAACTTTTGTTCATTATATGTCAATATTAAAATCACAGAATAAGAATTACAAGGTATCTAATGGGACAGATGTTGGAATAACTTTCTCATTATTTCTATTTAGTATTTTTTTCCAATTTAGTCTAAATTAAAATACAATAAATCTGTAAAACCCACACTAATATAATTTTCATTTTCTTACTGGTATTGTGTCTACCTGTGTATCTAATATAGTCATATGTAATACACTAAATACTTTGAGACTGTATATTACTGGTGATCTTTTGATCTAGGCTGTAGATACAATATGTCTTTATTTTCTACTTCCTTCAAATCTGAAACTTTGAATGTGTGTTAGCTTGCACCTTTGCTAGGCATATATCCCGAATTTCTTGGGACTTGATTTCTATGGCTGGACATCAGGAGCCAAGGTCTAATTCTCACTGACCTATGCTGCATCAATGGTTGTACACTACTCTTTGAAATGTGTCACAGCAAAAAGCTCTTTTACTACACGTCAAAGAATTACTTCACAAGGCTTAAAACTTAGGGGTGTTAGAGGGGCATCTCAGAACCATCTCTTCTTCTGGGTTCCACAATATGCTGGACTTCACAAAATACCATGGTAAATAGATACCATAAACTCTCTGAAGTCAAACAGTCAACAGCTGAAAAGCCAATTTCTACTCGCATCTCTCTTGTTGGTAGCTACCCAATTGCACGTGTATGGTCCCACGAGGGAGCAAATGAGGAAACATGCATTTATCCTCTGTGCCCTCAAACCAGTTCTCTGGCTCTTTTCTCTTGATTCTTATGAAAACCTTTCTCAACTGTTATGACAGGTTTAGCAGCAGTAGAGAAGAGTGCCCTGAAGGATTTTTGAAGCTAGGACATTCAGGAATTTCAGTCTCTCCAGTCATCATTTGCAGCAAAGGAAATTTCTGATGTGTTCAGGAAAAAATATTTTGGAAATGAGGGAGGTCAATCACTGGAGCAGGTGACCAGAGAGATTGTACAACCTTCATCCATTGGGATGCTCAAACTTGTTTGGACATGGCTCTGAGCAACTTGATACAAATTGGAAGTTTGATTTACTTTTAAAGTTATCCCAGTTTTGAATGGGGACTTCTAACCAAATCCTTATTTTTCTTTAATGCGGTGATGAACTTCTGCATTGAAACTCTCACAGTTCTGCAATAAATTTAAAAGAATATAATAAATTATTGAGAAGCTTTGTAGAAAATGACATGCTCCATTTAGGTGCCTTTGTATTTATATGGTATGTTTAGGAATATATTTAACTTTTTGTGCGTCCGAGTTTTCATCATTTCCATAGTAGAGAAGTAAATGGTAGTAAATTGACCTGTTATCCTTTTCAAAAGATCATAATATAAGGTCCAACTTTTTCATAAATGCAATATCTGGAAACTTCTGGGGCTCCACAAGGACAAAGTTAATTCCTCTACCTAATAACTGGTCACGGTTCTGTGGAATATCAGAGGATCGTATCTGTCTGCTCTGAAATTCATGTGGTCAGGTTCACTTTCTGTTTTCCTCTGGGTTGATTTAATCATAGTGAAAATCCACTTACATGTATGGCAGCATAAAACGAAAAACCAGAATTTAAAAATTAGACAACTTTTTGACCTTTAATACTGATTCTTACTCCCACAACACTATTCAAGCGTATAACTCACTTTTCTTCTAGTAACAATTGAAAATATTCACTATACTGGCAATACTTTGCAGGAAAATTACAGTGTGAAGACAGAATCAGAAACATAACGGAAAATGGAAAATATATATAAAGTATATATATATTTATTTATAGTATACTCTCTCTATATGTATAAAATATAAGGTTCTTACAAGTTCTCACAAGGTTTTTATGGGGGGTTTTTCGGGGTTTTTTGGGGGGGGGTATTTTTAAATTAAACAAATTTTTAAATTTGTTTGGCCTTTTGTGTTTCCCCATCCCCCCCAACCCCAACTAACTAACTCAGTTCTGAGACAAGGGCATTGAAATCCACCAAGGACAGCTAATACTTGACAAATACAATGCCTTAATCTAGAGACTGGGATAACCACAGACACAGACAAAATGATAATGACAAATAGACTTGGCCACCTCTTGTGGCTCGAGTCAGAATATGCGAAGACCTAACAGATAGTAAAAAGTTGTTAATTACTTTTATTTAGTTTTGACTGTAGTTTTGAAGCAAAGTACATCGCTGGAGTCTTTACAAAGTTCTTTATCTTCCAAAAAAGCCACTGGAGAGCCCTTATGAAGAATTTTATATCTACACTATAATAAGCTTTGATGAAAACCTTGAATTAAGATCATTAACAGCAAAAATAGCATAATTGCCTTTGAGTAATCTTTTTTTTTTTTGATAGAAGGTAATAACTTTGACTTTTATGTGACTGCAGTTTCCTTACAGATTGAAATTCCATGAACCAGAGAGGGCCCAATGATGAAAACAAGCAAGAATGCAGCTCTCACCTACTGTTTGGGGAACCACTGTGGAATGGAGAAAATAATTTGTTTCAATGCTTTGGCCAAGGGATAATTAGCATAAAAACACTTCAAAAATGGAAAATATAGGAATTTATTGACGAAAAAAGTACAGACCCTGTGTCCTCTCATATTTTCAAATAGCTGGTCTTATAATTCAGCCCCTTGAGCTGCAAGTGCCACAGCAACAATGCCAGTATACCAATAGCGTTGAATTCATAGAGGCAGAATAACGAGGCCAAGCTTTATTATGTTGATTAAAAAATGGTTTCTGAGTTCTGTTCCTGGTGCTGGGAGAGAAATTCTCTGCATCTGAATAAATGGCAAAACTATTCATTATTGATTTCACCCCTTCCTTCTTTTTCTTCCCCCACATAGGAGGAGGTACACAGTGCAGAAGACAATGTGAGCTTTTAATTTTGTGTCGTGCAAGCGAGCTGTTCAGGCAATCCGTCATGGGTCTGAGCCTCAGAGTAGGACCATATCCAGTGAGAAGGATTATTTGCAGGAGAAGTAAGGATAATGGTACTTTTGAAGGCTAATCACACACATATGAAGGGAGGGAGTTTGGATAAGGGAGAAATGGAAAAAAAAAAATCTGGAATACACAAAAGTCTCTGTCTAATCTTTGTGAAGTGAGGTTTTGAGAGTTTTTCCTAGGAGTGTGAGCAGGCCTGGTTTAAAAAGAGACTCAGAATAAAAGAAGCCACTGAATTTTGTGACCGCATACAGATAAAGAAACAGATAAGGACATATATAATCATGGGAAATGGAAATGCAGAAGGATGTTGAGACAGACAACCTTTTTGTAGGAGATGTGATGTGTTTCAGCACGTTGGATAATGCTCTCCACCTTTTCTCTCCTCCATTGGCTTTTAATGTACTTTGTAACAAACAGAGAAACAAGCGCATGTGATCCAGCTCCACCAGCCTATGCCATCTTCAGACATTTTTGGTCAGATTTACATTTGTTACTGTAATGATCTGTCACCTAAGTAAAACAAGGAGACTCTCATTCAGTCTGTATTATGTCCAGAAGTAGAGACGGCTTCAGACCCAGAAAATCACAAACTTAAGTAACCATTTTTTCTCTTTTGTTTGTTTATCCAAAATATTTGCTAGGAAAATAACAGAAGAAATATTTTGAAGATATCCTTATAGTTGATTTTGCAGCCTTGTCTGTTTACTCACAGTTTGTCCTTTATTGCAGATACCAATTGAAATTATTCCTATCTTACAGAATACCTGCACATGAAGTAGATTATTCAATAAAATTTTTCCAATCCTAGTGGCTTTGATTTATGTACTCAATCTAGTGAAATGCAATTAAACCACCATTCAGAAGTGGGTTCACCAGTCATCAGTCCCAGGCTGTCTTGGCTAAATTAAAGTTTGAGGTTTCACAGCAACAGAGATAATATTAATGTTACATTCATGTTGTCCCATGTGCTAAGGGGCAAAGGAAATACTGCCTTCAGGAGAAAGGAATAGGTGCAGGCCAGGGTTTCCATCCTCCGGTCCAATGGGTCAAAAAGGCTTCAAAATAACATTTGAATAAGTTATCTGAACTTCAGGTTCTGTACTGAATCACAGGCCATTTATTACAAAGTTTCTTCACCAGTGGAATGGCGTAACATATCTTGTCATATTGCTAGGATGACGTATTTTTTTTTTAGATTATCTATAAAGGTTGTTTCAGCTGGTTACAATGCTTCTCACAAATGTTTTCATCATTTCAGACATGAACATGCCCCATGGAATCACTGCCTACTGCAGCAAACAAACTACTGCTCTAATTTTTCAGGATTAGGCCAGATCTAGATGACCAGAAGATGACAAAACTACATTTGAATGCTGCCTTGGTTACAGTGAGACACTACAGGGTAAGATCTGAACATGTCTCCTAGTTTCACACAGATGAAAAACAAGTTGATGTGGATTCAGCTCATCGAAAAATTATAAACTTTACTTACTGACTAGGTTTCTGTTGATCAGACTGTGGTAAAAGAAAATATTTTGAAAAGACTGTTTCTAGACACATAAAAAAGAAGAAATGTGAAAGGCAAGAAAAAGACTAATTTGTTTGGTCTCATATGTTGAATATAGGTTCGGATTCCTTGGAAACAAGTTCATTAACTCAAACTGTCTGAAAAATTGCATGAGAGTATCAGAGAAATCAATAAACAATTTGTAGGCAGGTGTATTTGGAACTATTTGTAGTTTCAGAAAAATGTCTTCAAAGCTGAGGTCTGCCACTAAAACTTCATTGACACTTTTGGGTTTTTTTTACCTCCAATACATGGTCAGAAATCCCACAGGACTTTGTTCAAGACTGAGGTAGACTTGGGGATTCAAGCACTACAGAGAAACAAGTAAAAATGGAGGATTTGTCTGAACTATCGCTTAATGTTTACCAGAGTGGCACAAATTTTAAAGTTATTATGGTGAAATGAGAGTAGGGAAGGAAAGGAGCCCAAGAATATAAACTAGATTAGTGTGTAACAGCTGGAGGAAGTGTTGTCTCATAGACTCTTTGATATTCAAGATAGATCCCACCTATTCTGGGATGACGTTAGATGTCCAGACTTTGTTCATGTCAGAAGTGGGCAAATTGCCAAGTTCAAATCTGTTGCAAAAATGATTCCACATGGTATTCTTCTAAAAGAGATGAATCAAATGCTTAAAATCAGGTGGATTTTGCTTTAATAAGTTTCCTTTGCTTATTCTAAAATGGTGGGAACAGAGAGCCTGTGTTGGAATAGATGATATCGGGGAAACTTTGTGTTACAAGGGCTCAGTGAAGCCATTACACAGTGAAATCCAGTTTCTTGATTTTCACAGTGTAGCTCTGAGCTCAGATCCATTCCTGCCTCAAAGGTTTTGTTCCCCACCTGACGTTATTGAATATTAGAAGAATTTCTGACAGAATGTTTCCCAAAGGCAACAAATTTCTATAATACAGCGTTGTTCAAAAAACATGCAATACCTTAGTTTTCTTTTCTCATATAACTCCAAATAAGTTAATATGTTCCAGAGAATGTAATTTTTGCAATACTGTGGGTAACAATAAAATTCCAACATGTAATGTTCTGTATAGTAACAGATCTTAGGAAATGGTTTCTTAACTGCCTACTAAAAACTTGCACTTCATTTTTCCTATAGTCTCTGCTTTCAAACAACAATCCTCAGCAGCCAATAAATAAAAAATTCCCCCAGAAAAATCCAGCTTTGATTTGCTTGTGATTCTTTCTTCTTTTTCAGCTTATTCCCACTCAGTGATGGCCTGAACTGTAACTGGATTTTTTTCCTCAAAAGTATTTCCCAAACTTTTCTGGGACTAGGTATTGGAAATAGTATCTTCAATATATTAGCTCCTCATTCTACATTTGGAAGTTTTTATTTCTCATCATTTGGCCACACAGATTATGACAGTTTTTGTGGCTTTTAATAGGTCTCATTGTATTTTTAAATTTCAATTAATTCAATAATTTGAATTTATACGATCTCGTATTCAATAATTTGAATGCACATCTGTCGCCCTGGGTTCTGCAGTGTTTCGATGTTTTTATTTCTGTGATAGAATTTCTCATGCATTTTTCTATAAACATAGTCCTTGTTTTCCTAACCGGCCTATATTGTTTTGAATTCCTGTATTGTTTTGAATTCCTTTCTCCTAAGGCGGAGAAAGGTGATAGACTGTGTCAGTGTCCTGTGGAATTGGAGAGGTGGTAACCTCATCTTCCAATCCACGGTTGTCTTTAGAAACATATAAAAATGACTGAATAAAGAAGGGCAGGGGCTTTTCCTGCCTGGTGGTCCTATCCTGACTGCTTGAGTCTGCGTGCTTCTTTCGTGCTCAAGTGCGACACACATCACATGTTGAACTTCATGGCTCTGACTCTTTGGAAGCAACTCAGAATAACATCTGTCTTTTTTCACAGGTTGATCATAATACTGACGTGTGGTTGGAAATTGCCTGCCATATCCTGGTCATTCTCAGTTACATGAAACTTGTGGGCATTTATAGTAGTAAAAAAAATGTAATTAAGTATCAAGTGCCCTTAATTTTTCTATGGAATATTTCCATTTTCATCTGTATTGACAGTGCTCCTAGCATGGATTTATCAGCAAACATCACTGGCATCAACATGATGCATGCCTTATGCAAAAAAATACAGATGAAAATATTCAGATCCATCCCAATTCCCACCCGTCAGGAGTTGTGATAGAGAAGTCTCTTCAGGCAAATGTTTTTTTCTTTTCAGTGTTGTCCTTCATTGCACCAAATAATTCACTGTTAATTGCCAACCATTGCCAATCCATACTTTTGCTGGTTTCCTACATACTTTACATTTCTTCCACATTTTATTATCTTTGTTTTTCTTTAGGAAAGCTGTCTTTCACTCAAAATATTTATTCTCCTCCAGAAAACAAATAAAACAAATATTTTCCATTGGAAAGAAGGACATGGTTTCCCAATTGGCTCCCGTTATTTCTATTAAGTCACTACACCTTTTTGGAACTCTGAAAATCACATAACCCTTTGAAATAAGCTTAAATGAGAGAAGGCTTGAATTCATTTTGACACAAAAGGTAAATATTACTCTTTCAAGTTTTTAGCATATGATTATTTTGATTAGTAACCTATGTCAAAGATTTTGAGCTAGTAAACATTCTGTCTCTGTTCCCAGAAAAGTTAAGATCTTGAGTAAATACTGGAAAGCTTGAATGGTGTCACAGGTAAATATTGACAGAATAAAATAAATTACTTGTGAAATGTGGCATAATGCTGTAATCAACAGAAAACTGAGAGGTGGTTAAGACGCCAGCTTGATGGAAAACAAATGTTCAGAAATTCTAACGGGAAGATTCATCTGCTCATAGATGAACCTTCCTCTCAATATCTGAGTAATTCTGAAGGACAACATTTATTTTACACTTTGAAGCACAGAATCAAGTTTAAAGGTCTGAGTTTAAACAACGCGTAATGTAGTCGAATCAGTCTTGAAAGAAACAATTTTCAGATACAACTGTGTGGGAGATCCGGATGTCAACAGGACAGATGGAGAGATATTGCAGCTTATCATTCTTAGATGAAGGAATGTGTTAAAATAATTTATCCTATTTGTATTTTTATGCTTCCTACAGTAGATAACTTATAAAGGCTCTATCTATAATTTGTCAGTCTAGCACAGCTTGCTTTTACTGAGAAAAGTAGAGAAGGCATGAAGAAAACTGTGATATTCTTTAATATTTGTTGAATAGAGTGCCAGAAGGAAGATTTAACATTTTTTCATGCGTCTCTTTTAAAATGAAAAATCATTTTGCTAGACATCGATTTCCAGAGGAATTGAGAAGCTTGATTAAAGACTAAGAGTTTGGTTACTTAAAGTAGAATGAGATGTGAAAATAAGAACATAATAGGATAAAAATATGCATGATTTGAAGTTTTAAATGGAGTGTCTGTGCCAGGTTGTCTCTGACTATGTGATAACAAAATTACGGCTTACAGGGAAAAACCAGATCAATTTGTTTACTTCAAACACCTCTTTTCTGACCATTGGACTCTCAGTTGCATATCTAATTTTTTTTGTCTTCTAAGACTGTTGTGAAGTTGCCAAATGTCTGTTGCAGCTGTGGCACACTAAAGTAATTCCATATTGATCACAAACTTCGAAATATGGATAAAGCTTTTGAATAGACTTGGTCCCAAATGTTGATCACTTGGCCTTTTTTTTAAGAGATGGTGAGATGACATCTATTACAACTGCTGTCAGTCAGAAAGCTGAATTTCAGGACTGCGTTTTGAAGGAAACCTAGAGAATTTTTATTTTTTAATTTGCAATATTTCTGTAAAACATCATCTAGAACAGAATTCTCTTAGCAAGTCCTAAGGCCTCCAGCTTCTCTGATTATTAAAGGCAAGTAAAAAGTTCTTAAGGCTCCTTCCTTAAAGTCTACTCTTTTCCTTCACTTTCTTATGTTGATGGTAGAAGTTGACAGGTCTGACAAACTTGCAAGGTTATTGGTAAGGTATTTGTAAGCATGATTTTGTAGCTTATAAAAATACTCCTTCCTTGCACAGTGTATTGCAGATAAATACCTCTACTGAGGACCCTGGTTGTTACAGCTTGTTTGAATAAAGAGTAGGTAACAGGGTCTGAGAGGGAGAAAGGGAAGAATGGCGTTTTCCCTCGTCTTGCACAACAGAGAATGGCCTTTATAAATAAGAAAACAAGAGCTGGTGTCAAGGACAAGACACAGCTATCCAACCTTTTCACTACTTGGTGAAGTATTCTACAAGATGGATGGGATTTCTTCGCCAGAGGAGTGTCTTTCAAGTGGAAAGCTGTGTCATGTGTACTCGTATTAGGTCATACGCATCTAATTGTTCACTTCCTTGAATAATAAGTAAGCATTGTTAGGACCCCTCTTTGTGAAGGCTAATTACCTCCATTTTGCTCTGCTGTCCTGGCAGCATGGTTTTTCCTCAGATACTGACTTGGTAGAAATGGTTTGTCTTGAAATTCAATTTGACTTTGGCTACAGCTCAGAAAAAAAACTCAGCACTCATTAAGGTTACTAAGGATGAAGTTTGTATTTTATGAATTTCTCAATACCGTCTTTTTAGATGGAACTGCCATTTTTCTGGTGTAAAAAACACAATAGTTCATATCATCTTGTAGGTAATTTCAGCCTACAGGTTCTCTGGCTTCCCAGATAGGTGAGATTTATTACCCTGTGAGGCTTTTCTCAGGAAACAGATGAAAAATAATTTATTGAGTTGCCTTTTAGTGATGACTTTTAAATGTGTAGTTAAATGTCTGCTTTCTCTCTGTGCATGGAAAATCCTAGTATAATTTTTCATAATTCTACCTTTAGGATATAAAGAATGCATTTTTTAAAAATTATTTTTTGTCTTTTTTTTCTTTTTAAGTGATTAAACATTCTGCGATACTTGATGGATTTCCTTTATCATTCTTAATGTCAATATTTCAAAAAATAAAATGGTTATTGTTGCCTTTTATAACACTCCATCCAATAGTATTTAACTTCAATTAGGCATATCAACGCAGAAGTACAAAGATTTCATAAGTTTTAAGTAGCATCTGATATAATAAGTATCCATTAAATTCAGAACATAGTTACAGATATGCACAATACAGGTCTGAAGCCTGATTAAACTAATGTTGAATCTTCAACTTAGATTTTAGCATTTGAACTCTCAATTAAATTATGTTAATTACATTGCTTAAAATATTTTTCCCAGCTATTGTGAGTGTTAAAGTAATAAAACTTAGGTGTTGGATAGCAATAATTAATTCCAGTCCAGGCTAATAGTAGCAGCATCTGACACAAAACTTAAATCTGCTTCAGGACTCCAAGATAGAAAACTGCTGTATGCAGCAGCAATTTATCAGGGACTTCCAAACATCATGCTGTTTACTTAAAAGTTGATAAATGCAGCACTTCAAGCCTCTCTTCTGCAAGGTGTCCACCTTCTCCTCATCTTCCCTGCTTGGTAGACCTTCATTCAACTACAAGATAAAACTCCTGCAGATTTGATCCCAAAATGAGCCACTCTGAGTTAATTCCCTTGATTTAAATGAAGTTCCTGAGCTTTTTGGTATTAAGAGTGAATGTCATGATGGAAGATTTGGTTCAATAATTACAGCCTGTTGAAGTCAGTGGGATTTGTGACAGTGCAAAGAGTTACTGAGCATTATGCAAATGAGCCCAAATCGTTATACAGTTATTAAATGACTGTGTGCACCAGGAAGGAAGAAAAACTCTTGGTGGCTATAAATGCTTATAATTAACACTGGTGGAAAGAAATGAAGCAAAGGGCAATCTAGGCTGAATGCTAGAAAAAATGCTTAATGATAAGGTCCATCAAACTGTATAAAAGTTCACTGACTAATGGAAGCAATTTTCAGTTATAACATTGAACTGGACAAAGAACTGAACTGTGTTCTAGGAATTTTTTCTGACATAGTGAGTTGAATAGTGACTTTTCAGAATATGTGAATAATTATTTTCTTTAAAAATTTTGTTAGCCAGGCTGTAGGTTTTGGTAATAACTTCCTTTCTGCTTGAAGATTTTGTATTTTGACCTGCAGATGTAGGGAAATACATGTAACTTTGAAAATATAATTCTGGTGGTGTGACAGGTACAAATTTTCCAGTTGCCTTTAGAAAACAAAACGAAGGAGAGTTCAGTACTTCCAGGAGAAATCTAGACTGAAGCGTTTCCTGCAGAATTGAGAAATGGGAGAATGGCCACAGGCTAGACAAAACTGTATTTAATTCTTCAGTCATGCCCACAATCACAGAATGGTTGAGGTTGGAAGGGACCTCTAGAGAGCCTCTGGTCCAATCTTGGACTCAAGCAGGGTGACCTAGAACCAGGACTGTGTCCAGTCAGCTTGTGATTCTCTCCAGGGATGGAATCTTCAAAACCTCCCTGATCGACTTGTGCCTCTCCTTGGTCATCCTCACAGTCAAATAGTGCTTCTCGTCATTTAGAAGGAACCTTCTGAATTCTAGTTTGTGTCCACTGCCTCCAGTCCTGTCACTAGGAAAGCAAATTACCTGGTTACTAGCCAACATAAGTTTTCGGTTTTTGGACGCTGTTTACTAAAATGGCCAAAACCTGCCCAGACTATTTTCTTTTTCCTTTATTTAATACCAATTCCATTTGCAAGCAGAGAACTCCTTGAAAAGAGAAAGTTTACTCTGTAGCTGTGTTTTCAAACTGTAATCATCTAATTTGTGAGAAGGTGAGAAAATGTAGATTGTGCATGGATTTCATATCACCTCTGTGAGGTGATGCAGTGAAGATTAAGAAGGATTCTGAAAAAGCTGAATTTGTAAGCCTGAAGTCTGAATTATTCAATCATATGTTGTTCAGTCCATAAGAAGCTGCAAAATACAATTTTTCCCACGTTAAAAAACAGACTGGTAATACCTGTACCTTCTGTTTTTATGATTAATGCTTAAATTGGAAGCATCCAACAATCCTCTCTTAAGTGGTGATAAAAAGAACAAGAGGTTGGGATAAGAAATCTGCTACTACTCTAAGCAAATGCATCTTAGAAGGAAGTTTCACATGACACTGTTATTAGTATAGACCCAACAGAAGTTTGTTTTAGGTTTATATGAGTGTTTTTGCAGAAGATTCAGAAGAACCAGTTCAGTCCCGTATCTACATAGACATGTCTGTGCTCATATGCAGTGAAAGAGGCCTTACATACATACTTTTTTACCATAATTACCAAGAGGAAAATTAATCATCACAGAAGTACCTTGTGAAATTCACTGAGCAATTAGTTAATAGTCAGCATTTTATATATAAAGCTAAATATTTATTTGTGAATAAATATGCAGAAACAATTCCCTATAATCTGATTTATTATTCATAACAAATAAAAGAACTTGACAGTAATTCAAATACTAAGTAACACAGAATAATTTTTTTGTCAAAATCAGTGACAGATGATTTTTAGCTTAAGGTGAAATAAAATATTGGAACATGACTTTGGTAACTAACGTATAGCTGCAAAGATTGAATGTTGCTGAACAGCTTGGTTGGATGCCTTTCCAATAATTTGCAAAGCCTTGAGGATTTCACAGTGATTAAATCTACCATATGTTTTTTTTTTTTTTTCAAAGGCCAATTTTGCCAGGCCATCAGTTTGTATGCAGATTAAACTGCCAAGTGTGACCAAACTTTCAGAATCAAGTAAAGTAAATGTTAATTGCTTGTAACTACTTTTGGTTTTCTTACTGCAATTGGAAAGTTACAAAATAAAGAAGATAGGTAATAAATGAAATTCCCATTTGGGATGACAGCTGGAGTAGCAGAAAATTCTCCTGTTGTCATGGGCTATAGCTACCAGTTATTTTACATATAAATCATTTCACTCATCACTGGTTGACAGGCTTTCTTGGCACCACCAACATTTACAGTGGCTGATTCTCTAAGAGAAGGCTGAGAAATATTTTCCTCTCTACCTGCTTATGAATGACTTGTATTTGGTACCAGAAAGAAGGCCGATTTCTAAGTACACATTGGAGGTTTTGGGCCCCGGAAATGGACAGAAACAGGCAGGTATGAATAAATACACCATGAGATGAGCTTAGTTGGTTAGAGCACAGAAATAACACTAGGGTCATGGGTTTCATCCCTGTCTGGGCCAATCACTTAAGAGTCAGACTTGATGATCCTTATGGATCTCTTCCATCTCGAATATTCTGTGATTTAACTAGCAAGGAAGGTGGTTAGAGAAACCCTCCTTCTGCAGCAACTAATTGTCCAATGAGATGATGACAAAAGTGTTGCTTTTATGACCATAGACAATGAAGTGAAACAGAATAGATACTGGTTTGTAGGAAAATGTGAGGTGTCTGCCACAGTAGGCCTCAAACCAGGGTCAGGAAGTCATTAATCCAAAAATGTGCTTTATTATGATAATTCATAGCTCAATTAAAAACACACACACACAATCTCATACATACATACATACCTACATATATATATACATACATATACACATACATATCTATCTATCTGTATACATACATATATGTATTTTTATATAATGTATACATGCATGTAACACAGATTTACAATTTATAAATAGGTTGG
The DNA here is from genome assembly GCA_013398115.1 of Falcunculus frontatus. Classification (NCBI taxonomy): domain Eukaryota; kingdom Metazoa; phylum Chordata; class Aves; order Passeriformes; genus Falcunculus; species Falcunculus frontatus. The sequence continues at coordinate 455,600 of VZRV01007668.1, forward strand.
TGCATCATCTCCTGCTTTTGTCCTGAGATCTCAATCTCTCTCTGCCAGGCCGTGAAGAACATTTTGCTCTCAGAAGGCTGATGAACTGCTTATATCTGGTTATAGATGGTTTCACTTAGACAATGATGTTTTCTTAATTTACAGGTATGTGAGGAAGTTTTCATGATGAAAAAGCTGAATTCAAAGTCCTGACTGATTTCTGTTCTCAGATATCTTGATGCTATGAAAGGGAAAAATCTGAAAAAAATGCAGGGAGAGATTTAGGTTTAGAATTTACCTGTGCCCTCGGATTGCAGTACCTTCCTAATGTGTCAGACCTAAGGTTTATTCAAGAGTAGACACATAGATGAGCTTATGGTTAGATGACAAGGGAGAGGTCTGTTAGATGACAAGAAGAGAGAGATCTAACACTGATACTGATGAAAGCTTGCAGCTTGTTTTATTTCTGTGAACCTATTCATTAAACCTTTGTAACTTTATTGTCTAATTCTGGATGTGAAAGTGAATTACTAATATTTGCTTATCCTATGTTCTTTGCAAACACTAAAGCATGTAGATAACTACTCAACACAACTTTCAAGGGTCTTAAGGGAGAAAAGGGACATGCTCTTGTTTAGAGGTGCTAAAACATCTTGTATTTGTAATGCAGTTTCTATGTGGTGGGAATACTTTCATGTGAAGAGACTCAACAGTGACTCCCTGATGATGGGAGCAGCCACCAGAAATTCAAGGGTTTACAGTATGTTTGTAGCAAGCTTCCTGCTCTTTTAGACTGGAGACACCTAGAAGAGGTACTGAAAGCTAGGTACTGAAATCAGGCCTGGTTTGCATTAATAGATCCTGGCACTAATTGTTATGTCCCAGGAAAAGGTTTGTATGCTGACCTGGTAATGCACACTCAGAATTAAGGGAAAAAGAATTTTATTCCCCTTAGGTGAAGCTTGCTTAACCATTTTAGTAGCTACCACGGTGAAAAAAGTTATCAGGTTCCTAAAAAAGCACAACGGGTATTAGATAGGATGAAGTTTTGTCTGGAGGGGAGAGGTGGGAAGATTGAAGACTAAAATAGATATCATAGCTTAGAGGTGGTCAAAAGTTTAAATTAGGGGAGCTAATGAACATGGAAAAAGAAAGGAAATGAAGGCGACAATTTAATGGATAGCAAGGAAATTGAAGTATTAGCTATAATTAAACACTTATCAGGGGAGACAAAATTAAGAAAGGCTGAAGTGAGGAAATAAGTGATTTGTTAATCAAAGCATCTAGGGGAAATCAATAAATGCATCAGGGTGGTACATCCTAGAACAAAGAAACTGCACCACCGTGAATATAGGTGACTCAATAAGAAAGAAGACTGCATAAATATTGAGAGTCTAAATAAACAGGAGGTGAATTAGATCTCATTAAAGGGCAGGTGTAGGAGTACTTGGAAACACTGCCCATATTGATCATTTGAGACAATATATACTTCCCATGATACTGGTAAACAAAATCCATTAGGAATGGAATCAGACATAGGGATGAACATTTCCCAAATTTTAAACTGGGTTAAACAATAAACTTAGAAGTTAGAGGTCAGGTCATGTTTAGAGGTACATATCTTATGTATGTAATTAACTCAGTTAAAAGTTGTAAACTTTGTTTTGTCTTAAGAAAATATGTTGTTAAATGTAAGAATTTGCCACACCTCAAGAACTTTTGCAGAGCTGCCTTTTTATTTTTAAAGGTATTTTTTTCTGTGAATATAAAAGCAGAGAATTTTTAGAGACCAGTCTTAGGAAAAAAATGGGTTTAGTAGACTAAAATAGAGTCCTTTCTTAGCTTATGCTAATGAATAAAAGATGTCAGTAATTCTTTCTTTGTTGGACCACATGAGCTTTCCTGGGTGACCAGAAGGTGGAGAAGGAAGGTCACCAACTCTGAAGAAAGCTTTATTGTATGAAGGAATTGACCAACAGAGAAGGAAGGTTTCCCAAAGCTCTTTCTTGGAGATAATACAGAAGAAACCATGAGGGATGTGGGAAATTGAATTGCTGATCTCAAGATTTCCATGTTACTTATGATATCTATCAAGGAAAATGGAGGAGTTCTAAATCCTTTGGAAAGTTTTTCCCTTCCCACTATGTGTGCACATGTATGCAAACGAAAAACATGACACTTGGAAATACAGTAGCAAGGAGTAAAGGAGGAAATAGAAAGAGAATGCCAATAAAGAAGAGAAATATATGTAACAAAATGCCAAGGCTAGTGGACATAGTAAGGAAATAGCTGACTTGTGTTTCATTAGTTTCATAATGTTAGCCCTTGTGTTAGCAGAATATGTTTTAAGGTTATAACAGACTGAAATACCGCCTTTGTTTTTGGTTGTCATCTTCAGAATAAGGGTTAGAAAATCCTCTTTGTTCCCCGCCCCCACTTTCTCTGCCGCCCACAGCAGAGGTAACCCAAGCACAAGCTAATGCTTACTGTGTCCTTTTAAAGGGATACACAGGAGAAAATCCTTCACTCACACTGAGACACACTTAGGTGGAAAATGAGTGATGCATATAGAGCCTAGTGTAGCCCACATTTAATTTATCATCTGCTTGGTGTTGCAAATTAATCTGAAACCAATCAGTCTTCATCTTGAAAAAGCGAATGTGTCTGAAATAAAATTCATGTAATACATTGATTGTAGACTAAATAAGAGGAAGTCATTTAGAGAGCCAAACACAAACGGTTAGATGAAAGGCACCTATTTTCATGCTAATACTATGAAGACAAGACAGGTGTGACTGCTGCAAAACAGAAGAAAAATTTTGATTCACTTTAACATTGACCCCAAAAAGTTGTTTGGTGATCTGGAGGTACATTTATGAACAAACCTCCTCATGATTTCTGATACCATGGCAGGTGGGTCTTGATGTGGAAGTTAAAACCACATCTTCCTATTGCAAAACATGGAGGTAATCTTCAAACCAGAGGCCTGGATCTAGGTCTTCTCTATTTTGCAAGCTCCAAATGGCTGAGGTTGGGAGGCAGCTCTGGAGACAACCCAGCCCCTAGTTCAAAGCCAGGTCAACCAGGGCAGGATACTCAGTGCAATGGGTGGGTCCCTAAATCCAAAGGTCACAAAAAATGTTCAATTTCTTTTTTCAAAGTCCCACAGCTGGAGAAAGAGCAGTGATGTGTTGTTAGAGAAACAACATATAAGCACTTTGTTTATGCGTGTGCTGGGAATCTGGGAGGTGTAACAGTAAATCAAGCAGAGGAGATAAATAGACATTTTTTGGGTTAGTGCTCCAACAAATATGTTACAGCTTGAGGCAGGCTATTCTATACAGAACCCTTCCGGGAGAGAAAAGATCCCTTTGTAGATCTCCAACTTGTTTAAATATGCTGGTTACTTGTTCAGCAATGTTATTGCTGGGTGATTCTGCACATATAGCAGAGATGTATCTGGCGAACTTTAGAGGCAGAGCCCCTCCTCCACTTCCAGCTTATTTTTGTGGAATCAGGGATTCCCCAGGGTGAGATAGCAGCTGGATGGAAGTTTCTGGGGTTATTTTGGATTCAGGGAGAAAGTTAAGTCACTCCCTCTCACCTTCAGTGCATTTTTAATTTGAGCTGGTTACTGAAATACAGTTAGGTAGATGGCAACATAATCAGTTGTACGGTTGTTCTTTTCTGCCCTTTAAAAGGAAATTGAAAATAGCAGATAAACTGAATTCATAAGTAATTACAACGACCTGTTAATTGTCACAGTGCAGGTTGCCACTCCAGCTGACTTGCTGATGGGGTGATCAGAGACATTCTTCTGACATTTTCTAAGGGCCCTGAGAAACGTGTGGCTGAGCTCCCAGCTGACCTCCCTGCTGCACTGGGTAAACTACAGGTTGCCTGAATGGTTTGTGATCCCACATCTCACTGCACCATTCAAATGCCTGCTCAATTAGATTTGCCATTGGTGAAGGTGGATGAAATGAAGCTGCTGAGCCATCAACTAGGGAAGCAAGGTAGAAGCACGTGTTCCCATTTCTTGTCTCACTATGAGGATATTTCCTCAGGAATGGGATAGAGAAGATTGTCATCATTTCTGAGTGGATGAAGGATATCTTGAATCTCGTATATGTGTGCAGAATAAGAACAAGAATCAACTAGTAAATATTTCATGTGTGTCTCTCAAAAGTAAAGGGATATTAGTGCTGAAGGAAGGAATGAAGTGTTCCTGTCAGTTCTATCAGGTCTGAAACTGAAAGATTCAGAAGTGTGAGTCTTTTCCTGCTGTTTTCTAGACAGGGTTAAGAGCCTTAGCTGGAGAAGAAGATTTGATGACCTGCAGACTCCTGCAGACCAAAGTGAAAAGTGACACTCACACTGAGGTTAAAGTAAGTGAAGGATCAGGGTGAGATTTGTTCAAACCCCTGGGTTCAGACTGTGATAGATCAGTAACAATGAGCAGTGCCTTTCGTTATGCACTATTCTATTAGGCAATGGGCCAGAGGTGAGGTAAGATAAAGAGCTGATTGATGTGATTGTCCTGAAATCTCAGTGTGTGTGGGAGGAAATACATAAAATATTCCTCCTGTCAAGCATTCCTCTTTACTCAAAGTAGAAGAGTATGTAATTTAAATTGAATATATATTTTTTTCTACTTTGCCACTGTTACAGGATGAAAAGAATGGAAACTGTAGAGCAGTCATACAGAAATACGGAAATAGCACAAGGAGGGAATGGTTTTAACTGCAAAGAGAAGAGATTTAGTTTAGATGTTAGGAAGAAATTCTTTACTGTGAGGGTGGTGAAACACTGGCACAGGTTGCTCAGAGAAGCTGTGGATGCCCCAGCCCTGGAGGTGTCCAAGGCCAGTTTGGATGGGGCTTTGAGCAACCTGGTGTAGTTGGCATCACTGCCCATACTGGGGGAATTGGAACTGGATGATCATTAAAGTCCCTTCCAACCCAAACCATTCATTACCATGATTTTATGAAATATTTTGATTCAGGCTGAAAAGAAGTTTGAACACAATTTGGATGGAGGGAGGAGGGAATAGAGAACCATTGATTTTGGATCAATTTTGGTTTAGTTTAGGTATATTTGATAGAATATACTGTATTTTTAACTTGATAATTTGAAATTAAATTTTGAAAATATTTTTTAATTTGGAAAAGAATTTCCAAAACCACTTTCAAATAGCCTTTTAAGAAAAGAGGAATTCTGGTTTAATGAAAAAAAGTGATGTTCCAACTCTTGGCTTTCTTCCACAAGAAGAAAAGTAAAATCAAGAATAAATTTTATTCAAAAGCAGCCAAAAGTCTATTATTTAGACACAGGTTAAGATCCCAAGCCTCTCTTGCTCTCAAATACTGCATTCTGAACAAAAGAAAACATCTTCTCTCACTGCTGTTATTATTCCAATTATAGACTTCCACAACAAGTCTTTTCAGAAATTTGATTTTTTAAGTTACTCATATATCCATCAAATGAGTGCCATTGTAATATAGCATATGTTTTATTTGGAATCCTAATTATGCAAGATGTTTATGGAAATTCAATTCTCTGTTTTGTTGGTCTATTTCTTACACACATACGTAACATATTTCCGAGCACAGCAGGACTGCATAAAATAAAAGGGCTGGGTACTTAATATGTAAGGCTATCATCAGTGAAAATTAAATTAATTGTATTATGCATTATGTGCTGTTGGTTTTTATGAAAATACTAGAACAAAACAGCAGGATTTCTTGAGAATGGAAACATCCTGTAAACAGAGCATCGAATACCTCACCAGGAAGCATTAAACTTCTGAAAACTAGAATGAAATGAACCATAATTTCTAGCCTAATGGGGAAGTTAGAACCACAGTCCCTAAAATACTGTCTGTACTTTCAATTCACATCAATGACTTTGCTTAATCTTTTTAGCCTGTTGCTGGTAAATTCAGGTAGTCTTCAGAGTAACTTATTTCCACAGAAATAACCACAGAAACCAACCACAGAAAGATTCTTCGAACTCTGGTCAACTGAATAGGACTGGATCATATTTAACCACAGCATCCATGTTTGTCATATACTTCATTCTGCTTGAGAAATTCTTGGAAATTTTTAAAATCAGTGTATGTTTTCAAATTGTAGAGAAAGAATCTGCCAAGATTAGATTACAAAAATCTGGCAGAAAGAGTTGCTCTCCTCCATCCAAATGACCTTTTAAAATTTTCCTTTTTGCATCTGTGTATGTAATTTTGTATTGATTACACATATATTGAATTTAATTGATCCATGAATTTTTAGCAAGCTAATTGCTGTGATAACTTGAATGTCCATTAAATAAACAGAGGTGAGCCAAGCTTGATGTTATCCACCAAAATATCCACAGACATTGAAACATATCCCAATTGGGTTTTTCAGTGTAAAGGCATAGATTTAGTGGATTAAATTTGTGCAGTGCCAAAATGGAGCTACTAAAAGTCTTTTTAATTGATCACAAGACCTTGCAGCCTGTTCTAATCTGGAACCTGAAAGCTACACAAGCCATAAATCTCTTCTGAGTACTTACAAATTCACTTCTATTTTAAAAAGTCACCAGAAGGAAAATTACCCCATCTGAACACTTTTCCAAATAGAAGAGAGACTGAAGCATCTATTAAAATTTCTCTCTTTTTTTGGTGAAAACCTTTAATACAATATTGATACATAATATTCTCTAAAATGTGAAAGCTTAAATACCTAGACTGTATACAATGAGGTATATAATTCAAATGGGCATTAAGAAAATTAAAGTACTGCATTACTGCAGTAATCTGTAACTGTTGATTGCTTGCTTTTCTAATTTCCTTTTTCTTTATAGGTGAGAATTTACATAAAGCATAAATAATGTTTTAGTAATTTTTTCTCAAATATTTAATTTGGTCCTTCATTTTATTATTGCAGCTCTTCAGCTGCAAATTGCACTGCAGATCAGTATGACAAAAAAGGATACATTTTAATGGAATAAGAAGATGACAAAGAGTTGTTCAAGTGGGAAAACAAGAAATTAATTGGAACAGAAAAAGAGAAGGACTCTGAGGAGTGACAGTGATGCAGATGGAAAGCAGGAATCTGTAAAACAAACCTTTTGACTTGCATCTTTGGAGTGAGCTTGGAGTAAGAGCACTATCCAAGACACACAGCCTAACATGATGAAAGGTAGGACAGCTGGCCAAGGGCTTAGACATCATGTGGGGACTGATATTTTGAAGAAAGAAAAAAGAGAAAAAAAGAGCCTTTTATAGAAACAGCCAAATCACTGACAAAATGTTGTTAGAAAGTGTTAAATCCTACGGAATTCAACAGAATTGTTGGATTTTTTTTTTTCCACAAGTGGCTAAACCGAAATGAGCAAAACAAAACTTCCAAAAGCAAAATGAAAACCATTTCTTTTCCAGAATTGATGATCACCAAAAGAGGTGTAACATAAAATACTTTTTAAAGTTTTTGAAGATTATTGGGTCTCTGGTGTTTGTGGGAGTGCTTTTAAAACTGTTTTGAGGCTGATTTATCAGGGACTGACACAGAAAAATGGGATGCTGTGACACATGGTTTTCAAGGATACCACAGCTAAAAAAGGGAAAAGCCACAAAACATGACAAATCTTATTCTGTTTTCTATGGGTCTTTCCAGGGGAAAAAAATTTCAAACTAAATAATTAAATTCCTGCAATATCTGTTTCCTTCTGTTTTCCTTAGATTTTGTTGCTTGGGGTCAAGAGATGTTTTTTTTGTGTTCAGGCCACTGTTAGTAAAAACTTAAGAGGTAATTTGAGATATGCAGGTTTAAATCAATATTAAAAAGTTGCATTTATGCATTTGTATTATTTCCAATACTGTGCATAATATGGTAACAAACCTTTAAAAATGAGCTAGGCAGTGGTATGCACAGCTTAGCAGAATCGGCTTAAACAACATCCAAAGCATCAGACTTACCTGAAGATAAGTCAGAATTGACTTTTTTCTTTGGCTTTATTAGGTGCTAAAGATGGGTTAGTTAAGAGACACTTATTACATCCTCATATAATGACCCTTAATTTTAAAATTAAAGGAATGCTGTTATGTCTCAGGCCTATAAATGTGTATTTAAGTGGTGGATTTGACTTTCTCATTGGTAGGGAACACATGTAGTGTTGTGCCTAAACGCTCTCTGTAAATTACCAGCCAACGTGCCTAAAGGTGGCATCTGAGTGAAGCAGATGAGTAATGAATATCCCTTGTAAGGCTCAGAATTAAAAATGGCCTTTGAGAAGAGGACTGCTGGGGCATTTTCAACATTTTCATAGGAACAGTAGGATAGTGTAACACTACTTCAGTAATACTAATTCAGACTCAGTGAGACCATTCCTTGTGGCAGATGGCAAGACACTGCTGTGCACAGAAGCACGGACCCCTCAGACACCTTTGGTATTTTTCTCTCCATTTCTTACCATTGTAACTCTGATATTTTTTCAGTATCTCTTATCCTATTTTGAATTTTGTTAAGCTTTCTTCTTCACTACTATTTGTGACAGTTAATGACAGCACACAGGACATTTGCTTACTCCGTGAAAATTACTATTTCTGCTGTGAATTGTAGATTTAGTGCTTCTGGTTTCATGCACTTCCTAGGGACCCTCACCTTGGCTTTTCAGGCTCATCTAGATTTCTTCGGGTGTGTTCAAAAACTCAGTGTATAGGGTTTTATAACTACCCCACACACAGACAAAATTTCTGTATGTATATTGCCTTTGACAACTAACTTGATGTGCATCCCTAATTTGCTCCCTCTAGAGGGGTTTAGTTTACAAAGCCTTTGCAAGAACAAGGCAAGATTCAGTCCTGAAACACTGGATGTGTTTAAGTGCATTGGATCCGTGCCTAACTCAAATAATAAAAGGCTGTGGCATTGGCTTGGAAAATGCTAATGGGCAAGGATCATTAAACAAGGCAATAGTCACACAAACGTAATTGTCACGGTACTCTTCTATTGCATTTTCATATCTACATAAAGGTAATTTTATAAAAATTTTCAGTTACATTGAAGCATAATTTATTTTGAAATTACACCTTCATTTGATTTTAATTCATGAAAATACAAATGCATTTACATTCAGTTTCCTCTATTATCTTTTGTGTAGATCTGAAAAGCTGACTTGCCATTCCTTGAGGCCATTTTCTGAGGCTGACTCTCTCCTCATGCTCATGGTGATAGCACTACACTTATTCACAGATATAATAGTACTTTACCAGATGGATGAAAGCAGATGGGCTGGTTTTATTTCTTCTTTTTTTCCTCCCTCTTAGTCTCTAAATAAGGCTAAATTTCTTGCACCTAGTAAATTGCCTCTACGTCTGTATGGGAAAAGATAATAAAATTATTTCATAAAGTGATTCCTTAGCCATAATTAGAAATTAATGTCTGAAAATTTAAAAATATTTAGAAGGATATTTATAAAAAATTATGCAAAATCCATACGTCAATACATTTCCTCCACTGAACTGTAAGAAACAATTCAAATGCAACTTCTTTTATTATTAACCTTTTATTTAAACTTTTAGCTTATAATATCACCAATGCATTACAGAAATTCAAGTGAGTCCTTCATTTTATTAATTCCTCTTAACAATACTATTAAAAAGGTTGGTTGTACAAAACTCTGTGAAACCTAACACTTTTGTTGCCTTTAAAATCAGGTTTGTGCCTATGAGAATCTTCATTGGTCTTTATTTAATTCTTCAGAGAGAAAATAAAATAAAATCAATAACTTCTTCATCAAAGACATTTCATGCACCAGTGAAAAGCTAAGCAGGTATGTACAGTTTCAGACATTTTAGCTCTCTGCTTCACAGGAAGCATGATCCTCCAAAGAGAAATTTGACTGATTTTCTGCTTCAGCCAGCCCAGACAACTGATGTGTTTGGTACAGGGAAGATGTGGGCAGAGCTGCCGGGAGAGCAGTCACTGACACAGGCTGCCTCTGCCACAGTGTCTCTGTGTGAAAATCCAGTTCAGCTTCTTGTGGAACAAGACGGCTGAGCCTGAAAGAGCTGTGACCTTGGGTAAGATCTGCCTAAGAAAACAACTATGCAAGCAAAAAAGAAACTTTCAGTAAGGAGGCTGAAGGTAAACACAAATTGGTTTTATTGGTTTTGATTTGTTCTTGTTTCAGCAGCAGCATGTTTGCAACAAGCGTCAAAGTCTTGACAAAGAATATGTTGAAAGGGTTTGTAGCTACAGAAAAAATTGCATCCCCCACCCCATAGCAAGTAATAAAACACAAAGCCTTTTGGGAAGATTTATAGAATGATAGTGATGCCTTGAGGTAGCCACCTAAAAAGAGAGGATAGACAAAAATAAGAGAATAAAAGTAGGTACTTATTTGAAGGGCCTTCAAAGGTACACCCTGGGCAGTTGAAAGGCTCCACCCAAGATGGACCCTGGGTCATGGGTTCTTCACACTTTTATAAGTTTGGTCCATTTGCATATCAGGGTTAATTCTCCAATTATAATTTCTGTTAATGATGTAACTACCCCAAGTTTTCCCCTCCCCTCAAGGCTTTACTTTACACATTTTGGAGCCCGTGACAATCTATGTGTCCTTGGAGAGCAAACATAGAGCACGTTTGTTATGTCTAACCAGCATGAGAGAACAGTAATTAACAGGCCACACAAAACTGCAGTGTTACACACTAGGCAGTACAGGATTTGAAAAATATAAAAGTTAAAACCTAAGGCATCAATAGAACCATAGAATGGTTTGGGTTGAAAAGGACCTTTGGATGTAATCTAGTCCAACCCCTCTGCAATGAATGAGAACATCTTCAACCTGATCAGGTTGCTCAAAGCCTGTCCAACCTGACCTTGAAGTCTACATTTTTTACCTCTAATGTGCTCTCTTTGGGAGAAGCACAGGGAACAAGACTTGGACCTGACATGGGTTTGTCACAGTCCTTCACAGAGGCAGCTGGACACGTCTGGACAGTCTACACCTGTAGACTGAGGATCTTGTCCCTTTTTAGGTGTCAGAAGGTTCTGAGAGGGAGCAAAAAGTGCACATTTGCTGTGGTATGAAGTGTTCCTCTCCAGGGAGGTTTCAGATCATCCAAAGCTATGACTGGAAAGTCAGCTGCTGAGAGGCATTCTAGAAAGGCTTGAAAGGAAACCGAGCCTACTCAGTCCTTGCTGAACAAGGTTTTTACATTTTAATAATACCTCCCCCCCCCCCCCCCCC